>QEPC01014319.1:74384-87344 GCA_003113815.1 Sphenodon punctatus | reverse complement strand
GAATGACCGAACCCGAACTAACCGAACGACTGAACCCAAACTCGGTTCTCAAACTGAACAACCGAACGGCCAAACATCCGAACCGTGTTCTGTTTGCACATCCCTATCCAGCACAACACGGGACCTTATGTCATGGCAGGTGGGTTGGCAGCACCACAATATCATTGTGCCCTCCCACAGGTGGCTGTGCCCTCTCCCCAGCTCATCTGCCACCCCTGGTTACCACAGCAGCAACCCCTCCCTGCCCAACACCAGCTTGACCCCCTCCCTCTAGTAGCCCCCCAGAAACATCAAGGGGGGGGCTCTGGCTAGCCCACACTGGCCCAGATCCCACCCCTCAGTCTCCAAAGCCCACCCTCTGGGGCCCCCAGATACCTGCACCACCTCCATTGGCCCAACCTCACAGACAGGCCGCTCCACAGCAGGAGGCATGAGTAGGAATCCCGTTGTAGGCTGCTGCCTACCAGGGGAGGGTGGGGGGTGCACCAGGAAAAAGGTGCAACCTGGACAGTGCCAATGAAGCTCAGGATCACAGCAACAGGTGACAGCAACATGAAGGTGAATCACTGGAGGAACCAAATGGGAACACAGGGAATGGGCCACTAATGCAATGTCATCATTCCATTCGCAGGACCTGCAACCAGTCACAGAGGTGGAGCGGCCGGAGGAGGAGCCAGAGGCCAGCCCCAGTTAGAAGAGAGCAAAACGGGCTACGACCTTCAAGAACTGATGGGAACCCAACCCTGGTGGTGAGGGGAAGAGGCCAAGGGGGAGGCCACAGAAGACACCCATGCCCACCCCCCCCTGGAAGACAGTAATACAAAATAAAATAAAACTATTTTTTGTGAACACATACCTGGCTTTTGGTGACTCATTGCTGTGGGACACCAGGGAACAGAGGGAACTGTTTGCATTTGTCCATCCTGGGCACGGTCAGGGAACAAGGACCATATGGAACCTGGCCAGCCAAGTCTGGCAGGTGAGCCACAGGGGTACCCAGACAGGCAGAACTCAGGGGACACATGGGAGGGGACAGGGTAAAGGTCCAAAATACATGGCCATACAGGCCAGTGGAGAAGTACCCTGGTGCGGGTCCATGGACAGCAGCAGGACAGCCCACCCTATGAGCCCAGCCACCCATGGCCATGCAGGGGCAGAGGTGCAGCCGGAGTGATGGAACACCCTGTGTCAGGCTCCGGGGCCTGGAGTCAGGGGGAAGGGAGAAGGAAAATGGTAGGAGGAAATAGGGAATGTCCACAGCATCAACGCTGAAACCTCTCAGCCGCTCTCCAGTAGTAGAAGACTAAGCGCTTGGCATGGAACCAGACAAGCTGGTCTAAGAAGGCGTATGGCTCATCATCGAGGTCATGGACCTGGGAATGGAAGGGGAATGGAGAACTAGAGGAGAGAACCCACGTTGGGGAAGCAGGAAGGGGTAACCAATGACAGGGGAGCTGGTGGGGGGAACCAACAACAGGGGAGCTGGCAGGGATAGGCAGGCGACTGAAGAGCTGGAGGGGGTAACCAGCAACAGGGGGAATGGAGGGGATCCAACAATGGAGAGGCTGGAGCAGGGGGGAGCTGGGACAGTAGGCAGCAACAGGGTAGAGGGAAAAGGAACCCAGCAACAGAGGAACTGGAACAGGTTGCCACCAATAGGGGAGCTGGGAAGGGTGACTCACAACAGAGGAGCTGGGGCAGGGAACCAACAAGAGGGGAGCTGAGAAGAGGGGCCAACAACAGGGGGGCTGGAGCAGGTAACCAGCAATAGGGGAGCTGGGAAGGGGGACCAACAACAGAGGAGCTGGAGCAGGGAACCAACAATAGGGGAACTGAGAGGGGGACCGACACAACAATACAGAGAGGATTCACACTTCCCAAAACAAGGGTTTCACAGGACAATAGGACACACACACACAGAACATGCAGCAACACAGTTCACAGGGGGTGAGACAGGTTAATGCTAGACCCAAACCACAGGGGCACACACACAAACCCACACCCGGGGAAGAGCAGTTGCTCCATCAGTTTCCTGAGGCCACCAGAAGGTCTTAAATACTCCCTGGTGGCCAGTCAGGAAGCCAGCAGATAAGTGGCAGAAATGGGAGACAGTGAGCAAGGGCGGGGCACACACCTGGTGGAGATACAGAAAGAGACACAAGGAGATGGATGAAAGCACAGTCTATCAGGCAGCAGGTGGTGCAAGCTGCTGCTGCGCCACCTCCAAATCCCCCATGCCAAGGGTTCAAGGCCTGGCCATGACACCCTGGCATGGCCTTGCAACTGGGGGCTTCCATACCACAGGCAGTCCCAACCAACAGAGTGAACAGTCAATGCGTGATAAGGCTCCCAAACACAGCTGTTAGTTGTGCTTGGGATGACCATGACACACATGAAGTCTCCACTCACAAGCTGCTGATGCTACTGCAACAAGCAAGTTGATTTGCATAGGGGAGACATAGGCTATGTGAAGGTCCACTGAGAAGGCATATGGAAAGCCCCCAAGGTGCAACGGGAAAGGGTCGAGCACCCTTGCCATGACAGGAATGATAGTGCCCACATCATGGTTCAGTACACAGCTAATGGCCACTGAGAGTAGCCAGGAAAAAGGAAAACAAGCAGGAGAAACGTTAAATGGGAAAAGTACTGTTTATTCACAGTGCACATACAGAACAACCGGGGCTGATAGGATGTAGACAACAAAAGTTTTAAGTCAGTTCCCTGCCTGCTGCCTTGCGATCCAACAGCACAGAACATTCCTATTCTCATCGGAGATTCTCCGAAAGGCTCCACCCTGCATATTCTGGTACACGGGCAAGGGACCCCAATGTTGCTGAGGCACAGGATCGTCCAGGGTGGTTCCATGGGTCTTTCAGATGTTGTGGAGTATACAAGCTGCAAGAACCAGAATAGAGGTCCTGTTAAGGTTGAACTGGCTCCTATTCAACAGCAGCCTCCACCTCATCCTGAGCAGCCTGAATGCCTGCTCCACCATGGACTGCACCAAGGACAGCCATTTGTTAAAGAGGATCCAAACAGGTGTCCTGGTGACAGGAGGATAGGGCTTCATGATAGGTGATATGCCAGATCACCTATCACCACAGGCTACATGGGGACACCTTCAATCACTCTGTAGAGGTTGGGGGTGATCTCACCATTGAACATGCAGGTACAGAAAGGGGAGGAATGTAAGATCCTGGCATCATGGCTCCTCTCCGAGATGCCCGAGAAGACATCAATGAAGAAGGTACGGTGGTCCACGACTGCCTGGAGGTTTAATGAGAACTGCCCCTTCTGGTTCAAGTAGTTGTCTTTGCTATCTGGTTCAATTAGTTGTCTATGCTATGTGGGGATTTGCATGCTGTGCTCACTTACCTTCTGTCTTGCCCAGAAGTCAGAGCTGTTCATGGCTTGGGTGCTGCAGGGGTGGGTCTACCCCATGGGGTGGGTGGGTGGAACTGATACTACACTGGGCTTGGGTCTTGGCTCGGAGCACTGTTAGTTTTCTGTAGTGTGTTGCCTTCCTCCATCCCTCCTCCCCCACCTGCTCGGAATCTGGCAGGGAATGGGCAGTGACATTCGTCGTCACTTTGTTTGCCCTCGCTCAGCCATGTTGTAATGTCATGCAGTGGGGCGTAGTTTTCCCTCCAATTGGTGTGCGGGCTTCCATGGGAACAGTTAACGTGTTCGATTGGTGGAGCTCTGGGTGAATGGGTGCCCAGTGGGTGGGTGCCATGACCTCCCCTGACCTCAACCCCCCGGGCATGTTTGTGGGAATGCCTCCATGCTCGTCAGTGGTGGATGTGCGGTGCATGGGTTCCCACACCCATCTCCACCCACCCGGCCCACGACGGTGTCCATTTGAAAAGGGCCTAAGTCAGATCAGGGAGTGAGGCCTGGAGTGGGTAAGACATCCTTCCTCCCCACGCCCCCCTTTCTCCCCAATGGAATCCTATTTGCACCTTGGTTTCTTTCTAATACAGATCCCCTGGATCCTCAGAGGAGTGTCCCTGCATGGTAGGAATGGGAATACTAATTTAGTATCAATATTAAAGTGCACTAAAGTACACTAAAGTACAAGTAAGTGTGAGTTTAGAGAAAATGTGGTCCCCTTGTTAGACCCAAATGCAAGAGATGGAGACAAAGTAGTTTACGTGATATCTTTTATTTGACCAATCCAGAAATTGGTCCAAGAAACGATATCATCTGAACTATTTTGTCTCGGTCTCCTGATGTGCGACAACAATCAAATGATGGGATCCAGTATTTGACTGTGTAGATGAGTGGTGGTGACTTTATCCCAGTTCCATCCCACCTAACAATTCCTCTGGGCCCCGAGAATCTTCAGCAGTCCACCTGGGGCATTCCCCCCTCTAGAGGAGAAGAAAGTGGTTGTATCTAGGCTGAGCAGCTGACCAATAAGTGCAAGTTACCTGATGTGCTTACTTTTCCATACACAATATTGTTGTGTTTTTGCCTAATATTTTCATAACATTTAAAATTACTTTAACAATCCCCACCCCATCTTTTCACATTTCTTTCCTACTCTTCCGTTATGGAACGTTCTTGACAGTTATTTGGCCTTCCCATTTCCTCTAGAGAGCGAATCACTTGCAGTGACATCAGGGAGATTCCTAATCTTAACCTATGCAATTACTAGAGGTGATACATGGCCATTTGGGAAAAGCACTTTGAAAAGATATATACGCAGCTAGGCAGATGGTGGGGAAGAGAATTTTTGCTGAATTGACTCACGTATCCATAAATGCCATTGTAGAGGTTTTCATATCCATTAACGATGCACCCTTGGGAAAGGATGGAATAATCAGATTAAATTAATTAATTAAATAAAACTGATATGGGGTCTGATTCTGAAAACCACTAAAGGTGTTTGCAACTTTTTAAATTTCTATATATTGTACTTTAAATGTTTAAGAATTATGCCTGTTTTCAGAAAGAGCAGTTATTTTTTTCTCAAGGTCAAACATATAAGAATTGCTGCACTGCATGGACATTCTAGCTTAATATTTTGTCTTTTGTATGAGAAGTCATCAAGCAAATTGTTAAGTGATTCTTTTCCTGCCATCCTCTCTTACCTTTGGCAGTCAGAGACCACTTTCTCATGACACAAAACGTGCACCATTTGCCTCCGGGAAAAACTCTGGGTGCAGCTTTTGTCACATGGGGGCAAAAGCTGCATGGCTTTGGCTCTGATTATGTGGAGGATGCAGAGCTGGAAAATCGAGTTCTTCATCCTCTGCATGATCAGGGCCAAAGCTGTGCGGCTTTGCCCCACAGTATTTACCTCCTGGAGGCAAATGGTGTGCATTTTGTTTTGTGAGAAAGCACCCAAAAACCTACTTAAGGAAACCCTGTGCATGAAACTGCATTCCTGGCTTGTGTTAACTATTAGTGGTGTTGATGACACTATCATCCATGAATTTGCTTAATCCCTTTTTATGCCTATTCCCCCTCCCTTGCTCGCATCACAAGCCTGGGACTTGCAATGTAGTGGGGGTAGTGGATATGGGCATGGGTGATTGGTAACTGTCAATAGTGTGTGTGTGGGGGGGGGGTGTCACAGGAGTGGGGACTGGGCAGTGGGTTTTATGGGGTTCTATAAGGCTTCCAAAAATCTGGGGGATACATGCTCCCCATTCCTTCCACAAGTCACTTATGGATATGCGTAACAAGGATAGCAGCTCCTATTCCCTGCTGCTTCATTAAGTGGCAGGAATCAGGATTGCCTTGTTGCCTGCATGTGCTCCAAGCCCTGAGCTTGGGCTTCTGGGGGTGATGCGGGGACTTCTGTTCACTGGAAAGCTGTGCCCTGCCCTACCTTTAGTGCAAGCCCAGGGGCTAGCAATAGGGGTGACTAGCAGAAGTCCTGGTTCAGAAGGTCACTGCCCAGATAGGATGGCTATTTTGTCCAAGGAGTGGGCCAGCCACGGACATCATGAGGAACTTGGGTTGTACAGCATATCTCAGGATTGGGTACTTTGTAGGATATCACAACCAAATAATTGAAAATGCTATCCAAATTAGTGTAATAATTAATCCTCTGATTCTTCATTAGACTTGACTTCACTCAAAGCATTTTAACAAATACTTAATAAACACAACATTACTTTATTTTGCGTCAGTCATTTTGAGGACAGTCTGCATGCTGCAGTATAATAAGACAGTGGTTAGCATAACCACTGGTTTATGGTCTGTTTTCAGCATATGGATTTGAATCAAATACTTTCTCTGAAGCATACTAGACTCTGAACTTTTTTCAAAGTGCTAGTCTGATCTGATCTCAGACATAATGCCAATACCAAAGTGACCTTGAAGTGTTTTTGTCACTCTCTTAATGTATAAGAGAGAGGATTTGACTCCAACTGTGACAAACTGCATCAGAGCTATTAACTTTCAGGGCTTTTGAAATGATGCCTGCTAGAAACATAGTTCTGCAGCATGCATCAATGCATTTAAATCGGGCCAGGGAAAAAATGTCAGCCATATCTGTTGTGGGTTGTGTTGTTTTTAAATATATTACTTTGTTGACCAACCTTTGTTTTGAAGTTGAAAACCTGTTGCTATGACAGTCTTTTTCATTAGCAATAGAAGATTGATTTCCCCCCTGAAGTGACAAAAGAGCTTTACTGAGTTGTCACAGTACAGTTTCTGCCTTTTTATGCATAGACTTTTCTGTTGCTGTTTTTTCACTATATTGCTCATGCTGAAAAGCCCCATATTTTATTCCCCAGTGCTTTCAACAATTTTGGTCTTTATTCAGCACAGCATGGGTTCTTTATTGGATCAATTTAGCTAGCTTGTGTGAAGAGGCCAACACCTATGCAATGACTGAGCCAAGCCCGTCCTAGGGGAAGTTCATTACAGGGTTATAAGGTCTGGGAGGAAATGTTTTGGGATGCATTGTAGTTCATGCTAGGGTTGCCATCGTTTGCAGTTTGACCCCGAGATTCCCATAGGCCAAAATGGGAGTCTCAGGGTCAAACTGCAAACGGTGCACCTCTAGTCCATTCAAAAGGACAAAGGAGAGAAGACTGATCGCTTGATTCTAAATAGTAGACCATCATCATTATAAAATTATCGTACTTTGCACTTACAGGGCATTTCCCCTTCTTTAAGCTCAAAATGAGTGAATCCTCCATTTCCTGAAGTCAATGGATAAACTACCATTGACTATAATGGTGGAGAATTATACCCAAATGCTTTGTAGAGATGAACTGGGTGTACTGTAACAGTGTATGTACTTGATGAAATAGTACTGATCTGACATGAACTATATATCCAAATAGATCATTGCCATTTTTTATATGAAATACCAAGTAGATACAAAAAACACCTTTAATTTTGTGGAGGCTTCAGAAGGCAAACAGGTTGAGTAGTAGTCCTATGAAGGCAGCCTAATGAAGTGTTGGTGTAACTATGGCTTATATTGTGGTTTACATTCAGTCATTGTGGCTGTATTTTTAAGGCTTAGCTGCCTCATGTAAGAGGAATCCTCATTTACGAAATCCTCACTTAAGCATCTAAATAACCAAACTGATTTCCAAAAGATCCAAAGCTTCTGTTAACTATGAGGGCAACCAAGTCTGAAACTGCTGTCTGTAGTGCATAAAAGCCTGACAGGCTCTCACATTGATGAGAACTGGCAATAACTTCATTAAGGTGAATTGCTCTTCAGCTCCTGTTTCACACTACCTCATTGCACAGGCAGTAAAAAACAGCACTCAATGGGCAGCTGAAGCTTCTCTTGGCATGGAGTTTCCTATGAAGGTGCAAAACCACTTTCACTGGTTTATGAGGAATTCTAGGTCAATGAGTGCTTGACAGGAAAATGGCTGTGCAAAAGGTGGAAAACCCTGTGCTCCAGCAGTCCTTCCCAATACAGTGGAAGACACAGCTGTCTTTCACAATGGGCATTTTTAAACACACCTTAAAGTTCCGGATTTTTCAATCTTTTGGATTTACAAGTCCACAAGTAGGTTCCAGATGCATTTTTCCTCACCCACACACTGCCCTGAGGCAGTTCCTGGATGCATTCTTCACACAAACACTGTCCTGAGGCAGCCTAAAGTAGCCGCAGCTGTAAATGTGACAGGCTGCCATGGAAAACAAGTGACCACAGCTCCTGGAGCAAAGCAGTTTACCAGGAGAACTTTTTACACACAAAAGGTCTGGGAGAAGTTCTACGCAGAAATTCAAAGAGCCGGATGTTTATTAATTATTATTATTATTATTATTATTATTATTATTATAAACATTTATATAGCGCCAGTAGTGTGACTTGGTGCTGTACAGAACATAGAAATAGACGTGGTCCCTGCCTGTGGCTTACAATCTAAAAGACAAGGAGGGGGAGACAGGGAGAGGGGACAGTGGGAGAGACAGGGGAGAAGACCAACAAACAACAAACATTCAAGCAGATGCGAAGTCTCAGGTGCGTGTGCTTGGCTTGGTTACAATCAGGTTGGTTGCAGCAGTTTGCAGAGGAGGGCAGACAGTGTGTATATGGGAACAACTAGCAGGCATTGGGAAAGGTGGCGAGGTGGGAAAAGTGGGTCTTGAGGAGGGATTTGAAGGAGCAGAAGGAGGGGGCAAAGCAGATGTGGGTAGGGAGGGAGTTCCAGGCATGGGGGCCAGCGAGGGAGAAGGGTCGAAGGTGGTTAGGTAAGCAGGAGAAGCGAGGGAGAGTGAGGGAGGGAACAGAGGAGGAGTGGAGAGCACGTGCAGGAGTGCGTAGGAAGATTAGGTTCGAGAGGTAAGGGGGAGCTTGGTCGTGGAGTGTTTACGATCTGGGTGAGTGATTTAGGCACACAGAAAGTTTAGGATGTAATAGCAAACATGCAGGAGAAATGTGTGTGTACAAACACCCATGATTTAGATAGAGGAGGCTTAGGAAAGAAAGAGGTACAGTGGGTTCAGGCATCTTTGGCCTCATTCCTTCCCAGCCCCATCTACGCTCAGTTCTCTAACCCAGTGCAATTCAGTAGGGATGGGTGAACGCGGTTCGGAAGTTTGGAGTTCGGACCGAACTGAACCAGTTTGGTCTACCGAACCGAACTTCCGAACTGAACTTGATTTTCAAACCAAACCAAATTTCCGAACTCGGTTCTGTTCGTCCATCCCTATAAGATAATATTCTATTTAGTTCAATGGGTTTTGAATTTCTGAACTCTGTTCGGAAGTTTGGAGTTCGGACCGAACTTGAATAGTTCGGTCGATCGAACCGAACTTCCGAACCGAACTCGATTTTCAAACCGAACCGAACTGAATTTCCGAACTCAGTTCAGTTCACCCATCCCTACAATCCAGGATTAAGGTGTAAAATGAGATAAGCACAGGGCTTGATAAGAAAGAATATTTATCTCACACCAGTTCACTCGAGATGTTGAATTGATAGTGTGTGTGCATATACCCTGCAAGCACAGAATTCTGTCAGCAAGCAAGATCATACAAGTGTAACAAGGAAATGCGTGTTTTTTTTCCCCCATTTGAAAACAGATTGCTGAGACAGCAAAGATGTTAGATGGATTATTGTCAATGCAGTTTTGTAGATGATAAACCTATGGCAGGGTTGCATTCCCCTTTTCTTAACAATGGATTTGGGTTTCTTTTTTTTCTCTGAAGATACATACTCATGGAATTCTGTGGAGATAAGGAGGAAACATTGGGAATGCTCTTTGCCATTCTATCATAGATGGATATCCTGAAAGAATGGCTGATTTAGGGGGATAGCAGAAGCAGCCTCTGCTTTCTACTAAGCTTCTCCATAATACTTATGCAGTAATTAGCAGTTCATCTGAGAGAAATGCAATGAGCTGCCTCGTGGGCAGGAGGGGTGGGATAAAAATATTTTATAAAATAAAATAAAATGATTCTACCATGTGATGACAGTGAATTACACTATGCCAGATAGTCCATTTCCTTTCATTTTGTGTCACCATTTATACCTTTGTAAATCCAGCATAGAAAAAAGCTGCTACTGCTCTGGGCTGCCTTATCCCCATTCTCTTCTACCTCTTCCCAGCACACTTACCTGCCCTTATGAAACAGCTATACAAGGCTTTCTTGCACCCACTCTCTGGCCTCCACTGTAAAATCTAATAAAGCAGATGCTCATAGCCTCCTTTGTAAGTACTATCTATGTAACTTGTACTTTGGGATGTTCACAGCTGGTTTTAGATAGTTAAACCTCAGAAGGGGCTTGTGCCTGTGGAGTAGTGGTGTGGTCTCTTAAGTCTTTATTCAGGAAGAGGAATATAAAATACAGGGAATCACAACTAATGATGTTTCAGATGGGGCTGTGTATGTTTTATGGGCAATGTGTAGAGGGGCAATTTAATAGCTTTACTCTGGTGATTAATTGTATTGTGATATGAGTGACTGGTATAATTCCCACCTCTTCCATAGACTTCATTTTTGACCTTTGAAAAGTCACTTAATCTTTCTGTGCCTTAGATCCTCATCTGTAAATTGGGAGTAATAATACTCTATTTCTCCTATAGGTTTAGAATGTAAGCTCTTTGGAACTGAGACTGTCTCCTAGTAGTCCCATGACAGCAGCATGATAAAACATTTCTGCCTAACCTTCCCAAAATGCCCAGTACAATCAAAATGATCACATATTTATATGCAAAACTCTTCTCTCAATCAGGTCCTTGGGAGAGAGGTATGTGAATTGCCTCCATTCAGTTTATGGACTGTCAAGTCTGAAATCACAGCTTGAAAATGCAAATAATTATTTCCCAGGTGCTGTTGAGCTAGTCTAAATAATTTTTCTCCTTCCTTTAGGATTTACACCCTCCAGTTGTTATATCACTTCTTTGTTATCATTCAAGAATTGTCTTTCACTTTTCATTCAGCATCTTTAGAAATAACAAAGCTTGAGTGTCAAAACCCCTAAGCACATGTTTGGCCATTGTGTGTAAGCACCATAACAATCCCAACACCAATTTGGCCACCTGTTGAACAGGCAATATGAACACTATTGCATCACAAGGACAATTTGTGTGTTCCGGCTGAACACGTGGTCAGCGTTGTGTCTAATGATATCATAGCAGGTACAACACAGGGAATGAGGGGGCAGCGCTTGCATGCTGAGATCGAGTGGCAAACAAAACACCAGTTTGCCCCAAGATCACTGTGTGTCTAAGCAGCGCCACATGGTGAACACAGGGCCAAACCAATGTTCATGTGAAGGTCAAAACACACATTCCGACACCCATTGATGTTATGTCTAAAGACACCAATTGGTCCACCCCTTTGGCTCTTCTTTGTCCTATGAACTAGAAAGGAATGGAGGTGATTCTAAGGGTTTTCTGGGAGCCATTTGTAAAAATTCCAGCATTAAAGTGGAAGAAGAGTCCAGGATAGGGTGATCACTCATCTCCACAGAACTGTCATATCCAAGACTTACCATAATACTGTTGTGGAGAAAACTTCCCCTTCTTTGGAGCACAATCCTTCATTTATTAAAGCCCACATTAAATTTGGTGGCAGAGGACTGCACCCTTGAATCAAGACAAGAGTGACAGGTATTTTAAATAAAAATTGTCCCAGAAGAGGTATCGCCCCTTTGCAATCGTACCTCCAATAAAGTACTTTTGAGGTGTTTGGTCTTCTAGTGGGCTCTCTGTATTACATAGAGCTACTAACTAACTGGCTTTGATTCCAACTCCAACAATGTTTGTGTGGAATTATGTGGGATTGTAGAGCAACCTGTAAACTCAGTAGAATCTTAATTGTTGTGCAACAACAAGCTAGTAGATATTTTCCGAACAAGCATTTGTGACCTGTTTTCAGCAAAAGCTGCACTCCTGTGGGTTTATCAGAACAGAAACACCAATCTGTTAGTGAATCTACTATGGGAAGAGAAAGGTCATTTGCCTACAGAACAATACCCTTGACACTTATCTGGTTGATTTCTCTTTGTATCACTTCTCAACTTGGTAACTTATAATTAAGCAAGACTGTTCAATTGATTTTTTTTTTTATTCCTCTGTAGCATGTAGACAAAAAGCTTAAGCACTGCTGTCACCTTTGTTCTTTGTGGGGGAAAAAGAAGACACGAGTGAAGCTTTTTTATATATAGGTTGTTGGAAAGTTTTTTTTTAATTTTTTTGTTTTAAGGAAGTCCCTGGAAAGATTTCCACATATTACACTGCCTATGTGTGAACCCAAGCCTGGTACTGTGGCTCCAGTTTTTTCTGGCACAGCAGACCTGGATTTGGTAAACTGCTAATTCCTGCTTGTGTGTACAAATATAGATACAAACATGGGGATATAATTGGCTAAGGTAAACTGAGGAAATTGCAATACTCTTTAGGGTGCTTTTTTTAAAATCTAAAACTTCCTCAATCAGTGTTAGTACACTGGAACCATTTTTCTTATGAGTGGTATAGACAGCCAATCTAATCACACTTAAACCACCCTAATACTGAGAACAATGGGTGATTTCAGACGTTACGGGCGGGCGGTTCACCACAGTGAACCCCCAGGGGGGGTGAACAGCACAACCATGCCCCTAGGTGGAAAAACGACCCAAACAGACGTGACGGGACCTGGACCACGGCCGGGAACCGGGCCGAACCATCACGGGCCGGGGCAGCACAATAGACGTGCAGCCGAACCCCCACCATGGTCAAAACTCCCAGAAGGCACCGGGCAGGGGCGGGACACAGACATGGCCGCCTGAGGGCAAACGAAGCCAAGAGGCACACAAGGGAACGCCCACACAAGGGAAACGGGAAGGGAGGGGGGAAGAGGGAGAACAGGCTGACAGGCGCCTCACACAGCACACGCACGCACACACACACACAGTGGACTCGCAGCAGGACACAGTGCACGACCACACGCCCGGGCACACACACACACACACCCCCCCACACACAAGGGAAAGGTCGGGAAGGGGGGGCAGGGGCGCCCGGAACACAGCACGAGGAACAA
>QEPC01014319.1:55697-68688 GCA_003113815.1 Sphenodon punctatus | reverse complement strand
GTATTGAGCATGATGAACATCTGGCGCGCGCCGAACAGACGTTCCAGGCCCTTTGGCCTCGCCGCGGGATTGAGCGTGGTTCAGTGTGGTTGAGTGTGATCTCGTAACGTCTGAAAATACCCAATGTGGTGGTTAAAGTGTGTCAATAAAGTGTTAATCCAGAAGAGTTTATCATGAGAACAATAATGGCTTATACTTAATCCCCTGATACTTCTCCACCCCTTTACTTTCATCTGCCTCACATATAGAGGGAGGGAGCAAGGGCGCTGACTGACAGAATTTACTTTAGGAGGGGTGGGAGGCAGGATAATCCCTTCACCCCAGTTACACCGGCACTTTCTAAATGTAGTGCACTTGGAAGGAGGGCATGGTCAAACCAGAAAGGGTTGTGAGAGACCTTTCACACCCACCTCTTTCTGAAATTCCTCATCCTCTGCCCGAATGACTCGGAAGAGGAAGGAGCCAGAGGATTGTAATTTCATGTTGGGAGGATGGTAGCTGTCCAACACATTTTAATGCAGACTTTAGTTTGTTAGGGGACACAGTGTACATCGATCACTTCTTCGCAGTCACTCCTTGTCGATCAAGAAAAAAGGTAACCTACTGAACTGGCTTTGCCAAGGCTTGTAGATGAGCAAGTGATTAGTATGTGTGCATAACCTAGAATACAAGGGGTGTCACAAACTGACTATATCATGAGGAAGAGCAACTGCTCAAAACACTGTTTTGCTTTCAGTGGACTTGGGATGAAAAACTGAATCTTGGATGAAATTTTTAAAGCTCAAAATGCAGAACTCATCGACCAACTCTGTAATATTTATTTATTTATTTACATTTATACCCCATCCTTCCCTGAAGGCTCAGGGCGGCTTACAAAAGACATAAAATATAATTTAAAAACATTTTAAAATACTCACCCTCACCAAACCCAACTCGCTCCAACCCTCGAACAACCACCTACCTAATCCCCAAAAACCACCCTCCCTATCCCCACCCGTCAAATGCTTTAACAAAAAGAAAAGCTTTACACCACCTAGAAAAGATGTTCAGGTGCATACTCAGTCAGACCTCCAGGGGGAGGGAGTTCCACAATACTGGGGCAGCAACCAAGAAAGCCCTCCTGTGCGCCCCCATTGATCAAACAAGAATCTACAGGAGGTCGCTCATTGCCAACCTCATGGGTCAGAATCCCTCATGGGACCATGGTAGAAAAGGCGTTTTTTCAAATTGGGCTGCACTGAATAGGCCATCTGAGTACTTGTAATGAGCTCCAAAGTTCCACATACCTGGGCTGAACTTTGGAACTTTTTCTGAGGATCAGGAATTCGGAAATTGCCACTCTGGACCTTGGAAATCCCCGGAACTCAGAACTTCTGAATTCTTTCCTTTAATGATTTTAAAGTGCACCCACTTTAAAATCATTATGCCAAATAGTGCCCAGAAAAGCAGGATAGCAATCTTGAGACAATGTCTCAAGAAGACAAACCCAAACAGTGCAACAGTATGCAGAAATAAAAAAAAGAAAAAGCCAGCAGTGCCCAGAAAAACAGGCTAGGAAAAGTGGGACAATTTCTTAAGAAGACAAACCCACAAAAAGTGCAACTGTGGAGAGAAATCCAATACAAAAACCAGCAGAAGTTTTTGTTCTGCTGATGGTGGGCCACAGCATGGGCCACCATCAGCAGTGCACCTACTTTAAAATCACTATGCCAACCAAGCAGTGCCCAGAAAAGCAGGCTAACAAGAGTGAGTCAATCACTAAAGAAGACAAACTCACAAAAGCCGGCCAGAGTTGCCAGTGGCAGGATGGGCAGGGTAAAATTTTCTAAAATAATAAAATAAAATAAATAAAAGTGCAACTGCAGGCAGAAATCCAAAAAAGCCCAGCAGACATAATAGCAACACCCACAAGAAAGAAACCAGACATTCACCACCACCACCACCCTACACACAAAAGTCTCCATTGTGCCTGCCCAGTGCCCACCTATGCAAGGCAGCAAGCCCTTTCCCCATACACTATATTGTTTTAATCAGAAAGAAAATATATCTCCCCTGTGACAAATTGATCAGTCACATCTTGACAAAGTTGAACCCACAGGCAAACCCACAGTGCCCACAAAAACTAAAGCAAAAGTGATCCCTTTCTGGTCTCTAGGGTGCTGTCAACTTGCCAACAGGCAGTACAAGCAGCAGCACCCAAAATTTAAGTATATTTGGCACTGGTGGCAACCCTTGGCATCGCCCCTAGTATATATGGACAGGACAGGACAGGCGAAGTGGGTCTAGGCAGAGCCCTCTGGTCCCCATAGTGCCAAGCAGTGCAAGCAGCAGGTAGCAGTGGCACCCACTTATTTGCTGTGGCACTGGTAACTTGGACAGCCCAGGCCAGGGAAAGTGGAGCAAGGCAGAGATCCCTTTGGCCTCCATGGTGTCAAGCAGCAGCAGGCAGCAGCAGCAGTGTGACACCCACTTATTTTTTTTTTTAAATCATGACATGGTGGAAACAATTAACCCTCATCCCCCAGCATTGCCCCTATGGACAGGCCAGGACAGGCCAAGCAACCCCGCCCCCCCCACCCCCCAAGCCAGTTACTTACAGATCAGTAGGGTAGCACACACAGCCAAATTCAGTAGAGAGTGGAAAATGGCTGTACGGTCACTTTTATTTTGCCTCTGCCAGCCAATCAAAACTATCCATCTGGCTTGTCCATCACGCAACNGTATTGAGCATGATGAACATCTGGCGCGCGCCGAACAGACGTTCCAGGCCCTTTGGCCTCGCCGCGGGATTGAGCGTGGTTCAGTGTGGTTGAGTGTGATCTCGTAACGTCTGAAAATACCCAATGTGGTGGTTAAAGTGTGTCAATAAAGTGTTAATCCAGAAGAGTTTATCATGAGAACAATAATGGCTTATACTTAATCCCCTGATACTTCTCCACCCCTTTACTTTCATCTGCCTCACATATAGAGGGAGGGAGCAAGGGCGCTGACTGACAGAATTTACTTTAGGAGGGGTGGGAGGCAGGATAATCCCTTCACCCCAGTTACACCGGCACTTTCTAAATGTAGTGCACTTGGAAGGAGGGCATGGTCAAACCAGAAAGGGTTGTGAGAGACCTTTCACACCCACCTCTTTCTGAAATTCCTCATCCTCTGCCCGAATGACTCAGAAGAGGAAGGAGCCAGAGGATTGTAATTTCATGTTGGGAGGATGGTAGCTGTCCAACACATTTTAATGCAGACTTTAGTTTGTTAGGGGACACAGTGTACATCGATCACTTCTTCGCAGTCACTCCTTGTCGATCAAGAAAAAAGGTAACCTACTGAACTGGCTTTGCCAAGGCTTGTAGATGAGCAAGTGATTAGTATGTGTGCATAACCTAGAATACAAGGGGTGTCACAAACTGACTATATCATGAGGAAGAGCAACTGCTCAAAACACTGTTTTGCTTTCAGTGGACTTGGGATGAAAAACTGAATCTTGGATGAAATTTTTAAAGCTCAAAATGCAGAACTCATCGACCAACTCTGTAATATTTATTTATTTATTTACATTTATACCCCATCCTTCCCTGAAGGCTCAGGGCGGCTTACAAAAGACATAAAATATAATTTAAAAACATTTTAAAATACTCACCCTCACCAAACCCAACTCGCTCCAACCCTCGAACAACCACCTACCTAATCCCCAAAAACCACCCTCCCTATCCCCACCCGTCAAATGCTTTAACAAAAAGAAAAGCTTTACACCACCTAGAAAAGATGTTCAGGTGCATACTCAGGCAGACCTCCAGGGGGAGGGAGTTCCACAATACTGGGGCAGCAACCAAGAAAGCCCTCCTGTGCGCCCCCATTGATCAAACAAGAATCTACAGGAGGTCGCTCATTGCCAACCTCATGGGTCAGAATCCCTCATGGGACCATGGTAGAAAAGGCGTTTTTTCAAATTGGGCTGCACTGAATAGGCCATCTGAGTACTTGTAATGAGCTCCAAAGTTCCACATACCTGGGCTGAACTTTGGAACTTTTTCTGAGGATCAGGAATTCGGAAATTGCCACTCTGGACCTTGGAAATCCCCGGAACTCAGAACTTCTGAATTCTTTCCTTTAATGATTTTAAAGTGCACCCACTTTAAAATCATTATGCCAAATAGTGCCCAGAAAAGCAGGATAGCAATCTTGAGACAATGTCTCAAGAAGACAAACCCAAACAGTGCAACAGTATGCAGAAATAAAAAAAAGAAAAAGCCAGCAGTGCCCAGAAAAACAGGCTAGGAAAAGTGGGACAATTTCTTAAGAAGACAAACCCACAAAAAGTGCAACTGTGGAGAGAAATCCAATACAAAAACCAGCAGAAGTTTTTGTTCTGCTGATGGTGGGCCACAGCATGGGCCACCATCAGCAGTGCACCTACTTTAAAATCACTATGCCAACCAAGCAGTGCCCAGAAAAGCAGGCTAACAAGAGTGAGTCAATCACTAAAGAAGACAAACTCACAAAAGCCGGCCAGAGTTGCCAGTGGCAGGATGGGCAGGGTAAAATTTTCTAAAATAATTAAATAAAATAAATAAAAGTGCAACTGCAGGCAGAAATCCAAAAAAGCCCAGCAGACATAATAGCAACACCCACAAGAAAGAAACCAGACATTCACCACCACCACCACCCTACACACAAAAGTCTCCATTGTGCCTGCCCAGTGCCCACCTATGCAAGGCAGCAAGCCCTTTCCCCATACACTATATTGTTTTAATCAGAAAGAAAATATATCTCCCCTGTGACAAATTGATCAGTCACATCTTGACAAAGTTGAACCCACAGGCAAACCCACAGTGCCCACAAAAACTAAAGCAAAAGTGATCCCTTTCTGGTCTCTAGGGTGCTGTCAACTTGCCAACAGGCAGTACAAGCAGCAGCACCCAAAATTTAAGTATATTTGGCACTGGTGGCAACCCTTGGCATCGCCCCTAGTATATATGGACAGGACAGGACAGGTGAAGTGGGTCTAGGCAGAGCCCTCTGGTCCCCATAGTGCCAAGCAGTGCAAGCAGCAGGTAGCAGTGGCACCCACTTATTTGCTGTGGCACTGGTAACTTGGACAGCCCAGGCCAGGGAAAGTGGAGCAAGGCAGAGATCCCTTTGGCCTCCATGGTGTCAAGCAGCAGCAGGCAGCAGCAGCAGTGTGACACCCACTTATTTTTTTTTTTAAATCATGACATGGTGGAAACAATTAACCCTCATCCCCCAGCATTGCCCCTATGGACAGGCCAGGACAGGCCAAGCAACCCCGCCCCCCCCACCCCCCAAGCCAGTTACTTACAGATCAGTAGGGTAGCACACACAGCCAAATTCAGTAGAGAGTGGAAAATGGCTGTACGGTCACTTTTATTTTGCCTCTGCCAGCCAATCAAAACTATCCATCTGGCTTGTCCATCACGCAACTGTCCCTTCCCATACCCCCCTCCAAATATGGCACTAAGTTTTGTTTCCTAGCTCAGAGAAGCTAGGGGATCTACCGCCTGGATCACTCCAGTTACATGCGCAATGGTGTCAGCACTCAATGGAGGCTTCCAAAGTTTTCAGAAGTTTTCTGGGGACCAGCCTTGGTACTTTGGAAATTCGGAACCAAGTATCAGAATCCCCAGTAGATTCCGAAGTTGTCCGAGGACCGAGTTTCAGCTCTAAATTTATAATGAGGTTTTCCTGTATTTCTCATTGAAATAAAAGGTAAAAAACTGAGGAGTAAGTGGGAGGTAGAGCTGAAATGAATATTAAAAGTGAATATCAAATTTGTTAAATTTGGCCTATTTGAATTCACAATTGCAAAATGAGTTCAGAGGTCAGATTTGAAAAACTTCATTTGTGACTTTCACACAGGATTTGACTTTGTATTCTTGTTGTGAATCATTTCTATATCATTTTCAGTGTTCAAAGTACTGTATAATCCTTACCTAATTCATCCTTGCAACAACTGTGTAAGATAGGTCATTATTATTCCCATTTTACAGAAGGGAGACTGAGGCTGCTTTTCAACTTTACATGGGGCGGAACTTGCACTATTGTGATTGTGGCTTTGTGATTGTGGGGATTAGCGCCTGTGAGAATGCACTAATCTTTTTTTTTATCACCCGAGAACACATGTCCATGTAAAGTCTACATTTGGGGACCTGGTAATGCGTGAGATTAGTGCATTCTCACAGTTGCTAATCCCTGCAATTACAGAGAAATGATCCTGCTTGCGCAGGTTCTCTCCCTCCCATGTAATGTTGGAAAGCAGCCTGAGAGACAGTAAATTGCCCACAGCCACTCAGTAAATTCATCGGCAAGATGGGATTTGAAGCCTCCTCTTCCAAGTCTAAGTCCGAAATCTTATCCAGTGGGCAACAACACTGTTTGTTTCACTATTTAATATTTGCTATATCTTATTTAACTTCTTACCAATGTGATTAGAAACTATTATATGGCCGTAAAATTATTTTTCTAGTGCCATGTTTTGAATTGAAAATGTGAATACCCAATGGAAAAAGAAACATGATGTGTTCTCCCAGATGTCTATTTCACCTCATTAAGACTGCCTCAGGTCTCAGGATGATTAAGACTGTTACCTTTGCGCTACATTAGTTTTGTAATTCACAGTGTGAGGTTCACTGTTTAATGGGTAAAATGTAATTCATTAATTGAGGTCAGACTCTGCTTAAATACACACGGTTTACTGTGTTGTCTGTTTAACTGACTGCCTTAATAGTGACAGTTCTTTTAAACTTGGTTTCTTATGGAAAGAAGTTTTGGTGATCGCTGTGCATTTGTGTGGACCCCCATATTTAATAATTTTTGATCCCACAATAGCCAATTTCTGCTACATGTGGTAGATGGACAGAACACTCAAAAGTAACTATAGATCCAAAATTTCATATTAAATGCACCTGAAAGCGAGATTTCCCCCCCGCTCCCTAATGTAGCCAGAAAATTATAATGTCTTCAGCACAGTTCTTCCTGCTTAAAACAAGTAGTTCAACCCTGAGGCACCGGCCAGAGGCAGGGCTGCTGCCCATCTGCTCAGCAGATGACTGGTGCAGCCCGGGCTACAGCAGCCACCAGGTCCATTTAAAATGGACAGATGCAAAAGGGCAGATGTGGGGGCATGTCCCTGGACTTGTGAAAATACCCCATTTGTCAATGATTGAATTAATGCTCCATTTAACAGAGCGGATTTATGTTACAAGTTACAACCTCATTAACTTTTTGTTTATGGGCACTAAGATTCTTTTTGCTAACAAAGGGTATTTTCAGACGTTACAATCCCACGCTCAACCACGGTGAATACCCACATGGTGAGCAAGGGACCGTAATTTCTGTTGGCCCGACAAGAGATTCCCGCTAGATGTTCACCCCCATGAATCATGGCCGGGAATCTCTTTGACCACGCAAACGGCAGTCCTGCCCAGACCATCGCCGTTTGCGTGGTCAAAGAGTTCCCGCCCATGATTCATGGGGGTGAACACCCGGTGGGAAGCTCACGTTCGGGCCAACAGACGTGATGTTCCCACGCTCAACCACGGGGAATTCCCCGTGGTTGAGCGTGGGGTCGTCTGTCCCCTGACCACGGCCCGGAATCAGTGACCATGCCCGCCGCTGATTCCGGGTCGTGGTCAAAGCCCTGGGGGGTAGGCGGGCACTGTGGCCTCATTGGCTGTGGCGCACACTTGTCTCCCAGAGGGCGGCCAGCCTAGGGAGCTAGGACCTAGGGAGCGTAAATAAATAAATAAATAAATAATAAAATGGCGCCTGCAGATCTCATGAGGCAAATCTGGCCTTTCGTGCCCTTCCAAGTTGCCATGCTAACATGCCAACGTTGCTCCTGCAATATGGCCCCATCTTGCCTCCTTCCTTTAAGTGGGGGGGGGGGCAGGGACAAAACCCCTCACCCCCCAGACACTGATGGCCATGATGTGGCCATTTACTGGGTGTGTGCGTGTGTGTGTGTGTGTGGAAATTTTGAGACACAAAACACAAAAAACCACAAAAATTGCCACTGATACCAGAATAGAAATCAGAAACACAAAATCCCCTTCCCCTGCACACCCCTAGTAACTAGACTGTGTTAGAGCAGGGAGGAGGGAATTTCCAGTTAGGAGGAAGTGCTGTGAGTGGATGGAGCAGGACCCTCCTGTCTGCAGAGTTGTAGGGCAGACCTGCAGGACCCTATCCCAGCTTGACTTACCCATCCACTCCCTGTTAAGTTCTGGGTGGTAGCATGAGCTTCTGGTGACTTGCAACATGACTTCTCATGACAGAAGTAATTAAAGGAAAAGGATTTGATTGGTGTGGTGCGGGTGAATTGCTAAACCTTTACTGGAGTCAGTTTATGACCCCTCACATGCCCATCACACCCCTCCACACACACAGCCCCTCATTTCTCTCTCTCATCCCATACATAGCCCCTTACCTGTCACAGTCAGCATCATCCCTTTTTCACACACCCGCACAACTCAACCCCTCAAAGGGACTGAACTGAGGGTCTAAAAAATAACTTTTACAAATTCCTAAGCAAACACTGGGCTGCCATTGTTAAATGGTCATGCCTTGGAGGCAGGAACATAAGGCCCCCAATTTTAATTTCAAATAAAATTAATACAAGAAACACATGCAAGATACAGATCCTGCAAATTTTAAGGTTGGCCTTGTTTAAGCAGACAACAGGAAGACAGGATCATAATCTAATCGATGGGGGTACCACATTGCAACTGCTATGGAAGTTTTTGAGACACACTGGGTGATTTCAGACGTTACGAGATCACAGTCAACCATGCTCGATTCTGCATGGTGGCTGTGATCGCGTAACGTCTGGTGGGGGAAACGGATGTTTCCCCCCAGATGTTACCACGGCATGGGATTGCATTCAACACGTGAGCGGCCGAAGTGGCGGAACCGGAGGCCGCCGCGTGTCGAATGCAATCTCATGCCGGGGTGAACCCCGGCATCTCGTCTGGTCGGGCGCCACGGCCTGGGATCACCGGTGGGACCCCGGGCCGTGGCGAATCCGGCCCGATGCGGCAGCCGCATTGGCCCCGCCGCCCGCCCGTCTCCCCAGAGGGCGGCAGCGGGGAGCGTGGAGGGGGCGGGGCCGTGTGGCTGCACATTGTGCTGTGCAGCCCCGCCCCCTCCCAGATTCCCCGCCGGGATCCCCTGACACGTCTGATATGGCGTGATGGGGTCACCCCGGTGGGAAATTAATAGGGTGATTTTGGTACACGGTCAAAGGGCCCCATAACGTCTGAATTCACCCATTGGGTATCTTCAGACATTACGAGATCATGCTCAACCACAGTCAATTCCCTGTGGTGGGGAATGCCCTCGTAATATCTGTTGGGGAACTGGAAGTTCCCCCCCAGATGTTAACCACACTCAATCCCCGCGGGGAATCTCATTCACCACGCGATCGGTGGGGCCGACGCCGATCGCGTGGTGAATGAGATTCCCAGCGGAGATGAAGGGGCCATCTTGTCTGGACGGCGATCACGGCCCAGAATCCACACCGGGATTCCGGGCCGTGGTCATTTCGGGCGGGCGCTGTGGTCGCATTGGCTGCGGCGCCCGCCCATCTCCGCAGGGGGTGGGCGGTGGGGGAGTGTGGGCGTGCGGCCGCATGTTGCGCCGTGTGGCCCCTCCCCGATTCCCCGCCGGGATCCCCTGGCACGTCTGTTGGCCGTGCTGGAGTGATCCCGGCAGGGAATTATTTGGGTGATTCCAGGATGGGGCGAATGCCGCCCCGTCTTTTCTGAAATCACCCACTAATTCAGTGGTTTATACTAGAGACATTCCATTTGTTTTGTAACTACCAGGAGTGTTAAAAATCTGTAAAAGGCAAAGGACTGTAACTCTCTGTAACTTGGCCATTGACTGGATGCACAGAATGGAGGATGCTTTCCCATGTTACAGACTGCAGACTATTTGCCTCTCTGAGAAACTGCGAGAGGCTAATGCTGTGCTTTTGTCATGTGGGAAAACAAAGCCACACGGCTTCGGCGCTGATCACGCAGAGGTTGCAGAGCTGGAAAATTGAGCTCTGCATGATCGGTGCCAAAGATGCATGCCTTTGTTTTCCCATGTGACAAAAACCGCACAGCATTTGCTTCCCGGAGTATTTTGTGCATTTTGTCATGTGGGAAAGTGCCTGGAGTTAAAACTATATTCAAGTGTTTAAGATAAAGCATTAGCATTTGACTATATGTTATGCATTCTTGACATTTTTAGGAGTTAGTAATAAAAATGTTATATACAGGTAGCAACAACTATAGATGACAATTCTAGGAGAGAATGCCTGAATTGACTTTTGTATTGGAAATTTTGAGTATTAAGACACGTACTTTGGACTCTCATTGAAAATTTAGTGACAGGAGAACTCTATAAGGAAGGGAAGTGTCAATAAATGAAGAATGTTTTACTTGGATGGATGGGAAATGCACATGAGCATACTTAATGAATAATGCATTTTAATTTTTTTTTAAAATGTGTATGGATCATGAAAGCCTATAAAATGCTCCTAAAAATCCTGAGCGTTCTTTAGTGATTTTGCTTTTATGTCGTGAATGGACATAAAAAGAAAGATATCTAGAGCACAAATCCTCCATCCATTAAAGTCAGTGGGAGCTGAGCCACTGACCTTAATGAATGGACGATTCTGCCCCTAGAGACAATTTCAGGAGTTTCTAATGACCTGAAAATCCAAAGGGTTTTAGAAACCCTATGAAACTGGTTGTAGAAAGGCCTCTGAATCCTAAGGATGGGTCTCACAGTAGACAAAAATCAGAAAGACAAAGGCACAAAAGGAATTACAATTAGTAACGAATGTTGACGCATGCACACAAAGAGGTTCTATATATACACTAGAGGTAAGAGAAAGGAAAGTGTAGGCTCATTACTCAAGGCAGAAGATGAGCTAATAATAGATAACATGAGGAATGCTGAAGCATTCAATGCCTATTTTGCTTGTTCTCCCTAAAAAGGGATATTGAGAGCTGAGATGATTAACACGATAACATTAGTAAAGAGGACTATTCCCTTTTCCCGATGGTTCTGTTTCTAGATGAATGTGAACGAACAATTTGCCTGTTCCAAAATATCAGTCATTCTGTTCTTTCTAACTTAGCTTTATTTGCTCACAAGGCTGAATTGATTAGAACTAAACACCCTCTAATTCATCTGTTACGTACAACCTTGATTGTTGAAGTAAGACTATTTGATATGTATTACTCTGGTGCATGTTTTGGTCTGTTTTGTTATTTTTTCTATGTCTAGGCCATGAGAGTCAGTGCCATAATAAAATCAAATATTAGTAAAGAGGAAAAGGATAAAGGCTGGGATAGGGAAAGAACAGATTCAAAAACATTTAGAAAACTTAAATGTTTTTGAGTTAGGAGGGCCCAGTAAAATTTACTGGGAAAACAGTTGAAAATAGTCCGAGAGCTACTGGCAGTAGTTTTCAAGAACTTCTGGAATAACAATCTTTGGGCATTTTTAAATGAGCAGGGCAATGGGTGTGTGTGTCTGTGGCTGCTGTGTGACACTGCTGTGGAGCATCCATGTAGAGTGAGTGAGTGGGGAGTGATTCAAATCGTGGCTTCCCAGCATGGCTACCCTGGCCATGGAAGTAGCCACCACACGTTTAGCTGGCCCCACATGGAGCACTCTGGATTTTCTGGTATTGCTCTGTGCGTGGCCATGAGTGGGTGCTCTGTGGCTCACGGGACTATGCATCTGGCATTCAGAAGGGCAATTAGATCTGTGGCTCCTGGGTGGCCATGTGAGGTAGCATCGCATTTGAAAACACCCATAGTACCTACTGCCTATCTTTAAGAGAGGGAAGAAGACAAGTATGTGCCTGCTAGTCTGACTTCAGTATTTTGAAAGTTATTAGAACAGTTTTTTAAAATATATAATCTGGTAATAAGTACCTTAAGTGAACAGTCTTAAATAGTAGCCAGTATGTACTTATCAAGAACAAATTCCAAACCAACCACATTTTCTTTTTTGAAACAGTGACTGGTTTTGTGAATAGGATAAGGGTAATGCAATCAACATAATACACCTTGACTTTAGTAGGGCATTTGTACGTTCTATATACGTTCTATAACGTATTCTCATATGTAAGCTAGGAAAATATGGAAAATAAGCTAGTAACATAGTAGTTAAAACTCAGACTCAAAAACGTCTCCTGGCAAATTAGGAGGAAATAACAAGTGGGATTATTCAGGGGTTGGTCCTAAGATTTCCATTAATGAACTGGATTAAGGAATAGAAAGAACACTTATTTAATCTAAAGATGCTATAAAGATGGGAGGAACAGCACTTGTTTAGGAGGACAGAATTAGAATTTAGAATGATTTTGATAAACTGGAGAATTGTGCTGAAAGGAATAAGATGAAATTTATTAAATACAAATGCAAAGTATTACACATAGGAAAGAAAAAAACAAATGCACAAATACAAAATGGGGGACAACCAGCTAAGCAACTGCTGTGCTGTATTGTACTGTACTAAAGTACTGCTTAAAAGACTTCCGTTTCCTGTTACTGATAACTCTAAATTTGCACTCTCTCTGCTGTGTAATAAAGTGTCTGTATAGTAATTGGTGACTTTGTGCTGCAAATTGGACAATGATGCTAGAGCCATCCTTCTGCCCTGGAAGTAAGAACAGAGTGTTAATGGGAGACCTCAGTCCATGTGTGATTAGTGGGGGGGTGGTCGGTACCCCAATATCCACTCATTTATTTAATTTAGGGAAATTAGCCAAATTAGTCAAATTAGAGGTTCCCATGTGTCCCAGGGATCAATCTGAGGAATGACACATGCTACAGTCAGTTTATGTTACCCTCCCCAAATTGTAAGGAGAGAGAGAAAGGTTCAATAAAACTGAAACAGGTTTATTGTTGTATAAAAACAGAAGTACAAAGGCATGAATAAGGTACACACACACACACACACACACACACAC
>QEPC01014310.1:1294916-1308707 GCA_003113815.1 Sphenodon punctatus | reverse complement strand
AGTTAATTGTAAGTTTATCACGGCAATAATCAGCAATGGCCCTTAGCTGTCTAAGCAGCCCTACCCTTGTCTGAGATAATATCACTAGACTGTCGGCATAAAGAAGAACACCGAGAGGTTTAGATGTCAATTTGGGGGGAAAAAATTCCCAAGCCTCATCAGCGGAATGAGATCATTTATAAATAAATTGAACAGGGTTGGTGCGAGCACACAATCCTGTTTCACCCCTCTAGTGACTGCAACGTCTGGGGTAAGCTGTCCTCCTGAGTCCACTCTGACCCTAATAGTGGTATCCGTATACAGAGCCTGAATTAAGTAGAGAAGCCTATTATCGATCCTGTGCAATGGACAGGTCTCTCTCCATAAGAGAGACCTGTCCACGGAGTCAAACACCGCCTTCAAATCCAAGAAGGTGGCGTACAACTTTCTGTTGGCAGCTCTATACTTCTGAATGAGATGGTGTAGTAGAAGACAATGGTCAGGGTACACCTTCCTTGGTGAAACCCTACTTGTTCAGGATGTAATATCTGCATATTATCTACCCACTCTGTAAGCCTGGCAAGGAGATACTTAGCATAAATCTTACTAATTACACTGATCAGGCTTATTTGTCTGTAATTTGCAAGGTCCATTTTAGAGCCTTTTTTATATATGGGGGTCACTATAGCCTGTGTCCAACCCACAGGGAGGATCCTCGAGCTGTTAATGCTGGTAAACAGCTGCCTAGAATTGGAAACCACCAGGCCTGATTCAGCTTGATAGCCTCCACTTGGATCAGATCTGGTCCAGGAGCTTTACCATTGGAAAAAGTTTCCAAGATGTGCCCCAACTCTTGAACAGAGACTGGGGGCCAATCTGGAACAGCCTGATCCAGGGGTCTTTTATCTTCACTACAAACAATATTCATTCCACAGATGTCTGCCTGTGTCTTCTCTATACATTCCACCCAACTTGAGGGGACTATAGGCGAAAGATGACCAGCTCTTGCCCCCACCACTGAACCATTGACTAAACACCAAAAGGTTTTGGAGTCCTTACTAATACTTACTTTTAGGAGAGCCTGCCACTTGGCATCAACATGCAGGTGCTTCTTCTGATGAAGAAAGGCCCTATACTTCTTCTTCAAGCTAAAATACTGTTCCGGAAGGTCAGAGCGAGCCCCCATCCAGTAGCTTCTATATATTTTAACTATTGCACCCCTAGCCTGATGGCATTCAGAGTCGAACCATCTCTGAGCAGGGTGACAGAGAGATTTTTGATCAGCTCTTTCCCCAGCAATCTCAAGCAGCTGACAGCTCAGGTACAAGGTTAGCTGATTATATATATCTACTATCCTCCCATCATCTAGATCATTTAACAGCTGATCCCTTCTGCTAGCACAGGGGTCCGACTCTAGTAATGCCTCCAATTTCGGACCACTGCACTACCCCACCTCTGATAAATAAAGGGAGAGGAGCCGCCCTGGGTCTGGGCAGCAGCTTTTACCCCCTGGGAATTCTCCAAGGCCCGAAGGCTCAAGGTCAGTGGCAAGTGATCTGAAAGTGCATATGTAGCCACCTGAAAACCTAACACACAGTCATATGTCTCAGGGGCCACCAGCATGTAGTCCACCACACTGCACCCCTGGGGACCAAGAAATGTGTACTCCCCGTTTTGATCTTGATGACTCGAGCCATTAAGTAAGATGAAATTTAGGCTCCTTATCATCTGGGCAAATCTTATACGAGAGGCATTCAACTTCGAGTCCTTGGAAACCCTGACCTGCATACAAAATGCTTGCGGTACACAGAACGTGACATCTATATATGGGGACAACGAGTCATCCCCTGATCCAATCCTGGCATTGAACTCTCCTGCGAGCCTTAAGGTGATCTAACATGATCTGACTAATAGCATTATCCAGGTTAGCCCACAGCTTATCACTGTATGTGTCAGCATTCCCAGGGGGAATATAAACATTCAAACACACATAACGAACTGACCCTGAGGCAAGCCCCAGCCCCAGAAAGAAAGGCGGATATCTAATCTCTGACAATGCCTTAAGTCCAGAGTTTCTCAACCACGAAACAGGCCAAACCTCCACTTGTTTTGCCCCTGATCACCACTACTGCGGCCGGGAGCGAAACAACTGTATACCCCTCTAGGTCAATGCTGTCTATGGTCCATGTCTCCTGAAGCAGGAGAACCTGATGCTGCCTAAGAAAGACAAGAAAGTCCCGAGAGTCTATATGTGAATCCCACCCAGAGACGTTCCAGAAGCAGATGGAAAGAACATCTCCCAGCTGCTGTGCAAGTCACAGGTACACACTGGCCCAGCCATCCACTAAGGGGATCACAGGACCAGCTGTGCCTTGCGGGTAGAGAAAAGAGGTATTAATTTCCTCCACCACCATTCCTTGGGAGCTGGCACCACCCTCCTGGCTCTGAAGTGATGCCCCCGCCTCCCGCAGCACTGGGAGAGCTTTGAGAGTGCCCCAGGGCTGCACCACCCAATGGATATTGTATTCTACCAGCTGTCAATTGTAAGGGGGTACGAGAGGAGCACACTGGGGCCCCCTTGTTGCTTGTGCATCAAAGTGGAAGCTCTCACTGGCCTCCAAAACTAGAGTCCCTATTTCTTCAGTGAGTGATACCAGCTCCTTGGCTTTCTTTTACAACTGCTAACTCACGATCTTTGGCTCCTCTCTTCTGGGTCAGCAGATGGGAGGATACCTCTAAAGCTATATTCTGCAACCTATCACCTATAGGGGGAAGCTTAGGTATACTATGCTTACCACCCCTACACACTTTATCCCTTTTGCCAT
Organism: Sphenodon punctatus; assembly: GCA_003113815.1. Taxonomy (NCBI): domain Eukaryota; kingdom Metazoa; phylum Chordata; class Lepidosauria; order Sphenodontia; family Sphenodontidae; genus Sphenodon; species Sphenodon punctatus. The sequence continues at coordinate 1,305,903 of QEPC01014310.1, read as the reverse complement.
TCCCAGCCACGGGACCAGAATTAGAAACTAAGCCCTGTACTTCTCCCAAAGTAGTGGATTCTTCAGGAGGGGATATTGAATGGGCACCAGTCTCGACAACCTCCCCCATTTGTATTCCCCAAGAGAAAAACAAAGGAATATGCCATAGAAGGTGCGAGACTATCTCATCATTCTGGAAATAAACAATAAGCCTTTGTAAATTACTTTGCGTGGGATAATAACTGAAACCCACCAATATGACCCATGGGAAAAAAACTGCTCAGTATGGTAGATAGGTGATGGTGTATGTCTTTCTTGGTCCTCCAAGGGGATATTTGCCATTAGGAAGTGGCCTAATACAGAAGAAGAGAGACCTAGAAACTACCTTCGGCTACTCACATCTGGACCTACGGGACTTTGTATCTCCTAAGCTCCTTGCATCAGAAGAGGAGCCAATAAAGGTTCTTTTTGGTACAATTGGTTCCCTCCCTGATTCCATTTCTATTTCAGCTAAATTGGGCGAGGGCGGTAAAACTGCCTGGTCACCCAGAGAATCAAATCACTCCACACTTTGTTTACTCGGTTTCTGGAGGTCTTGGCCTGCCCTTATTCTTGCATAAACTTGTGCATGGAAAGCCACTGATTTTCCTGATCCTTTAGTAAACTGGCAATAATAGCCAGCAAGGAAACAACCTCTTTTAACAGGATGTCCACCTGAGAGTCTTGCATACTATTTATCTATGGTATAAGAATCTCACCCAAACCTGAAGACTGTATACAAGCAACCTCAGGCTGCGTTGGGGTGCCAGATGGAACTGGTGGAGACTCAAGTAAAGGCGAACAAACCTCTTGTGATGGGACCTGCAAGGCCTCAACCGAGGCCTTCCTCCCCTTCCCTTTGAGGGTGCCCTGATTAGTTGACACAAACACATCTAAGAGGCCCTGCCTAGAGTGCGCCTTATCCATTTCCTTACTGATCCCTGTATGTCTCCTAGTTAACATCGAGGGATATAATAAGACCCAAGGAATCACCAAATTCCACCCCACCAAGGTCGAAAACCAGTCCTAGTCCAGGGCCCAAGAAGAGAGGGCCCTCGCCCCTCACTGGCACCTAAGAATGTGTGAACAAGACCGTGGCGCCGCCGAGGTCTCAGGAAACCTCTCAAGTTCCTGCCATGACGTCCCCACCTGTGACGCCTGCACACTCGGGGGTGCTTACCTCACCAGGTGAGTCTCTGTCCCAATCTACCAGATTCCCGGGCGCTCCACCGGCCTCCAGATGACTGTGGAATGGAGGGAGATATCTGTCCCTTGCTGCTCTCCATAAATGCAGTCAAAATAATGGGAGCATGGGGGGGGCATCCACGCCCACTAATGGGCCCCACCAACGGCCCCACCAATGGGCGACACCCTTTGGTGTCACCCTTCGGCTGGCGCCCAAGGGCACCAGGCCCTAGTGATATACCTGAGGAGGAGGAGAAAGGGAGGGATCTCCAATGAGTGGCAGGCAGATAGCTAGCAGCTCCTCCAATCCCCCAGCTTCACCAGCCCCAACCCTCCACAGACTGGCCAAGAGCACCAGGCCCTAGTGATATACCTGATGAGGAGGAGAGAGGGAAGGAACTCCAATGAATGGCAGGCAGACAGCTAGCATCTCCTCCAATCCCCCAACTTCACCAGCCCCAACCTTCCACACGTAATTCAGTATCTGAGGGCACAGAGGGGCCCGAATTTGCTTTACCAATCTAGATTTTCAAACTCAAATCAATGGAGAAATTGCAACTGTTTCTTACCCTTTTGGAGGTAGGAAAGTTCATCCAAATGATCAGAAGTTCACAATCATCAGCAAGTTTTTTCTTTTAACTGTGAAAAGGTAAAAGTAATAAGATCATTCACTGTGACAGGACAAAAATCACAGTTTCATCCAATACGTCCAGCTTAACCGGCAGTATTAAATGTGAGATTGCTCCTATCTTTAGAAGTAGCACATAACAGCTCCTCATTAGATCCTGAAATACATAACCAGACTTTGAGTCAAGGTGGGTCACCTATATCATAAGAGGCTTTGACAACTATGTCAGTCACAGAAATTGTGAAGATGACTGCTTCTAATTCTTTCTGCCAAGGAGAGACAATTTTCTTTAAGAAAATTATTATAGTTCTGCAACTCTGACTAAAGATTACTAAGACATAAAAATTACATGTGGGACAAGGTTGCTAGGGACACAACAGTGGCACTGTATCAGAACTGGGCATCATCAAGTTTGAAACCAGAAGCCACAGCAAGAGTTAGTAAACAGGAAACCAGGCCAGTCATGAAACAGGAAACGGCAAAATTGACAGGAACCAATGGTCAGAGCTGAAGTCATTTGCCAGGGATCACAATGGGACAGTAACTATTTAATATTCACATTCAATTTTTTTTCAATTATTTTTTTAAGAAAATGCCAAGTACTACCATGACGGTGATTGAAATACTGGATACCAAAGTACTGAAGTGAATGAAATACTGAATATTAAAATATCAAAATATCAAGGTAATCAAAATTCCAAAGTGGAAAAAAAGTTATTTTTGATGAGGATTTTTCAAAAACATTGCTTTTATAGCTATACTCAAATGTTTTCATTTTATTTTTTTAACAGAGAATGATAGACAGTTGATATCATTCTCTTCTTTTCAATGGGCATGATCCAGAACTCACATGTGTGCAGTGTCCATGTGGTTTCCATGTGGTTTGCACATGCACCACAGTTCCCATTATGATGGGGACTATAACCACCTTTACGCTGAAAACACTCAACTCTATCTCTCCACTCTTTCCCTCTCCCCCTCTGTTCAAGTTCGTCTCACCAACTGTCTCTCTGATATCTCTGCCTGAATGTCTCAACGTCAACTTAAACTGAACATGGCGAAAACTGAACTCCTCATCTTCCCTCAGAATCCTTCCTCTCCCTCTTCCCTGTCAATTGCCATTGAAGGGGTCTCCATCCTTCCTGTCCCCCAAACCTATAGCTTGGGCTTCATCTTCAACTCTCACCTTAGCTTTAAACCCTACATTGACTCTGTGTCCAAGTCCTGCCGCTTCTCCCTCCACAACATTGATAAGATCCACCCTTTTCTGTCTGTCTCCTCTGCCAAAACTCTCATCCACGCCCTAGTCATCTCACGCCTCAACTATTGTAACAACCTCCTCACTGGCCTTTCCCGTTCTCACCTTCCTTCCCCCATCTCTGTTCAAAACTCTGCTGCCAGGATCATCCACCTAGCCCGTCTCTTTGACCATGTGCAGCCTCTCCTCTCTTCTCTCCACTTGCTCCCCCTTCCTGAGCGTATTCTGCACAAACTCCTCATCTTCACCTACAAAGTCCTTAACAATCTGGCCCCCCCACCTCTCTGCCCTGATCTCCCTCCGAACCCCTGTTCGAGCACTCCACTCCTCCTCCATCCCTTCCCTCACCCTGCCACGCCTCCCCTGCTCCCCCAACCACCTCCGTCCCTTCTACCTTGCTGCCCCGCATGCCTTGAACTCCCTCCCTGCGCTCGTCCGCCTTGCCCCCACCCTTCGTACCTTCAAATCCCTCCTCAAAACCCACCTCTTCCGCTCTGCCCTTCCTAACTTCTGCTAATTATCCCCACTCAGGATTATCCCCGACCTGTTATCTGCAAACTTCCAATATACTGTAACCAAGCCAAGAACGTGTACCTGAGTTATCTCATCCTCATGAATGTCACACCCCTTGTCTCTCCCTCTGTTCCCTCTCCCTGTTTCCCCTCCTCCTGTCTTTAGATTGTAAACTCTCGGGCAGGGACCATGTCTATCTTATTCTCTGTAAAGTACCAGGTACATCACGGGTGCTATATAAAAGATAATAATAATAATAATAATAATCTATAAAATCTGATTTTTATATAGTTTCAGTTTATAATGCTTATGAGCATCCCATGATATTAGGTTGCAATTAAGATAACATTTTGAGCAGATTTTTAAAATTCGGATATATTTTTTTTTAAGCTTCCAAAGTTGGTTGTCTTATAAATATTTTTATTTATGCATTTACCAACTCCTGTCCATACTTTGGATCTCATTCTGTTTTTTTACTAGTCCAAGATTTGTACTTTAGGACTCTATAACTTTGTAGGATAGTTTATTAAAGATTTTACATTTAGTTAGAATATTTCAATGTCTTTTTTTCTTATAGGTTTCTATAATACCATGCTTTTAGGGTTCATTTTGGGATCCTTTTTGTTGCAATTATTCATTCATTCATTCATTCATTGGTAAGCTTTTAAAATTTTGTTCAGATGACAATTCTGAATTAATTTCCATAGCTATGGACTTCAAGTTACACAGCTCTCTTGTTTACATTTATTATTTATTTATTTCCGTACCAAGCTATTTTTCCAGAGTGAAAAAGAATGTATATATCTGTATATTCGTGTGTGTGTGTGTGTGTATGTATACACCTATGAATGAATGTAAAAAACCATATAATTGAAACAAAAAGGATCCAAAAACAAATCCTAAAAGCACAGTATTATAGAAACTTATAAGAAAAAATACTTATTGAAATATTGTAACTTAAAACCGTGGTACGTGGTAAACGAAGTACATGGTAAATGGTAACACTAAACAGTAATAGTAAATCATAAACAGTAACAGTAAACAATATACCAAAATAAGTTCTTGACCAAGTTTCAAGAACTGTGATTTTCTCAATTATGGGTTCTCGCAAAAAGAAGTTGAGAACCGTGTTTCTCAGAGAGAATCACACGAAAATTGAGATTGAATGTCAATTTAAAATGTGTCCCACAACAAGCAGAGCCAACACGAAACCCGCTGGGGAGGGGGGGAACAAAGGTGTACAGAGAAAAACAAATGAGGGAACAGAAATGAAACAGGAGGGAAGTCCCTGCCACCAAAGGGGTCCTTTCCCCCAGAGGCACAGAGAGATCACAAGAAATTGCTACTCATGTAACCAGTCAGGGCACATAGCACAAAATTGCCCTAACAAACAGAATGAAGAATCTTCAACACCCATACAGGTAAACTCCGTTTTCTCCAACAGCTAGGCCCACAAGATGACACAGATGCATTTGTGTATAGAGAAATGGGATTACTGTGAGAGACCAAAATAAATGCCAAAATTTACACACTGTGGCATGATATGGGGACGATGATAACAGTGCTGATGGTGGAGGTGCTACCAAAAGAATGCATCCTCCCTAGAAAGATAGTTACCCTGAAGGGGGTGGGGAGAACCATTACAGTCCCCCAATCCGAAATTGATAGAGGTGTGCACCAGGCACCCATGTTGTTATTTGTTATCGTTATCATTTTCATTATTAAAAAACTGTTGTTTTCATTGTTTTTAGTAAAAAAGTGTCATTTTCATTATCAATATCAATTTCCAATTAAGATGTTGTTTTTTGTATCATTTTCATTGTCATTAGTGTGCAGACCCAAAAATGATACCAAAAATGGAAACGGAAGTTCGATTGGCTGTGCGATGGTGTGTTTTTTGGCTGACTGGCTGTAATATATATATATATATATATATACAGAATCTAACCTAAACATAACCTAGTATGTATAAATACATTCCTATCCTATAATCCTAATATATATAATGAAACAGCCTAGTACCTAAATATCTATATACTATCTAATCTATATATACAACGGATATCTAACTATATCTAATATTATCTATGGGGAGACTGACAAAGGAAGGGAAAAGGCAAACTTAGAGGTATCTCTATTAACTTATCTATCTATCTATCTATCTATCTATCTAGATGGACAGGGGGAGACAGAAAGGGGAAGGGAAAAGGTCAAATGTAAGGGTTTAAGGAAAGATAAAGTAGGGTATGACTGTATGAGGGCCAGAGAAGATTTTAGTGCATGCACCAGAGTTCTGTAAATGCAACCTGACAGAGCAAGAACTAACACAGAACAAGAGTCAAACAGCATGGCCCTGTAATATAAAGGGTTACAGTGCCCTCCCCAGAGCCCCCACAATTGGTTCTGGAAGGTAGGAGGCACTGACCAATCACAGGGTGCCATGCAACTGCTTGGGACTTGCTTGTGCTGCCCATTGGTCAGCGATACACCCATCAGGTCCTTGCTGACTGCTCGCCCTCCCATCACAGTCCCAGTTCAAGAGCTCTACAGTTTCTGGCTCTGAGATGTCTGCTCCCTCCCCCCTCTCCACATTTTCCCTCCAAAAACAACTGCAATGCAATAAACAAGTGAAAAATGAAAATGACAGTCATTTAAATTTTGTTATTATATTTGTTGTTATTTTAATAATAATGAAAACAAAGATGTCATTATAGTTATCGATATAACAAAAAATAAGTGCACACCCCTACATCTTGAATTACACTGGAATGGTTATTGCATTGGCCCTGAGAGACAAGAGGCAATACAGCTTCTAGTTGAGTATAATGACTGGAAATTCAGCTCGGGCAGTGAGCATGCATGTCCGATGGGGCAGATCCAGCTTGCAGAGGAAGAAGTAGGTGAAATGGTTAAGGGTATCCTAGCTGTTTGCTTTGAGCATTGAAATGAGCCCAGGATCCCCCCCNTAGTCCAAGATTTGTACTTTAGGACTCTATAACTTTGTAGGATAGTTTATTAAAGATTTTACATTTAGTTAGAATATTTCAATGTCTTTTTTTCTTATAGGTTTCTATAATACCATGCTTTTAGGGTTCATTTTGGGATCCTTTTTGTTGCAATTATTCATTCATTCATTCATTCATTGGTAAGCTTTTAAAATTTTGTTCAGATGACAATTCTGAATTAATTTCCATAGCTATGGACTTCAAGTTACACAGCTCTCTTGTTTACATTTATTATTTATTTATTTCCGTACCAAGCTATTTTTCCAGAGTGAAAAAGAATGTATATATCTGTATATTCGTGTGTGTGTGTGTGTGTATGTATACACCTATGAATGAATGTAAAAAACCATATAATTGAAACAAAAAGGATCCAAAAACAAATCCTAAAAGCACAGTATTATAGAAACTTATAAGAAAAAATACTTATTGAAATATTGTAACTTAAAACCGTGGTACGTGGTAAACGCAGTACATGGTAAATGGTAACACTAAACAGTAATAGTAAATCATAAACAGTAACAGTAAACAATATACCAAAATAAGTTCTTGACCAAGTTTCAAGAACTGTGATTTTCTCAATTATGGGTTCTCGCAAAAAGAAGTTGAGAACCGTGTTTCTCAGAGAGAATCACACGAAAATTGAGATTGAATGTCAATTTAAAATGTGTCCCACAACAAGCAGAGCCAACACGAAACCCGCTGGGGAGGGGGGGAACAAAGGTGTACAGAGAAAAACAAATGAGGGATCAGAAATGAAACAGGAGGGAAGTCCCTGCCACCAAAGGGGTCCTTTCCCCCAGAGGCACAGAGAGATCACAAGAAATTGCTACTCATGTAACCAGTCAGGGCACATAGCACAAAATTGCCCTAACAAACAGAATGAAGAATCTTCAACACCCATACAGGTAAACTCCGTTTTCTCCAACAGCTAGGCCCACAAGATGACACAGATGCATTTGTGTATAGAGAAATGGGATTACTGTGAGAGACCAAAATAAATGCCAAAATTTACACACTGTGGCATGATATGGGGACGATGATAACAGTGCTGATGGTGGAGGTGCTACCAAAAGAATGCATCCTCCCTAGAAAGATAGTTACCCTGAAGGGGGTGGGGAGAACCATTACAGTCCCCCAATCCGAAATTGATAGAGGTGTGCACCAGGCACCCATGTTGTTATTTGTTATCGTTATCATTTTCATTATTAAAAAACTGTTGTTTTCATTGTTTTTAGTAAAAAAGTGTCATTTTCATTATCAATATCAATTTCCAATTAAGATGTTGTTTTTTGTATCATTTTCATTGTCATTAGTGTGCAGACCCAAAAATGATACCAAAAATGGAAACGGAAGTTCGATTGGCTGTGCGATGGTGTGGTTTTTGGCTGACTGGCTGTAATATATATATATATATACAGAATCTAACCTAAACATAACCTACTATGTATAAATACATTCCTATCCTATAATCCTAATATATATAATGAAACAGCCTAGTACCTAAATATCTATATACTATCTAATCTATATATACAACGGATATCTAACTATATCTAATATTATCTATGGGGAGACTGACAAAGGAAGGGAAAAGGCAAACTTAGAGGTATCTCTATTAACTTATCTATCTATCTATCTATCTATCTATCTATCTATCTAGATGGACAGGGGGAGACAGAAAGGGGAAGGGAAAAGGTCAAATGTAAGGGTTTAAGGAAAGATAAAGTAGGGTATGACTGTATGAGGGCCAGAGAAGATTTTAGTGCATGCACCAGAGTTCTGTAAATGCAACCTGACAGAGCAAGAACTAACACAGAACAAGAGTCAAACAGCATGGCCCTGTAATATAAAGGGTTACAGTGCCCTCCCCAGAGCCCCCACAATTGGTTCTGGAAGGTAGGAGGCACTGACCAATCACAGGGTGCCATGCAACTGCTTGGGACTTGCTTGTGCTGCCCATTGGTCAGCGATACACCCATCAGGTCCTTGCTGACTGCTCGCCCTCCCATCACAGTCCCAGTTCAAGAGCTCTACAGTTTCTGGCTCTGAGATGTCTGCTCCCTCCCCCCTCTCCACATTTTCCCTCCAAAAACAACTGCAATGCAATAAACAAGTGAAAAATGAAAATGACAGTCATTTAAATTTTGTTATTATATTTGTTGTTATTTTAATAATAATGAAAACAAAGATGTCATTATCGTTATCGATATAACAAAAAATAAGTGCACACCCCTACATCTTGAATTACACTGGAATGGTTATTGCATTGGCCCTGAGAGACAAGAGGCAATACAGCTTCTAGTTGAGTATAATGACTGGAAATTCAGCTCGGGCAGTGAGCATGCATGTCCGATGGGGCAGATCCAGCTTGCAGAGGAAGAAGTAGGTGAAATGGTTAAGGGTATCCTAGCTGTTTGCTTTGAGCATTGAAATGAGCCCAGGATCCCCCCCTCCCCCGATGAAATGCTCGCAAGACTCGAGAAGGGGGGAGGAGCTCCCTCACGATCTCGCAAATCTCGCTAATGGTGGGGGAAGGTCAGGGAGAGGGCTGGTTAGGGTGCCAGAGATGAGCAGGGGGCAAAGGCTTACCCCCTGGCCACTCCCAGTGCCCACCAAGACATCCTGCCTGCCCAGGAAGGGAAATTCTGGGCAGGGGCCCAGAGCCTGGGAGAGGGGTCGGGGGCCTACCAAGGGGCCTAGCAGGGGCTTGGGGTGGGATACTTACCTTCCAGAAAGGGTCCTGTGGAACATGGCCTCTTCCTGGGGTTGGTTCCAGCAACATCAGTATGCTGCACACACCTTTTTTGAAAGGGCTAGCTCATTCTGATGGTGCCTGTGCCGTGTTTCTAAAGGACTGAACATGCACAGAAGGGCCAATATGACCCTTCTGAGCATGCTGTTTGTTTTTTATTTAAAAATCTACAACCCTGGGAAGAGACCATGTTCCTTGGGACCCCCTCTGGAGGGTAAGTACCTACTCCTGAACCGCTGCTTGGCCCCTCATTAAGCCAATAGCCCCCCTCCGAAGCCCTGAGTCCCTGCCCAGAATTTCCGCTACCAGAGAGGCAGAGTGTCTGGACAGGCACCAAAGGTGGCTGGGGGAGGGGGGTACGTCTTAGGCCCTTTCTCACCTCTGACACCCTGCCTGGCCTCCCTGCCTGGCTCCCGGTCCCCATCCAGCATTTTGAATCTTTCTGGTTCTCGGCGAGAATGGTGGGGTTTCTTGTCTCACCTAGGCAACGAGATGGAAAAAACCTCATTCTCGCTGAGAACTGGCGAGACTTGAGCTTCAGGTTTCAGCCCTAGAGAGATTCTGCTACAGATAGGAATGTTGTGGATTGTAAGATGTCTAATAGAGAGGATGGATTTGAAAAACAGCAAGGGGATTCCAGGGACAATGGAGAACAGACCAGAATGATGACATAATGGGTCCTGGATCCTGTGCCTCAGGGTGTAGGGTATAGAATGCCATGTGAAGGAGCACACACCCAGACCATGGATTCATACTCCTGGTCCTGGAATGGAGTGACATAAGAACATAAGAAGTGCCATACTGGGTCAGACCAATGGTTCATCTAGCCCAGCATCCTGTCTCCGACAGTGGCCAGTGTTGGTGGCTTGGGAGAAACACCCAACAGGTCACAACGGGGGATCCATTCCCTGTTGCTTTCCACCAGCTCCCGTCATGTTTCCTGATCCTGTCTGGCTAATATCTGTTAATGGACCTATCTTCCAGAAACTTGTCCAAACCTCTTTTAAACTCAGCTATAGTACTGGCTATTACCACAGTCTCTGGCAGTAGATTCCACAAATTAATTATACGTTGAGTGAAAAAATATTTTCTTTTATTTGTTTTAAACTTGCCATCCATGAGTTTCATGGAGTGTCCCCTAGTTCTAGTACTAGCTGAGAGAGTAAATAACTGCTCCTTGTTTATTAGTTCCACACCACTCATGATTTTATACACCTCTATCATATCTCCTCTCAGTTGTCTCTTCTCCAAACTGAAGAGCCCCAAACTACCAAGCCTCTCCTCATACAGGATCCATTCCATGCCTTGATCATTTTTGTTGCCTGTCTTTGTACCTTTTCTAGTTCAGCTATGTCTTTTTTAATATGGGGCGACTAGAACTGCACACAATATTCGAGGTGCAGTCGTACCATTGATTTGTATAGAGGCATTACAACATCCTCAGTTTTATTCTCTATCCCCTTCCAAATAATTCCTAACCTTCTGTTTGCTTTTTTGACTGCTGCTGTGCACAGCGCTGTGGATTTCATTGTATTGTCCACAACCACCCCCAGATCCTTTTCCTGAGTGGTAACTCCTAGCTTAGTACCCAGCATTGTGTATGCATAGTTTGGATTATTTTTCCCTAC
>QEPC01014310.1:1262090-1277722 GCA_003113815.1 Sphenodon punctatus | reverse complement strand
CTTTCATCATGGGCCATGGGGTGGGTCAGACCACGGCCGGGGCCAATGGGGCGCACGTCTGTTGGCACGCCCCTTCACCCCCGGCCGTGGTCCAAACCACCCCACGGCCCGTGGTGAAAGCGCCCGCCCGTAACATCTGAAATCACCCACTGATAACATGTTTGTTTCTGGGACCTAAGGTGTTTTTGTAAGTTTGCGTCAAAACAGTTTATCATAACATTAAAGGAGTTGAAAACATGTTTTCACCAATGATACGGCCATAATATTGATAACAGAGAGACACTGCCACCCCACAGAAAAAGTGTTTTACTGTCTCAATCATATCTGAAATGTTGAATAGGTTTAATTTTTAAGCTAAATAAGAATTCTAAAGGTTGTCAATTAGAATAGTATTAATTAACATATTTCACAATGTAAATTCCAAATTGTTTTAAGGTATTTTAATGAAAGAATTCTGTATGAATTGGGGACAGTTCTGGAAATCTAGGGGAGAAATTAGAGACTAAAGACATTAAGAATAATGATTTATAAGTATTTAATTAGTGAATTTAAGTTTATTTCAACATAAAGTTTGGCTTCAAAATTGTACCTAAATACACCATTCAGAGGAACAAGTAATTGTTCCCTTGAATTGTGTCTTAATGAGGAATTTAAAGTTTTATAAATCAGCGTTACTCTAGAAATTTCTTTCTAAAGTGCGTAGAACTGAAGCAGATCTAGACTCTGTTCTTCAACAACTTTCTGAAAAGAATTCCTATATGAAATTATGTGGAATTAATAGAATTTAATAAAACTTCAGCGAGGCTAATAGACTACATTGAGTTTCATGGAGCTCTATTGAGCTAATAGACTCTATTGAAGATGAACAAAGATCAGAACAGGTAAAAGGTTACAGTGGCCTTGATTCACAGAAGTAAGGAGGGGCGAAGTCAAAATAACCACGAAGAAGATATGGCTGTGGTGACATGGAAACCAAAAACATCTTTCTTTTGCATCATCACTTGGCAAGAGGCAAACTTCAGGCTGATTGGTGGTACCCCTGACATGCTCGCCACTGATTGGAGGAATACCTAGCTGCCATATTGCAAGACTATCAGGAATCCTATAAGACTGGCAGGATATTGTTGACATTTATAATAATTGGCACGAAGACACTTGCTTTATTATTATTATTATTATTATTATTATTATTATTATTATTATTATTATTATTATCATTTATATAGTGCTAACCAACATGCTGCTGGGCCAAGGTACCTGTGGAACTTAGTTTTTTTCTGTCCCAACTCTGTTCCTTTTATTTTCCAATCTTTTCTTTTACTACTTTTCCCTAAATCTTCTATTTTTCACTTTTAAAGCCACTTTTCATTTCTAAAGCTACTTGAAGACTACTTTTCTCTCTTTTACCCTAGTAATTCACATTTCACATTTTTGAACTTTTTAATTTATTTTCTTTCATTTATACTTTTAAACTATTTTTATTCATTTTTCTCATTCTTTTTATTCTTAAAAGTCATTTTATGGCTCCTTTTCTCTCTTTTGCTTTAATAAAGACATTTTATTTTCTTTTTTACCCTTTTAAGCAATTTCATTTATATTTCTCATTTTTATTTTTATTTTATTTATTTATTTATTCATTATTTATTCAAAGTCTTTCTATCCCGCACTCTCCTGCTAACAGAGCAGCTTGATGTGGCTCACAACAAAGACAATCTTTATTAAATCAACAATTAAAATCAACTCAAAATTTAAAATTCATTAAAATTTACTAAAAGAGCGGAACCCCCCCACCCCACCCTACCCATCTCCCATTCCAAAGCTCTGGTGGACCAGCCAGGTTCGACACTGTCTTCAGAAAGAAGGTGATCTGGGGCCAGGCAGGCCTCCATCTGGAGGGAATTCCACAGCCTAGGAGCAGTCACTGAGAATTCCCTCCCCATCATCGCCACCCGAGAAACCCGGGGGACTTAGAGTCAGAAGTCCCTGGTCAGACCCTCCCCACACACACACACACCAGGGTGACAGACCTGACCCTCTCCAACCCAGCCCCCCCTCACACCAGAGGAGGGAGCCATACCCCTCACCTCAATCCTAACCCACCCCCTCCTCCCAAAGCAACTCCAGCAGCTCCGCCCTATTAACCAGCCATCCCATTATTACACTTTTCCTTTCCTTAATAAAAATGCCAGCCTCCCCCTCTCTCAGCCCCACCTAAGCGCCGCACCCAAGGGCCCTTTGGTATGGCCCTTAGGTGCATGACTTCTGGTGTCACTGGACTAGCTGCCGCTTAACCCTCTCCTGCTGGATGCCCTCCCGAGGGGGGGAACCCCTGACCCCTCTCCTCCTGTGAGGGATGGGGGAGATGGAAGTCCGGGGAGACAGGGGTCTGTCCCCTACTGGGACAAGCCCTTCCTGGCTCCCAGCCCATGACAGCAGCAACCTGAATTTAAAGTGACTACTTATCTCTCTTATTTTAGCAAAGCCTTTTAAATTTATTTTTGCATTTTATTTTCATTTTAACTTCATTTGCCTCATTTTTCACTCTTTTCAAGTCATTTTTGTTTTATTTCTCTTTTTGCCCTAAAGTTAATTTTTAAAAAAAAATTCCTTTCCCCATTTTTCAAGGGCAATTCTTACTTTTCTTTATGGTTTTGTCCCCAGGTGCAGACTTTACTGTTCCTTTAGGGAAGTTTTGTATTGGTCTCAGATAACCTGTTTCTTTTCAATTTTTCTTTTATTTGTTTATTTATTACATTTTTATCCCACATCCTCCTGCACAATGGCGGCTCGGAGTGGCAACAACATATAAAAATACAATAAAATACATAAAACAAAGTATTATGATATTAAAATTACTAAAAAGGCTAAATGCTAAGACAATACAAATACCCTCCCAAACCGCCTCTCCTACCCCCTTTCCCTGAAGGCTCGACAGAACAACCAGGTCTTACATGATCTTCAGAAAGAGGGAAGGTCCAGGGACAAACGGGCCTCCATTGGGAAGGAGTTCCACAGCCTAGGTGCAGCCACCGAGAACACCCTCCCTGCCGTTACCACCCGGAATACCTGGGGGACCTTGAGTTGGGCACGCCCGGCCTACTGCAGGGGCTATGAAATGACCCGGTGCCGGAGGCGGTCTTGCAGATAAGCAGATCCCAAGTAGGGATGGGTGAACGCGGTTTGGAAGTTCGGAGTTCAGACCAAACTTGGTCTGTTCGGTCGACTGAACCTAACTTCCGAACCGAACTCAAATTTCAAACGAAACCGAACCGAACCGAATTTCCGAAATTCGTTCTGTTCGCCCATCCCTAATGGCAACATGCACCAAAAAACCTGGTTTTGAATGGCCGAACTTGTTTTGGAATTTCAGAATTCAACCGAACTTGGTCCGTTTGGTCAACCGAACTGAACTTTTGAACCGAACTCGAATTTCAAACTGAACCGAACCGAATTTCCGAACTCGGATTTCAAACCGAACCGAACCGAATTTCCGAACTCCATTCTGTTCACCTATCCCTAGTCCCAAGCCATTTATTTATTTATTTATTTATTTTATAAATTTCTACCCCGCCCCTCCTGCCATGCAGCTCGGGGTGGCTTACAACATTAAAACATACAATAAAATTTTAATTTTTTTTTAAAAACATCATNAACATTAAAACATACAATAAAATTTTAATTTTTTAAAAAAAACATCATATTAAAATATTAAACAGGGCAAAAAAACCAGTATAAATATAAATAGGTGGGGGAACTAAAACATTTAGAGCTTTAAAGGTCATTATCAACACTTTGAATTTAGCCCAGTAGACTATAGGCAGCCAGTGCAGAGAACAGAGCACAGGTGTAATTTGCTCACAATGACCCATCCCCATTAGGAGGTGAGCTGCCGCATTCTGCACTAGCTGCAGGCTAAGAACTGTCTTCAAAGGTAGCCCCACATAAAGTGTGTTACAGTAGTCCAGTTGCGAGGTAATGAAAGCATGGATGATGGTTGCCAGGTCTGAGTTGGAGACATACGGCCGAAGCTGTCTCACCAGATGTAATTGGTGAATTGCTCCCCTTGCCACAGCCTCAACCTGACAATCCAGGCAGAGTTCTGGGTCAAGGAGCACCCCCAAACTATGGACCTGGGCAGACAGAGGGGGGCAGACCCCACCAATAATGGGAGCCACACACACCCCGGCCCTACGAACCAGCATCACCTCCATTTTATCGGGATTCAGCTTCAGTTGCTTCGCCCTCATCCAGTCCCCCACAGCCACCAAACACCGAGAATGCCAGGCCTGGATCTTTGGAAAACGAGAGGTAAAGTTGTGTATCATCGGTGTACTGATGACATCGTACACCAAACCGTCTCATTATCTCCCCCAAAGGTTGCATATACATATTGAGCAGGAGAGGGGACAGAGTAGAACCCTGTGGAACTCCACACGTGAGGTCCCGGGAAGAACATGTATATTATCCAAGGACCACCTACTGAGTTCTCCCTGCCAGGAATGAGCGGAACCATTCAAGAACAATTCCACTCACCTCGGCCTTGTCCCACAGCCTTCTCACCAACATCTCGCGATCAACGGTATCAAATGCCACCAACAGATCCAAAAGATCAAAATAGATGATCTGCCCTGATCTAATTCACGGCATAGGTCATCGAACAAGGCCACAAGTGCAATCTCCATGCCAAACCCCAGATGAAAGCTGGACTGTGAGGGATCAAGAAAACCAACCCAGTCCAGATGCCCCTGTACTGCCGGGCCACCACCTGTTCAATAATCTTCCCTAAAAAGGGAAGTTTAGAGACTGGCCGATAGCTGGCTGGGGAGTCAACACTCAAGGATGGTTTCTTGAGCAGAGACCGCACCACGGCCTCCTTGAGGTGGCTTGGCACGCTGCACTCCCTAAAAGAGGCACTGACCACCCCCACCAGCAGTGGCCCTAATGTCTCCTGGCTGGCTTTTACCAGCCTGGATGGGCATGGATCAAATTCACAACAGGTGTCCTGCACTGTCCCAAGGACCTCTGCCGCGTCAGCAGGCGACACCAACTGAAACTGATTCCACAAATACTGACATGATGGGGCTTCCTCTACCTCTAGTTCACTACCTGTCACAACTGCAGCATCAAGGTCATGATGAATCTAAGCAATTTTATCTGCAAAAAAGTCAGCAAACATGTTACAGTGGGCAGGGCACTGGAAGATTCCAGTTGCAGGCAGAACTTAGCCTGGTGGGCAGAGTTCCCCCAAGTGCTTCTCTGTCTTTTCCCCTCCCTTTTTGGAGCTTCCATGCTTCTTGCCTGTTGAGGGTCCATTCCTCAACCTCTGGACAATTTTGTTGTATATTTTTTCTTTATCTTTTCTATCTTTTATTTTTACTATTTTTAATTTAATTCTTATCAAGCCTCCAGCATAGCAGCAAGTTAACATCTTATCTTCCCCAACAGGACCCCACAGACCATGGACAACTTTTGTGGGACCTGCGATATCTGTGTGGTGAGATATATTCTCAAAGAATATATATATTTGCAATCAATAACCTTTTTCATGCTTCTGTAGTGCTTTCTTATTGCTTTTATAGTAGTGTGTAAGCCAATTTGGCAGGGCAATAAATTGTAGTATTTTAGTCACAATAATTGTCTTTTGTGACTTTTTGGCGAGGAAACTTAAGTTTTCCTTCGGAGATCCCTGACCCCATGGTGGAGTTAATTCCTGGGAGAATCTTGGGGTAACACCCCTAGGCTGATCATTTTATGGAGGCAATGTAAGACCTTTAGACCTTTTTATTAGGCCAGGCATTTAGTGGGCAGAGGCATATTGGGGGAGGGGGTGAGCTTGGAGTGATTAGTATTTTATTAGGGTTATTTTGTATTGTATCATGACGGGAGCTGCCCTGGCTCCTGAGACTCAGGAGAGGGATTTCACAACACCACTAGGGGTATTTTCAGACATGACGGGCCCAGAGGCCCACCACATTGAATCCCAGATTGGGATATCTCCTTCAGACTTGCCGGCTCCATCACCGTGGGAAATCAGGGACAGGGAAGGGCTGCGCAGCATGACATGTGGCCTCACAGTCCAGCCCCCCGCACTCCCTCAGCCACCCTCCCACAGGGAGACGAGCGGGTGCAGTGGCCAATGAGGCCACTGCGCCCGATGAGGCTTCTGCACTCGATCCCATACCATGATTCGGGGTGCGATTCCGGACCAGGGCAAGGTAACTGACGTTACTTTTGCCCCTTTCCTGATCGTGGTCATGCTAACCACGGTTCTTGACCTCCGGCTAGCCAGAGGTCCAGAACTGTGGTTAGGTTTGACCCCCCCACCAGAGATTCACTGTGGTGAACATATGGCAGGGGTCAAACAGACATTCACGGGAACACTGCCACCACAGGGGATCCACTGTGACCCACTGAGGTGAAAGGCATTTTTGTAACATCTGAAATTACCCTAGGAGAGGGATTTCACATCATCACTAGGCAGGACTGGCCTTAAAATTACAGAGCCCAGGGAAAGACAAAATTTAGAGGGAGGGCATGCCACTCGCCCTTCATGACCCTTGGCTCTAGATTACCCCTCCGTGCCTCTCTACCCTGCTCTCCAGGGTCCTACCCAGGCTGTAGTAAAAATTGAAATAAATAAATAAATAAATAAATAGGTTGAGGTCTCATTGCATGTTTCGCCAGACAATAGCATTTCAAGGGACTTGGATTTGGCGCTGTTGAGAGCTTTCTGATTGTAGCTAGTAACAACCAAGACTCTTTGCTTGTATATAATGAGAGGCTTGGAAGAGAGAATAAGAAAGAAAACCAGAGGTAACTGCCAGCGACAGCCCAACCCTAGCGGCAGGGCTGCTCCTACTGCAGGACTGCCTGGGATTACCACTCTGGACCCTGCAGTTCCAGGGGACCCCACAGTAGTGCTTTAATATTTGTGTAGGCTCTGTGGGACCCCCCACTTCCATCCCAGCATGGCCCTAAGTGGGCTACCTTTGGGACCTTGCAAAAACGGGCTACCTTTGGGGCCCACAATTCTACCTGCCCAAAAGGAAATCACCAGAGGCAACTTCCTGGTGGGAACAGAGGCAATGGCAGCATCAGTGACAGCGATGGAGAAAGAGGTCAGACTTGGAATGGGACCAGGTAAGCAGAGGAGTCGGGGGAGGTTGTCTCATTGGGGAGGCACAGAAGGGTTCTGGTTTGGGTGGGGCCAGTGCAGGTGGAGTACTTCAGAGTGGATTGGAGAGGCGCACAGTGAGGTGCTCCATAGCCCCAGACTGGGTGGGGGGAGGTGCAGGCAGGACACTCCAGGGTGCTGGGTAGGGCCCTAGAGGGTGGGGTAGAGAGGCACAGAGGGATGATCTAGAGCCAAGGGATGAGCAGGGGGAGCGGCACGCCCCCCTCCTTTGTCTTTGCACTGGACTCTACAGGTTTTAAGGCCATCCCTGCCTAGTGGTGATATGAAATCCCTGCAAGAGCCATGTTGAAGGGCTCTAGTTTCCGCAGTGATGAGGCATGAAGAGTAGGGTTTGTGCACAATCTTTATTTGCCCAACCTAAATGATTTTTTAACTTTGCATAAACCAATACAGGCAAATTTATACAAATTAGCTCTTTCTTATTTTTTTCCCCTCCTAGAAGAGGAGGGAACACTAAGTAGGAAGGGAGTTTATGTGATATTGACCCTTTTAAAATAAGACACAGCCATTAATGCCCACTCATGCCCACCCAGTGGGCATGGGTGTATGCATCACATATGAAAGCGGTGGCGGGTGGGTGGGTGGGCGTGCTTGTTCCCATGAAATACACATCTCCATGGTGAAAACGCATGTTGCCCGCATGAGTGGGGGTGGTTGGGGGATGGGTTTGTGCCTCCACAGTGGCACGACAATGGACCGCCCCCAATGCGGTGCCCCATTTAAAAAGGGTCATTGTTTGTGGATGGCACACAAAGAGCTCCATTTATAAATTACTACATTTGTCTGGGATTTTAGAGGGAAGTGCCGGGATTAGCCTAAGCGGAACCAGAAATCCTTCTCACTGTCTCTGAAAGGTGACAGTTTGAGCTAATTTTTAAAAAAAACCTTTTCTATTTTATAAAAGTCTTATTCTCTAGTGTCTGAAGAATAACACAAGGTCTTCAGCTCATGCACCCTGAGGAAAGTATATGCAAATCACTGTAAATAATAAACCAGCACAGAGGAGAAGGAACCTGGCATCAGGAGCATTTGTGTGGTAATGAACAGAGTCCTGGTCCTGCAGAGATTCACCTATTCCCATATTTTTTGTTTTATTTTTAATCCTCAGTGGAATTAAAAACTAGATAAGTTTATTATTACAACCCACAAGAAATGCTGAACACCAACAGCTTTGGGTTGTGGCAACTGAATTTAGCCCACTGTATTATTTTAACCTTTTTACTGAAGTCCACCCTGAACATACTTCCCTTGTAAGTATATTCAGAGAATGCAAGCGGACGAAGGCAGGAGAGGGGCAGCATTAATTTTCTGCTGCTGCCAGGCTGATCTAATTTATAGTCTCCCTTACCACTAATTGCTGAAATAGATTGCATTTTGCAGCGCAGACAGGAGCCATATTAGATTTTCGGAATTCTGATCCAACTCCAGAATGTCTCATGGAGCAGTTTTCATTACACTCTTGTGTAGACTTTTTAATGGCTCTAAATAGTTAATTGAGTTACTTTAACAGACATAAAATCCTCCACAGAAGAAGCTGTCAGACACTTTTTGTTTGTTGGTAAGTTTTCTATGCAGCTTTTCCATTAGGAGTTATTAGACTTGGGGAAGATGCTGATGCTGCCATTTGGTGATTTAACAAGCAACTTACATTCCTCCAATCTCTTTCATCCCAGAGTGCTTTGTAAATTATGTAGGACCAGATCTTAACACTCCCATGAATTTGGGGGTCAAACTGGTCCTAAAGGTGTACACAAATTGAAAAATATATTTGTAAGCAAGCCTGTACCACTCCATACTCCATGTATTCCTTGACAGTACTGGGGTCAATTGTCCTGTGTTGGTTCATCCCCCCAGTTGTAATTTTTTTTTTTTTTTTTTTAAAGAGAATTTCACAAAAATAGTGTTAGGGGTATGTTTGTCCCCAATTGTAATTTATGGGCAAATGAAAGTACTACACACTAGGGTACTGGGTTCATATTCACCCCACACACATACTGTAAAACAAGAATGTGTTCTTTCCATTAAGTGTTCTCAAAGAAAGATAAGAACAACAATCTAGCATTTTTTATGTTTTCATAAGTGACATTTTTGGTATCTACAGAAAAATATTTCTACAAGGGCATTGGGATCAACCACGCCCCAAGGTGAAAACTAACAACTCACTAACTTCAATTTGTTTTATGTTTACATAGCAGTTAATACTTTCATAGTGAGAACCTTTAATATTGTTCTTTTCATCATACCTACTTGCAGTTTGTGTTGAAAAAAAAATGCACCAGGTAAATATATGGAGTCATTCCAGCCATCAGCCTCCATTATTGTTGTTACTTCTGCAGTTTCTGTAAATCTTATATTCAGAAATAGGGGGTAAATTCAACCACTAGTACCATCATTATGGGATGTTATTGTTAACATTGTGGGTAGGGATGTGCGAACGTGGTTCGGATGTTCGGAGTTCAGGCTGAACTTAGCCTGTTCGGACAACCAAACCGAACGTCCAAACTGAACGTTCAAGCAGCCGAACAGTTCGGAAAAGTTCAGATGAGTTTGAGGGCCGGAAAAACATGACTTTGGGAGGGAAAAACCTGTCTGGAAGGGGGAAGAAGCTGAGGAGCAGACTTCCTGGCACCAGGGGTGGAGACCAGGGGTGGTTTCAGGGCCAAATGATACCGATACCGAAAAAAATTAAATTTTGGTATCGGTATCAATAGTGCTACTTTTGGATGTTTGGCCAAATTCGACCGAACCGAACTCTGCCAAACCGAACAACCAAACCCAAACTCGGGTTTTGAACTGAACGACCAAATGTCCGAACATCCGAACCGCGTTCTGTTTGCACATCTCAAATTGTGGGTACTATTGACCCAAGTACCTTTGTCCCCTCACCCTGGAAGAAGACACGCACACATATACTGGAATTTAAAGGCTGCATTCTTTATTCAAATTCATAAAATTAAATTCAGGTTTATCTGGAGAGGGGTGGATTCCCGATCCCGATCCCAGTAACTCCAGGAAACCAACCTATTATGGGTGGTCTTTACATACAATCATGTACTGCCATCAGTCTATGCTCTACAACTAGGTCACTCTATCCCCAAGCCGCATGGCAGGGTTGGGTAGCCACATTGTGTTACCCATAACACCAGGTAACTAGCAACAATTATTGTTGTACACTCATGTACTATACGTGTGCATGTCATTTTCATTATTACAATAACAATAATGACAATTGTTGGTTTCATTACTGTTATTGTAATAACGAAAACAACAATTGAGAATAATGACAATATTGAAAATGAAAATGTCGTTATCATTGTCACTATTAGAGACACAGTTGTGGTTTTGTTTTGGATGGAAATAGAGAGGGGAGGAGGGAGCAGATATCTCATAACCCTAAAGAGACTTGAACTCTTGAACTGTGCCCGTGTTGGGAGGGGCGAACAGCTCAGCAGTATCTGATGGATGTATCGCTGGCCAATGAGCAGCACAAGCAGGCCCCAGCAATCCCATGGCACTCTGTGATTGCTCAATGCCTTCTGCCTCCCACAATCAATCAGGGGGCTCTGGGGGAGGGCACTGCAAACCTTTATCATTTATTTCAATTTTATTTATTTATTTAAAAAACTTATTACCCCAGCCTTCCTGCCACAGGCAACTCAGGATGGCTTACAACAATAAAAAACAATTAAAACAGTTAAAACACATTAAAAAGAGAATATATATATATATATATATATAAAGAGAGAGAGAGAGAGAGAAATTAGATATTATATAGGTATTTAGGCTAGTCTGTTTTATTACATATATTAGGATTATAGGATAGCAGGATATGTTAAGTTTAGGTTAGTTTTTGTGTATATATAATTAGATAATACAGTACTTTTCTGACTGTGTGTGTACTTGTGTGTACAATGAGAAAGGGAAGGACTACTAGTTCAGCCTCTGGGGCAGGTGGCCCTGGTAGAGGCCTTGGGTGTGGACGTGTGCATGGGGGAGTTGACAAGCCCTCTGCCACTTCTGCTACTGCTGGCAGCCCACCGCCCAAGCTGAAGAGACCTGTTTTTTTCCCCGTTAAGGAGGCATATCTTATCAGAGGAACAGGCTGCAGCAGAGATCTTGGGAGTGGCATCTGCGGAAGACAGGGAGCCCCAGACTTCCACTAGTAGCAGTGGCACTGAAGGAGGGAGCCAAGGGCAAGGGGTGTGTGTGCAGCAGCTGCACTACCCACACACACCCCTCCTGAAGCACCGGGAGCAGCTGGCACTGCCAGCAGTGATTTTTCACTGGGGGCAGCAGATGATATTGTTATGAGGAGCCTCATCGGCAATGATGATGGATGTGCGTGCTGTTGGTGGGAGTGGTACAATGGCAACCACCTCTCCTGGGCAGGCTTCTCCCTCTGGCACACACCCCAGGGATTTTGAGGATTTGGGGGAGAATGTATTTGAGGGCATCCTTCCCCACTTTGGCAGCAGCATCCCAGCTTGAGCAAGTAGCAGCAGGGCATCCCCTCCTCCCATGCTGCAAGGTGGAAGCAGCAGCAGTTTCAGCATGGGTGGTGTCATGGAGCTGGGCAGCAATGAGGGGAGCGAGGAGGAGGTGCAGGAGACTCCTGTTGATGATGATTCCCCTGTGGCCACATTGAGGACAAAGGCAACGACCCCCAGTGGTGGCACAGGGGGTTCAGGAGGGCACCCCAGGGGGGCTGTGTGGGATCACTTCAAGGAAGTGATCCCAGGTGACAGCAGCTGAGTGACCTGCCTTCACTGTGGGAAGGTAGTGTGCCGTGGGAATAAGAGGGGGAATTTAAGTAATAATGGCATGAATTCCCACATGAGGACCTGGTATAGGGCTTTGCTGCTGCAAGAGACATCAGACAGTGTGGACAGGAGTGGGTTCGCTGCTGCAGCAAGCACGAGCAGCAGCAGACCTTGCTCCTCTGTTTATGGCAAGGAGAATGAGGGACAGCAGCAGCAGGTTCCATCTCAAACCCTATGTCAGCAGCAGCAGCAGCAGCAGCAGCAGCAGTAGCAGCAGTGTCAGGTCACAATGGAGGATCTGGGATTTGGGCAGTTACGACGTGGGAGAGTGCGTCATCCAGCAGCAACCAAGATCACCAGGTGGGTGGGGGAGATGATTGCCCTGGATGATCAGCCATTTAGCATCGTTGAGGATCAGGGATTCTGCTGGTTTCTGGCACTGTTGGCACCACAGTACCAGCTTCCCTCATGCACCACCTTTAGCAGGCAAGTGGTGCCTTCCCTTTACCAGGCAGCCAGGGAGCAGGTGAGGGAGCAACTGACCAGGGCAGGTGGGGCATTTGTGCATTTCACCACAGACATTTGGAGCAGCCAAAATGCACAACATGCCTACCTGGCCCTGACTGCTCACTGGTGGCAGCTGTGGGTGGCAGGAGGAGGAGCAGCAGGGACAAGGGCAGGGTACAGGTGGGTGCCGTTTCACACCCAGGAATTCGACATAAGGGGAGCCTTGGACACCATGGCGCAGGGGTGGCTAAGGGAGGAAGCCCCATTCACCAGGGGGTTCATGGTAACCGATAATTCTAAGAACATGAAGAAGGCAGTGAAGGATGTTGGGTTCCAGCACATCCCCTGTGCTGCCCACACCCTTCACCTGGTGGTGAGGGATGCCCTGGGCCTGTGGTAGAAGGCAGCAGAGTGCATTAGCAGCCCCCTTATCCTGTTAATCGAGAAGGGCAGGAGCATTACAGGGTACTTTAACAGAAGCGTGAAGGGTGGTCACCTCTTGAGGGAGAAGCAGGTGGAGCTGGGGGTACAGGAGCACTGCCTCGTGCAGGATGTCCGTACCAGGTGGAACTCTACCTGTAGCATGATGGAGCATCTGGTGGAGCAGAGGAGGGTCCTGCACGAGGTAGCCTCAGAGGGGGAGATTGGGGTGGAAAGGCCACTAGGGTAGGAGGAGTGGATAATGATGGCCCAGGCCGTGTACGTCCTTAAGCTCTTTAAGGACGTGCCGGAGATCTTGAGTGTAGCAATGGCCACCCTGAACCAGGTAATCCCCCTGGTCCAAAGTCTCATCAGGAGGATGGAAGGATTTCTGAGGGACCAAGGCGGGGGGTGGGGGCAGGAGGAATGGCAGCTTGTACTAGAGATGGTGGCCCTGGTACAAAAGTTGAAGAAGGGGATGAGCAGGCATTTTGACCCTCTTATTCACAAGGAGGTATACATACTCTCCACCATGCTGGACCCCAGGGTGAAGACGAACGTAGCATCTTGCATGCCAGACTTCACCCGAAGAAAGCATACTCTGGTGGAGAGGGTACAGGAAGTCAAGAGGGTCAGACAGTGGCAGCAGCAGCAGGACAGCCAAGAGGGGCAAAGCAGCAGCAGAAGGACAGAGATACAGATCACTCCCAGGAGCAGCAACAGCAGCTCCTCATCCATCACCCGCCCCGAGTGGACCACCCCAGGGCAGGCAGCATGGGCACATGCAAATGGGGAGGAGCTTGGCAGCAGCAGCAGGCAGAGGGAACAGGAGCCTGACACTGAGAAGCGGGCTGTGGCTAAATACCTCGAAGAGCTTGTGGTGGATCTCAGCAGTGATTCCCTTTTGTACTGTGTGGATAAGGGGAAAATATGGCAGGTCCTGACCAGGGTGGCACAGGAACTAGTGTCGTGCCCACAACCATCATGCTCAGTGAGTGGACATTTTTGGCGGTGGGGGACATCATGAGTCCCCGCCGTTTGAGGCTGGATGCTGGGTTGGTGGTGGAGTAGCTCCTGTTCCTGAGTGAGTGGACATTTTTGGCGGTGGGGGACATCATGAGTCCCCGCCGTTTGAGGCTGGGTGCTGGGTTGGTGGTGGAGTAGCTCCTGTTCCTGAAGGTCAACCTGCCGCTGCTGGGTTTCCCTGACCTGCCCATGGACCCAAAGTCGAGACAGGGGCATACTTGGGATGGGGGGGAAGCTCCCTGCTAATAGAAAGCACGCACATGAAAGGGAGATACGCTTCTGCCCATGCTGTTACCTGCCATACATGACCAGAGAGAGAGAGAGAGAAAGAGGCTCCCCCCTGCTAGAATGAGAGAAAGATGCTCTCGAGAATGAGAGAGGGACAGAGAGAGGCTCCCCACTACTAGAATGAGAGACAGAGAGAGGAGGGGTGGGGAGAGAGAGGTGCAGCCAGCTCAAGCTGCCACCTGCCAGAACAAGAGAGAGCTCATATGAGCTCATGCTCAGTGCTCACATTAAGCAGCAAACCCACCTGAATGAGATGGAAATAACACACAACATAATTATGTGCCTGCCTGTGTGCCTCCCTCCACCTGCTACCACCTATCACAATTATTGAATGAAGTGTGCCCAATCACGTACTAATTCTAGGGACATCATTCAACTCCCCCGGGCTGTCATTCCACTGTACCTAAAGCAATCACTCCAGTCCCAGGAATCATCATCAGGGTTCTGGAGATGTCATTCTGCTCAAAGGGAGCTGACATTCCACTGCATTCAGAAGCAGTAGCTCCAGTCCCAGGAACCATCATCAGGATTCTGGGGCAGCTGGGCAGTCATTCTGCTCACAGGGAACTGTCATTCCACTGTACCTGAAGCAGTCACTCCAGTACCAAGAACCATCATCAGAGGTCTGGGGTCGTCATTCAGCTCACAGGGAGCTGTCATTCTACTGCATCCAGAAGCAGTCACTCCAGTACCAAGAACCATCATTAAAGTACTAGGAACATCATTCAACTCTCATGGCCCTCTCTCTCTATCTGACACACCCACACAGACACAAGTCCTGCCCCTCCTGGTGCATGGAATATGCTACCAGTGCTGCTGCTGTCAGGTAGGGATCTGACAAGCTCTCTATACAATGAAGTTATGCCACCTGCCAGAAGCAGCACAGAGGGGTAAAAGATTGGACAGGCCAAAATCGACTGGTAAGAAATATAACTTTTATAATAATATTTTAAAACACATTTTAAATATGAACAAAATAAACATTTGTATAACAAGGCATAGAAAGATAACAAAAAAGACATAGCTGAACTAGAAAAGGTACAGAGAAGGGCAACAAAAATGATCAAGAGCATGGAACGGCTCCCATATGAGGAGAGGCTTGGTAGGTTGGGGCTCTTCAGTTTGGAGAAGCGACAACTGAGAGGAGATATGACAGAGCTCTATAAAATCATGAGTGGTGTGGAACTAATAAACAAGGAGCAGTTATTTACCCTCTCAGCTAGTACTAGAACTATGGGACACTCCATGAAACTCATGGGTGGCAGGTTTAAAACAAAGAAAATATTTTTCACTCAGCGTATAATTGGGTTGTGGAATCTACTGCCAGAGGCTGTGGTAAGGGCCAGTACTATAGCTGAGTTTAAAAGAGGTTTGGACAAGTTTCTGGAAGATAGGTCCATTAGCAGCTATTAGCCAGACAGGATCAGGGAACATGA
>QEPC01014310.1:1223996-1243974 GCA_003113815.1 Sphenodon punctatus | reverse complement strand
TCGCAATCCAAAACTCCGCCGCCAAGGTCATTCACTCTGCCCATCACTTCGACCATGTGCAGCCTCTCCTCCTCTCCCTTCACTGGCTCCCCCTTCCTGAACGTATCCTGTTTAAACTCCTGGTTTTCACATTCAAATCGCTCCAAGACCAAGCTCCCCCTTACCTCTCGGACCTAATTTCCCTACGCACTCCTGCACGCGCTCTCCGCTCTTCCTTTGTCCCCTCCCTCACTCTCCCTCGTTTCTTCTGCTCGCCTAACCACCTTCAACCCTTCTCCCTCACTGCCCCCCATGCCTGGAACTCCCTCCCTGCCCACATCCACCTTGCTTTCTCCCTCCGCTCCTTCAAATCCCTCCTCAAGACCCTCCTTTTCCTTGCTGCCTTTCCCAATGCCTGTTAGTCTTTCCCCGTACACTTACTGTCGTCCGTCCTCTGCTGACTGCTGCTACCAACCTCTTTGTAACCAAGCCAAGCATACTATCTGAGATTTCGCATCTGCTTGAATGTTTGCTTGTCTTCTCCCCTGTCTCTCCCACTGTCCCCTCTCCCTGTCCCCCCGCCCTTTGTCTTTTAGATTGTAAGCCACCGGCAAGGACCGCTTCTAATTCTATGTTCTGTACAGCACCAGGTCACACGACTGGTGCTATATAAATGTTTATAATAATAATAATAATAATAATAATAATAATAATAATAAATCCTAATCCACGATACCATCTTGGTTGAATTGAGAACCTCTAGATACTCACCAGTTTCACAATAGACATTTTGTTTCTCAATTTTCTGATAATTTGCTTACCGGGATTCCATTTAGTGCTTTGCCATTTACCACTTCGCTGTTTACTGCTTTGTTGTCAATTTCAAATTTCCGAGAGGTAATACTGATGCAATACTGCACTTCTTCTATCTTCTCAGCACTCCATTTTCCCTTGTACTTTCTTGTCACTCATTGGCTGGTACACAGATTCTTTTACAAATCTATAATCCAGTTGCAGATTGGCCAATGCAAAATGAAAAGCACACAACAAAAATTCTGACCGGAATAGAGGTGCTTTTTTTAGACTGTGTTGGGCAGGTGGGGAGGGATTAAGGAGCGGACTAGTCACACTGTGATAGGCTCAAAAATGCGAAAACAATAAACAGACGAAAACCCAGAAGTAAAATGGTACTCTTGGCAATGCAGTAAGCAGTAAATGAATGGTACGTACGCAGTACACAGTAAATGGAAAGTTGGGAATTTGGGATGGTATATAGCAGGACTGCAAGAATCAAAAAATTCTATCATATTGGGAAATGGTTGGGAAATCAATCCCAGTTCCTAAAATGACAAAATTACTCTGCTCGTTTCTGCCTTAGTTGAAGACTTGTTTCCTTGGCGTTTTTCCAAAGAAGTCAGGTAAGTGTTGTTTCTACTACCAGCTGATTTGCAAACATCAACACCTTTCCTAACACTCTCAGCTTCTGAGGGTGACAGACCTCATTGCAGAACTGCAATCTGATAGAAGCAAAAAGCATAAATTCCCTTTTCTTTACCTCCCCCGCTGCCAAGGGTACAGAATATCTGAAGTCACAGGGAAAGGATTAAAGAAAAGCTAGGAAGGTTTTCCTTTTCTGCTGTGCACACTTCTCTTGCTCATACAATGTCTTTTCATTTTCCCTCTTTCCTTGCTTTATTATTATTATTGTCCCTCCCCATTTAATTTCTTTTCTTTCTAAAGAGCTGCATTTAACAGCTGCATCTCCAGCTGTCAAGTGAATAATTCAGGGGCAATTTCACACTATTGCACAGATTGTTCTACAAAATACATTAAACAGTCTTCAAGGGGAAAAAAAAAACTTTCCATGACAGCTGCGTACATTTAAAGGGGAAAAAATTCTTTTATTAGAGAACAATGGAGCCCCATACAATGAACACTCAGCTTGTACCTTCCTTTCAGCAAAGAGCTTATCATGAAGACATCTAGCCCAGCTGACAAGGATCCTTTTTGGGAATACTTGGTTTTGTAAAATCCGTCTTTTCAGACAGTTTTTGCAATGTGGTTGGCTGTAGCAGACGGTACTCGTACTACTCTTCAAAGTCATTTTGAGACAAAGATGCTCAGCTGAATTAGAAGCTCTAGTCACTATTTCTGCCATTTTTATAGCCTTGTTCACATAATCACTTCCTCAGGAGGTAACTATCCCCATTTCCCTCTTACCCCTCTGCTGCACGTTCACAATGATTGTTTAAACTGAAGAAGGACATACTCTGAGACAGCTTAAACTTCAGGAATAAGTAATGAAGCAAACAGAGAAAGGATGTTAATTTTTCACGAAAGATTCTATGTACTAAAAATGCAAGTTTTCATCATTGATACAAAAAAATGGCTAGTCTTACTGCCTAAGATGGAGATCAAGCTACAACCTCATGTGAATAAAGACAAGATAATCCTGATTTCTCCTTAGTAGCAGTTGAGTTACAGAAGGCCTCATCCACAGCTCTCTCTAATTTTGCTCAAGGTATGTCTATGGGTGTTTTCAGACGTGACAGTGGCCCAGATTAAGGTGCTTTAGCATGGTTTAACCCAGGGGCCATTGGGTATTTTCAGACGTGATGAGGCCGGTGGTGGCGCCGTCACGGAATCACCCGTTGATTCCCCGCCGGGATCACACCGGCATGTCCAACAGATGTGCTGGCTGATCCCAGTGGGGAATAGGGGAGGGGCGGGGCTGTGCAGCGCAACATGCGGCCACATGCCCCCCCCATGCTCTCTCGCCGCCCGCCCTCCTGGGCAACTGGCAGGCGCCATGGCCAATGTGGCCGCAGTGCCCACCCGCATTGACCACGACCCGGAATCCCGCTGTGGATTCCGGGCCATGGTAGCCATCCAGATGGGCCGGGCCACTTCATCGCGGTGGGGAATCACATTCACCCCATGGTCAGGGCCGGCCCCGCCGGGACCGCCGATCACATGGTGAATGTGATTCCCAGCCGCGATTGATGGCGGTGAACATCTGGGGGGGAACTTCTGTTCCCCCCAACAGACATGACAAGACTTTGCTCACCCAGTGGGAATTCACCGTGGTTGAGTGTGATCTCGTCACGTCTGAAAATACCCATTGTCACATTGAAATGCACCCGCCAGATGTTTCCCCGGGCTGGATCCTGGCTGTGGTGGTGGCTAGCCTGGGCTGTGACTTGGGGAAATCCTCAAGTCACATCCTGAGCTAGTCACTACCATGGTTGGGATCCAGCCGCCGGATCCGGAGTAAAGTGGGCTTTCCCATTTGAAAGCCCACTTTACTCATTGCGGTCTGGAGTCGCAGGTGCAATTGCAGCCATCAATGGCCGCCATGGCCACACGTCAGGGAGAGGGGCAGGCTGCTGCACATAGTGTGTCTGCCCACCCTGCCGACACACTCTGTCCAGGCCCCTGTCACATCAGTTTGGAGGTCTGGTCAACTCCCAGCCACAGGAAGTTGTACATCTGAGTGACTGATCTCTGACTCAGTACATCTGTGGTGGCAGTCTGGCATTACTTCCCACTGACCATAACATCTCACTGAAGGAATTTCTTCCATTAACTTCATTGGAGTGGTCTTGAGTGGTCTTTCTTCTTTGATGATTCAGATCCTGAGGGAAAATATCTGGATAGCCCATTCTCTGAAAAAACAACATGGTGCCATGTGTCTATGCTCATGTCATATCCCTCAGATAATAACACAGTATAAGCTTTTTAGTGTTCAGGTATTCCTGTTCTCTCTCTACCAATAGCTGTTGTGCTGGAGAACATGCCACCACATTCTGTCACATGACTGATGATGGGCTTTATGCCATTATATCTACTAGAAAAAGAAACAGTATGTGATTGTATAGTTCTGCTTAGTTCAAAGAGATCCCACTTGTTTTTAATTATGACATTTCAGATGAAAGCTGAGGAACACTGACTTCCATAGAAGTAATAGCTAGTAATAATGTGAAAGTTATGCATGTTGTTGCACTATCTGCATGAGCAGCTAATAAAGCTATGGAGTAGATTATGAGAGAGATCTCAGACCATTTTTAGATGAGGTGCTGAAAAGCACCTCCCGAGCCGCGCATGAAGACAGAATCCGTGCTGTGCTGCTTAAAGTGATGTTCTCCCTGTTGCCGGAAACGGCGGCGGCTGGAGACATGGTGCTTTGCAGAGTCACGTTCTAAAGACCTCTATTTTATGTCTCTAGAATGCGCCTCTCCAAAGTGCCGTGCTCCAGCCGCCACCATTGACGGCAACGGGGAGAACGTCACCTCCGGCAGCGTGGCCGGGTTCTCTCTTCACACGCGGCTCGGGAGGCACTTGTTCAGCGCCTCGTCTAAAAGCAGTGTCACAGTCACATAGTGGGACAAATATTTTTAAAGGAGTCTTCTACATAAAGTGTAAGTAAAATTTAATTTTAATGGGTTTTATTAGCTGTCCCAATTACTAGGACCATTTGTTTTATATCATGTCCTCTCTTGGAAGATTATATTGTTTTGTATATTTTTGTACACCCCTCCTCCTTTTATGGATCATATTACTTCATATATTTTGTGTCTCTGGCCCTTTTTACATGTATCCCTACTATGGGGGCGGTCAATGTGAGCCCCACTGATGGGGCAGTGTGGGGAGGGGTGCAGACAGTCAAACACCCACCCCCCCACGCATCCCCAAGCATGGAACAACCTCCATTTTTGGAGGTTACTTCAGGGGGTGGGGATGTGTGGGTCATGGGAGCATGCACCCACACACCTCCACATTTATATGAGATGCTCCTCAACGTCGATGATGGGTGTGTTCATGCAGGAGTAGCTTGTGTAAAAACAGTCTGTTTGACTGTATATATTTGTTCTATTTAGTGAAGCGTGTGATGGTCTAAGGCTAATGCATTCAAATAAATGACTTACTTACAGAAGAATTAAGATACATATGATCCCAATTTGTCTATGGTTCTATCATGTGCCAGAAATAAATCTAAATCTCTTCCATAGCCCTGGCCAGAGATTACTACTTTGAACCAAACAGTTTGTGTTAGAGGAAAACAATTTTAGAAAGATGTCTAATATTGATTTATAGACTTCATGTGATGAAGAATTAATTGCTTCTCTTAGTAATCTGTTCCAATGGTTAATTACTGTCTCTGTTAAAAATGTACATCTGACTTACTGATTGGACATATGTCATTTGCATGCAACCTCCATGGCTTTTCCTTCACCCTCCTTACCTTCCATATTTTGCTTGGAATTCCCAAAGTCATACTCACAGTAGAACAGTCATCCATATCTAAGGTTGGAGTTAAAATTTCTCAGTTATCCTGTGGTTGGTGGGCAAAAAAAAGAGCCATAAATATCTTCTTCCCTGCCCGTCTCATCCCAGCCACATGCTGAGGCAGAAAATGATCATTATCTCATTGATTCTAGCCAGCAATGGTGTAGAGTAAATCAGAAAATCAGATAACCTTGCTTCCCAGCCTTTGTAAACTAATTATATCTATTAATCACACAGACCTCGGAATTTGTCCCCTAAGCTAAAAGAGTTCCTGCAGTCATAACATCCTCCATGTTTTCTTTATGCCATGCAACAATTGCTTTCCCTTAATATTTCATGACCTTTTCTTATCAAATTAATTAAAGCAACTAACCTGCTGCTCAGATTAATTAAGCAACTCAAGAAAAAGGGGGGGGGCATGTCTTTAATTTTAAATTTCAAAGAAAACACACATTAGTTTTGGCAGCAGTTAAACTAAAAAGAACATTGTAATGCAGAGTTGAAATGAAAAGTGTTTTGAATATTTCTTGTATTCTTGGATAGACCTCCAAATATTTGAATAATTATTGATGATGGAAACAATATTTGCATGTCTTCTGATTCCATTTTGGTTATTTTGGTGACTTCAGTATTTTGGTTACTTTGTTTCAGCACCTTGAATGTTATTGCACACCTAAGTGATGGAATAAAGTAATCAAATTACCAAAGTGATGAAAATAACTAAAATGTCAAAACTAAAATAATGAAAATACCCAAGTGATCAAAAAAACAAGCTGATAGAACCAAAATGGATATTCATTTCAGGAAGTAAAGCAGCAACTGAATCACATTTATATCCACTTCATCTGACCATATTCAAAGTGAGTGAAATCACTGGATAGGATATTTGTCACATAGATTCATTGTGGCTGTACCCTAAAGATAAAGTTTAACCTGGACATGGGAAGAATAATTAGGTATGATACTCCGACTCTTTTGATCCTACATTATCAATTGGGTATGGGATTCAGCTTTGTCTTCAGGTACTATGTAATGTTGTTGTGTACCACGAAATACTATAGCTATCATATGCCAGTTTGCAAGCTGTTTTCTTTCATCACTAAAAGGGGCCTCACAGCCCCAAAGTCAAAAGACTGGAAGTTCTGACTTTCCTAAAGATGCTTTTTTTCCTCTGATTTTGGAGAACTGGTTATTTATTAAGTGAAGACTGAAAAATGTACTAGGTGCAATACAGAAATAGAGAAGAGACCTGAGGTGGAAGTTTTAAAGCACCAAATAACTTAAATTGAGGCTCCTAATTGCCTACGAATGTTGCTACTAGATCCCTGTAAGTCCTTGCTGGCTCGGGCTCAGTTTCTGGGCTGGGGTACGTGTTTGCACGAGTTTGGATCGCTAATCCCAGCACTCCGGATTAATTGACCCTAATGGAGGTTAGGGAAATGAATAAAAGACCTAGTTGAGAACTCAGAGAGGACTAAAAGGGAGGGGCTCAGAGCCAAGAACTGACTATCGGGGTAAAAGTAGGGCTGCTTCAAAACAGCCATGTTAATTTCACAGAAAAGCTCGATGAAATCAGAAGGGCTGCCATAATTTCAACTGGAATTCTGATCAGAATAAATTTTAGATCGGATGGTTTTGCACATAAGCCAAATGGCAGCTGCGATCCTGTACATACGCAAATGGGCATTTTGTATTTTCATTCTGTCTGATTGGAATTCTGATTGAATGATCATTCAGTCCAGGTTCCAGTCAGTTTGAATGAAACACACAGTTCTGTCAGAGATGGAATCCAGGTGAAAACTTTGATTCACCCCCAGGAAAAAAGCCCTGCACCAACAGGGAAGAGCCTGGGAACTTCAACTAGGAAGATCTCCTCATGTAGCTTCTGGAACTGGCTAGCTATGAGGTAGGTCAGAAGCTTGTGCTGAGGACGTGTCCAGGATACTGAGGCCAAGTGAACAGGCCTGAAGCTGTGACTCATAACTGTTAAAGGTGTTTGTAGAAATGAAGTCACTGTAGCTAAGCATGAATGCTGGTGAAGTGACTGAATGGGTCTAGTTGTTGATGGTTAACTGCAGTGCATCAGGCTTTGAGACTGAAAAACTTACCTTGGCTAGCTTGCCATTTAAAGGTGTGTTCTTAGTACAATCAGCTTTTCTGGATTAAGAACTCCTGAAGATTCTCATTACATTAAGTGCACTTTAACCAACTTATTGCTCCCACAGTTGGAGTGGTTAAAACATAGTTAAACATTGGGTACAGCCACACAATAGACATACTACATCTTAGGCAGCCTTACCATGTGATGCAGTGCATCAAGTACCCAGCAGCTGGCAAGATGTTCCCCACACTGTGGGGCAGAGTGGGCAGCTGGCTGCTACTTGCTGCATCCTTGAAAAAAGGCAGGGGATGCAGCATGCATCAACCATGGGGTAAGGCTTCCCAATGAACAGTAGTGCATCACCACTCATATGCCTGGTCCCCAACTCTCCTGCTGCACAGTGAGGTCTGCTGCAGGACTTTGAGGGGTGAGCATTATCTCCAGTCCTGCACAACCATGGCATGTCTGGTGGCAGGATAATGGGTGGGCCAGGGGATGCATTGGGGCAGGGGTGGGTAGCTGCTCATGTGACTGGTGCCTTGGCCTGCCCCACAGGAAGGTGAGACAGCTGACAGCAGCCCACCCAGCTTGCCTACATTGGTCCTGAAGTATGGTGACAGCTATTGTCAGCCATGGGGCTTGTGGGTATTGGGCCTGCCGCAGCTCATGTGGATACTAGGGGCGGGAAAACCGGTAAATCTGGTATCCGATAATGCCGGTACCGGGCGTACCTGCATTATCGGATTCGACCCGGTAAATCCGGTCCGGGTACCGGATTCCGGGTACCGGATTTTTTTTACATTGCAGCCATTTAAAAATGGCTGCAATGTAAAAACTTAAAGCCCCACCAAAAAAGTTAAAAAAAAAAAACCCTCCCCGAGTCCAGGCTGCGCGGGTGGAAGGGGGGACACCCCCCACCCACCCTGCCCAGCCTGGATTTTTGTTTAAAAAAAGACTCAGAGGCGAGCCCACCCCCCAGCACCAGCGGCCGCGGCGTCCCCGCAGCCGCTGGTAAGTATGACCCGATCCCTGGGGGGGGTGTTTAACACCCCCCCAACCCCCCAGGGATCACCCCTACTAAAGTTCAGTGCGCTTACCTTTGGGAGCTGCGGCGGCGGCGGGCGGTCCGGCGGCCTCAGCGCCGGCTGTGGCTGCCGGCGTCAGAGACGCTCTAGGCCTTCCGGGGAACTTCCGGGTTTCCCCGGAAGGCCTAGAGCGTCTCTGACGCCGGCAGCCACAGCCGGCGCTGAGGCCGCCGGACCGCCCGCCGCCGCCGCCGGAGCTCCGCAAGGTAAGCAAGCACTGAACTTTAGTAGGGGTGATCCCTGGGGGGTTGGGGGGGTGTTAAACACCCCCCCCAGGGATCGGGTCATACTTACCGGCGGCTGCGGGGACGCCGCGGCCGCTGGTGCTGGGGGGTGGGCTCGCCTCTGAGTCTTTTTTTAAACAAAAATCCAGGCTGGGCAGGGTGGGTGGGGGGTGTCCCCCCTTCCACCCGCGCAGCCTGGGAGGGGGAGGGGGAAGGAATTAATTTATTTCATTGATTTCAATGGGGACACAGCGCCCCATTGAAATCAATGAAATAAAACTTGTACCGGTACCGGTTTAATCCAGGAATCCGGTTTTTAGAGAACCGGTAACCGGTAAATCCGGTAGCCGGTAATGGGCCCGGGGTCCCACCTCTAGTGGATACACCTAAAGTATTTGTACCACTCATGAGAAGCTTTCAGAATCAAATATACTAACTAAAGACGGTTGTAATATAATACCTACTTTTATTTTTACCTAGGACTCCTCTTCCAGCAGGCTGGCAAGCTAAGACCTAACCTTGTAATCAGATCTAGAAAGGTATTTTTTATTATCTTTCCCTGAATATATTCACTCTGCTCACCCCTCCCAATGTTCAGATCCTTCCTAAAATCCTACCCCTTCTGCCAGGCTTTCTCCACCTCCTCTCCCACGTAGATACTCCTTTACTGATGCTCCTTCCACTGTCCTATCATTCTGAGTCTCCTCTCTTGTAACTAAGTTAAGCATGTACACTTACGACTTCTCAACATCATCAGTGTATCCCTATAGTCCCCTCTTCCTTGTCTCCATTTCCTTGTCTTTCCTAGATTGTAAGCCCCTTTGGGCAGGAACCTACCTGCCTCTAACTAATGATTAAACAGAGCCAGATACATTCCTAATACAACAACAACAATAGATCATGACTCATTATTAGGGGTGGAACACTGGGGGGAATACTGGATACCGGATGTACCGGTATCGAATCTACCTGGTACCGGATTTACCTGTACCGAATTTTTAACATTGGCTATTGACTTCCATGGCCACAATGTAAAAAATCCGGTACCGCAGCCAATGTTAAAAATCCGGTATGGCGGTACAGGTAAATATTGGATTTCTCTAATTAAGCTGATACACCCAAATACTGGCAATATCAGATCTCGGGAGAAGCAGGATTCCCACCCCTACTCATTATCGTTAATTTATATTCCACCTTTTCCCCAGAGGACTCAGCCACACAGGGCACATTCCATTGCAGTCACTGGAACTGCATGCAGGCAAAAGGGGAGAGGAGAGCCCATGTTGAATAGATTGCATGGTCACAGCCTTCATGCAAACCAGAAGCATTTAGGAAAAGTAGACAGCATACAGAGAGAAGGAGAAATTGGAACCAGGCTACACCCACCAACTCTGATACAGCTCAAGGCCAGATCCATGAGATTGGAGACGTGGAGCTAATTCTTTCTGGAGGCTCCCATCTCATGAGCATTATGTTAATGAGGGCAAAAAAATTACACAGCTCATGAAAGCTTTAGAAACTGGGACAAAATTAATGTCAGCAGGGGACATAAATGAGATTTCCTTGGATGGAACCACACAAGTTGGGGTGGACCTGATCTCCCAAATGCCCCGTGGCAGGCAAGCTCCTAATGCACTGCAGGACTGGGTCCTCTGCCACTAGGAAAATATTGGGGTGTGGGATGGAGAAAGAGGGAGGGGAACTAGGAGGAGTGTGTGTGCTCCTCTGGGCCCCTCCCCACCAATCAGGTGGTGGGTGGGTGGCTTGGGGGAAGGGGCCCTGGGAGGAGCATGAGCACTCCTCCCACCCACCCAACAGCTGATCGGAGGGAGGAGGGTTCCAGAGGAGCATGCATACTCCTCCCAGACACCCCCCCATCTCCCAATTCACCCACTAAGCAACTGATTGTATAGGAGGGGGACCTGGATAGAAGGTGTGCACTTCTCCCAGGCCTCTCTCCCATATGATCATCTGTTAGAAAGCAGGGAAGAGGGTGAGTGCTCTTCCCAGGCCACCTCCCCCATGATCAACTGTTAGGTGGGTGGGAGGGGCATGTTCCTCTGGGTCTGATCCACAGACCCTATCTTGTGGCAGGGCTGCATGACCACATGGGAGGCAGGCTGTTAGCACACTTTGGGCAGCATTATCCCACTTTGGGCAGTGTTACTATGCGCTGTGTCCCCAGCCTTTTTCAGACCATGCATCATGTAGTACCTGGCTGCCTTCCCAGCCTCGGGCAGTGTGAACATCTGGCCACAACTGGGCATACAGGCCAGTGTGTTGCATGTTAACATTGCCCAAAGTGGGATAATGTCTTGTGTGGCTGCACCCTTTGTGCTCTCCTTTTTAATGTTAACATGACTGTGATCCAAATTTAGGGTTACAACCCTTCTGAATTTGACCTGAAGTCTCCTGGTTTTGATGCATCATTTCCTGGTAAAGCTCCTATTTCCCTCGCCTTGGAGGGGACACCACTAGAAATCTTTCCAGAAGGGGACAGTGTTGCATTGGAAAGATATGGCCTTGCCCCCCCCCGCCCCGGGAAGGTCATGATGTCACAATGCTCTGAAGGGGACAATAGAGCTGGTGCAAAAACAGCTGACAGAATTGACACAATTTTTTGTCTTTTCAATAACCTTGCCAAACATCTGTGCTATTGTTTGCATTTGGGATTCTTTTCACAAATTCACTGCTTTCGATATTTCCATTAGCAATTTTCTGACACTTTGGGCACTTTTTTGCACTTCTGTGATAACTTTCTGCATTTTATGGCATTTTAAAACACACAATACTTTTGCCACTTTCAACATCATTTCTGACACTTTTGTTGTCACTATCAACACTTCCAAAAAAGCCAAATGGAAACCCAAGCAAATGGATAAGAGAGTTCCCAAATCATCGGGAAAGCAGCAAATGGGTAGTTTTCAATTAAAACTGCATTAGCCATGAATCATTGTTTTGATTATAAGTTAGATCTGAAAAGGGCAGGAGATTTCTTTTGCTGTGCCCACTTTCTGACATGGACCTGCCTGCCCCTTGTTGTAAACTGCCCTGAGCTCTTGTCGGAACGGCAGTGTATAAATTTGAAATAAATAAATCAATAAATCATGATGCTGTGAAAAGAGTGCGATCACCTCAAAAAGGGGTGATAAGAGTAACTTTGTCCCACCTCTTTTGGGGTCAACAGTGGGAAGGTTGTAAGTTGCAACCCTATACAACTCCCCCTTTTATCTATTGGACACTTAAAGGATCAGAGCTACACCTTCCCTGAAGAAAGAAAAGGCTTCAGCCTACAAAAAAATAAAATAAAGCAAATATTTTTGGCCAAGTATATTTTTAATGATTTATTAATAAGCAAGTATTTTTTTCATGAATAAGCATTCCACTAAACACACCAGTTTTTCAAGGATGTTCTTTCTATTTCCTGAATCAAGTGGGCTGTTCCAGTGAACTTACGAAGGAAACCAATAATTTGTTTCTTTCATTCTCAGAGTGAGAATCCATCCTAGAAAACAAGTTTCATAATCAAACCCAATAAACCATTACAGTCTGTCAATTATTGTATGGCACACAACAGCACACAAATAGTCCACATGCTAGTCATTTGTCTCACATGTTGACTGCTGATGTCACACCTTGACAGCTTGGAAGGCTGAGGAGTATGATGGCAAGTCACTTTGCCCCAATTTTCCTATTTGTAAAACTGAAGATCACTCTTACCTGCCACACAGGGGATTATGATGATAATGACTGAGCTTTTAAATGCCACAGAAACTCAAAGCACAGAATTTTGTGATTGCAGGCTCCATAGAAATGCAAAATAATACTTTTATGATTAAACTCAAAAAGGCAAATTTGATTTTCCTCTCTAATTGTAACTGTCACTTTCTACTGTGGGTTCTAATTTGGTTAAATGCATGCATCTCCCATAGATGTCAATCCAGTGGATTTCCAGAATGGCAGGGGGATAAAACAGGTTGTTTAAACCAAACAAGTCAAAGGACTTTTCCCATTTAATGTACAATTAACTTGTAGAACTTGTTGCTAGAGAAAGTTGTAAAGACAAATAGCATAACTGAGTTTAAGAAAGAATTGGATATGTTCATAGAAGACAGGTCCATATATACCTTATTGTCAAGTTGGCTGGGGGATGTAACATCGGGCTGTTGGGGGCTGGGAGTAAAGAGCAGAGAATGGATCACTCCATTATGACTGTTGTGTACTTGCCTGAAGCAACTACAGTGGCTGCTGTTGGAGACAGGATGCTGGGCTAGATAGGCCATTAGTCTGACCGACAATGGCACTTTTTAACTTGCTCTTTTTTTATGGAAGAACCTGAAAACTGCTGAGCACCATCCAATCCTATTGAAGTCAATGGGCATCTTTCGACGTAACAAAGATTGCGTGTCAAAACCCCTAAGCACGTGTTTGGCCATTGTGTGCAAGCACCATAACAATCCCAAACACAATTTGGCCACCCAATGAACACGCAATGTGAACACCATTGCATCACAAGGACAATTTGCATTTTCCAGCTGAACACATGGCGAACATTGTGTCTAATGATATCTTCTGGCATGTTAGCAGGTATAACATGGAAAATGAGGTGGCAGTGCTTCCGTGCTGAAATCAGGTGGTGAGTTAAACACCAATTTGCCCCGAGATGGGCTGTGTGTCTAAGTAGTGTCATATGGTGAACACTAGGCCAAACCGGTGTTCATATCACACACATTCAGAGACACCCATTGACATTATGTCTAAAGACATCCAATGGATACCCAACAAAATCACATGTCATTTAAAGTTAATCAGATATTCTGAGCACTCGTGTTCTATAGACTGCCTATTCCATAGAACTTTGGGCACTTTCCCACATGACAAAATGTGTCTAATTTGCCTCTGAGAAAAGCTCCGGGAGGCAAATAAGGCAGATGTTGAGTCACGTGGTAAAGCTAGCCCACGCAGCTTTGGTAGCAATCCTGTGGGGGATGCAGAGACGGTAAATCCAGCTCTGCATTCCCCAAAGCTGCACAGGTTAGGTTTCCCACATGATGAAACCTGCACCTGATTTGCCTCCTGGAGCTCTTCCTGGAGGCAAATTAGGTGCATTTTGTCATGTGGGAAAGTGCCGTCTGTCTATCTTTCAAAAGGGAGATAGTTGTACTCAAAGTAGGACATGTTACTTGCTATGGATGGATTAAGTAAGCTGCAGTCAGTGGGGTCTACTAGTCATTCGGACTCTAGTCAGTAGAATGGTCATTGAGCCACACAACTCCTTGGGCCTGCTTGGTTGCTGTTCCTTGTCAACCTGTTTGGTTGATATTCGCGAAGACTATGGGTATTTTCAGACTTTACGAAATCGCTACTAACCACACTGAACCACATTGGATCCACTGTGGTGGCAGAAATTGCGAGAACATCTGTTTGCTCCCGGTCAGATATTCACCACAGTGAACACCCGGCCGGGATCAAATTGACCACGATTCTGGAGGTGAGACCGGCCTCACCTCCAGAACCGTTGTTAGTTTGGTCACAATCCAGGACAGGGCTAGGACCGGCCATGGGTAATGACTGTTACCCAGCCCTGTCCCGGAATCAGGTCCCAACCATGGGGTGGGATCAGGCGCAGTGGCCTCACTGGCTGCTCTGTCCGCCCATCTCTGTGAAGGTGGGCGGCCATGGGAGTAGGGGGGGGGACTGACCGGCCCCACGTTGCACCACACTGTCCCACCCCCTCCCCAATTCCCCACAGTGATCAGGCCAGCACGTCTAACGGATGGCTGGCCTGATCACAGACCAGAATCCGAATGGATCCAGGTCCAGGTTTCAGTGTGCTGAGCCTGGAGGCCCAGCACTTTTGAAATTACTCTAAAAGAGATCTTGGGCTGGTTCACTCTCTCCCCTTTCCTCCCCACCTCCTGCAGTGGACAGTTTTTCAAATTCAGGGACAGATGTAGGCCGTCCCACACAATGTGGGAAACTTGAGAGGCTTCTAGCCTATTTGGTTCTTGATTCCCCCCCCCCCCCAAAAATTCATGCCAACAATGGTTCTGCTCCAAATGGTGATAGACTTAGTAATTCAGAAACCTCTCTGCATGAGACTTCCCTGAAACCCATTATCTCCAGGGTATAGCTTTCATTTTTAAATGTAATATATTTGTTCCTATTCATTTACATCATTGGATAAAAATGAAATTACCTCATTGCTTGAGGAATTTAAAACTTGCACAGAAAGTGTTTTTCTTCTTTTGTCTCTGTGCAGATGGGATTATACAGAATCTACTCTCAGGAGCATCACAGATTGCTTTCTTGCTTGAGATTTTGTTCTTGTTTATCCTGTTCTGTCTCTGATATTTATCACATGCATTTCCAGGAAGAACAAAGTAGCACCATTACCAGACATCTTTACACTAAAAACCCAGTTTTTTTTCCCCTTTCAGACATCAGTGAGGTATATTTCAGTTCTTGAATTCACCGTCCAAAAATATTTCAGTTCAAGTGAAACATGAGGATTTTTTCCAGAATTCATTAAAGCTATATCCAAAGAAAAACAGGGCATCCTGCAGATATAAATTCAGTTATTTTGTAACCATTAAACTGGTGAAGGTCATTGTGGTTTCTGATTAGGCTGCATAATGATTTAGAATTGGTTTTGAAAGAATAATGCAAGAAACCCAAATGATGGCTTGTGGGATAACACTGCAACTTACATTTTAGTTTACCA
Organism: Sphenodon punctatus; assembly: GCA_003113815.1. Taxonomy (NCBI): domain Eukaryota; kingdom Metazoa; phylum Chordata; class Lepidosauria; order Sphenodontia; family Sphenodontidae; genus Sphenodon; species Sphenodon punctatus. The sequence goes on along the minus strand of QEPC01014310.1, from coordinate 1,228,575 downwards.
AGATCAATCACAGGAATATAAAAGTAAACTTTGAAACTTCAGCTCACTGTGCAGCAAAGGATGTGTTCTGCAAAATGTTCTTATCTTAAAATGACTGTGAATTAATACAGGCCTGTATCCAAAAGGTGGATGAGGAGTGGGACTGGATTGAGGCTAGGGACTCAAAGGAGGGTGATTAACTCAAACTAGGTCAAGGAGCCTGAGAACTGGGGCATGACAAGGAGATGTGGGAGACAGAGAAGGGATCCAGAAGAGAGAGATTTCAGGGTGCAGGCCTGGTACCCCAAAGGCTGAAACATCAGAAAGCCTATGGTAACTCCATCTTAGACAGAGGTCTGAGGACCATGGGCAGAGGGCTATGGGCACATCATATGCTAGCTGAGACAATGGAGCCATTCCCAAGAATGATAGAATGTGGATATGAGGATTCCATCCTCCGGGTTCATGAATAAGGACAAGAAACAACAGCAGTTGAGCAGCCATAGTGACTGAGGAAGGCAGACGTGGCAAAAATTCAGTCCAGCCACGCAACTGATCACGATGTGGCTGGGCCACCTCCCAGGACAACTGGTATTCAAACTGCCATAACTCAGCGATAACTTCATTTGCAATTTCATTTCAGATGAAGTAAGAATCTGGACCTATGAGGAAATAGAATTTCTGAAATGGAACAGCTTGGGGATGAAGAGTTGTAAAGTAACCACTTTGAACAAAGAACTGTGCACCAACGGGTGAGAAATTTTGGAAGAACACACCAGGAACCAGGGGTGTAGCTAGATAGAATTGGGTTCTGGTGCAGAAGATGGAATGCCCCCCACCCTCTACAAGCCCCCCCCACACACACACACACACACACTGCACCAGCCAGGCATGCCTGACATAGCCATAGTGAATTGCATAGGCCTGTGGGCCCTTAGGTAATGGGCCTTTCGGCACCACCTGCACATATGATAGCCTCTGCCTCTGCTGGGGACCAATTCCTGCCGCTGTTGGCAGGTCTTGGGCTGGAGTGACAGTCAGTGACACAGGTTCTGCTTGTGAGATCAGGGGCTCTGCCAAAAACATTGTGGGCACTAGCCTTTCAGCCAGTGGTAACCCCATTAGCAATCCCTCTAGTGATTCCGCAAGGATTTTAGCAGAATTGTAAAGAAAACATTTACCAATGGTACCCATTTCAACACCCAGCCAGTAATGGACGTCATAATCTCCAAGAATGCATCAAACATGGTTGGAAGATGGCTGAGTAATCTATGCAATTTATTCTGTGATTTAAAGAAAAAGTAAAATCTCACGCATATCTTCTTCTACCCCATCCAAGCTCTGGCTGTGTGCACTGTAGTTGGGGAGAGGGAGTTCATTGTAGTTGTATGATGAATCTTAGTCAACATGCCCTAACATTTAGAGGTGAATGGAAGCAGCCCTAGTTTATGCCACTGTGGTACAGTTCTTTGGAGGAACTTATTCCGGGACTGTAACAGACATAACTGAGCTGCGTTTTGCTGAGGCCCCTCTGCTTCCTTGCTTCACCTTAGTATATCCCCAAGATGTTCTCTCCGTTCCTGTTCCTGTAGGTGGTTGGTGACTAGTACAGATGATTCCTACATCGTGCACCAGCACAGTCCCCTTCACATCTCCAGCTCTCTCTGTTATTTAGTGAAGAGATAAGACTGAACCAATTTAGAATGAGACTAGAATAAGAACAATTTGTATATGCTGAAAGATTTCATTGTCCTCTTTTTTGTGGTGTCATTCAGAGCCCTCATGGGCTGTTTGACATATATCTGTGCACATCCTGAAGTGAAGCAGGAATCACTCTAAATTATCATGCCTCAACCACAGTCCACAACTGCTGATGTTTTTATACAACTATTTCATACCAAAACCTAAAATGAAACATCAGCTTTTTTACACTGTAGATTTCTTATGCTTCACAATGTAAATTGCTCCTTGTTGGAAGATGCTGATGTTTTTGCTTGAAAATAACACTGTTTTTGAATGAAAAGAGATCCATGATATTAAAGGGACTTTTCCCCCCCTTGAATGAAAAAAAAGCAAATTTAATAGGAAAATAAATTCTACAAGATTGGCCTACTGAATGAAATGCAGTAAAGACAACTTGTCCTTCCAGGATTTCCAATTTTATAGAAAAAAAATTGTTCAGCTGTATTTGAGCACCCTACATCAGGGAGACTGAGCTTTTGACCATTGGGACAGGATCCTGACCCAAAATTTCTCATCTCATCTTCATTGACTCTTCAGACTGCGTTCTACCCTAAGGTTAGTCGGCACAACTCATGCAATTTATGCACGAGTAGCGGATGATTCAGTCCCTCTCGGAGTGTGGTCCATTGTGCTATCCAAAAGAAACCTACATTCAGTTTTCATATACATACACACACACAGACCATTCCTCTCACTCATCAGGGTTCAGATTGTATTTTTGACATCGTACCTTGGCAGTCTGACTCTTGAACGCTTGATGAATTCTGCATCTGATATCTCCAGCTGGAGTCAGGGGATATCTGCAAAAAAGGCCACAAGAGAAATTTGGTTTACTGAAGCTCATCTTCCAGCTCATTTGAGCCTTAGTGATGGTAATAATCTCACTTCATTAAATTTGTTTATTTGGTCATGCCAGCTTCCCTTTTTGTAAATTTTCTTAAATATGAACCCCGGCCCCTTTAAAGCTGGGCTGCACACTGTTGTGAAGAATGGAGTATCACTGCTGTGGGCAAATGGGATCATTACAGCTTCAATCTAAAACGAACAGCCCAGGGTCATTTGGATATTTCAGACTGAGAGATTAAAACTCCATCTCATGCTGTGAAATGTAATGTAAAACTTGCTGTCTGTGTCTTTAGGAGCTCATTGCCAGGGGATCTCTTGACACTCACCTAATAAAGGCAAGGGGTCCCTTTTCCAATTCAGAGCTGTAGCCAGAAGATATATGCGTTCAGATTGCTTGGACACTTCTGGCAACTTAAAGATGAAAATTAAGTTTATACATGTATGTATGAGCGTGGGTGTGGGGATGTGTGTAGCAAGGACAGGAACTGCTCAACATCACTCGCTGTCTTATAACAATGTGAAGGTAGAAAAGGCAAACAAGAGAGGGTTGCTGAGGTGGAAATGAGATGCAGGAGAGAAGAAAGAGGAAACAACTGTGAGCTACATTGTGGCTATGCATATACATTCTTCAAAAATGTAGTATAACTACAAAGCAAGGACACACAAGTTATTCACTGTTGGAGCATAGCAATATACAGCCTTCATCTGCATTGTCAGATTGTGACTGGGCTGGTACAGCAGAAATCTCTTTAACCAGACCTTTCTAACCCAGATCCTTCCTTATTCTGGACATGTCTCATTTTCTCTGCTACACTCAAACTGCATTTCAGTTACACTGGAATGTCCCTTGTACAGACATCTCTCCAAACTGGACAGACAACATGCCCCAACCCCTAAACATTTACAGGTAAGGGTATTTCTACTGAACTAGGTGGAAAGAGTGGACTTAGATATGTTTTCTTTTGCCCGCATAGGGTATATTTGTTTAAGGAACAGGCACAATCAAAGTCTCTCGGCTTCTGCAATCCTGTTTCTTCAGTATATTTAAATTGACAGAGCACCATTGAATTTCATGAAGCTACACTGATTTACTCCAGATGAGCATCTGGTCCTTGGCAAACAAGGTGGGCAGGATCACAGCAAATTCACAAATGACTGCCACACTAAAGATGTTTCACTGTTCTCTTTGCTAGACTGGTGTGCCCTCCACCACTACTGTGGGAGCTCCTGAGTGCATTCACAACTTGTGAAGTGCAATAATTCTTTCTATCCCACTCCTCTCTTTATAAGCCATGTTAGATCTGCATAGATGGAATTATATAGAGGGCGTCTTTAGACATAACAAAGATCAGATGTCAAAACCCCTAAGCATGTGTTTCGCCCTTGTGTGTAAGCAACATAACAATCCCAACACTAATTTGGTCAAGTGTTGAACATGCGATGTGAGCTAGGGATGTGCAAACAGAACCGAGTTCGGAACTTTGGTTCGCTTTCGTTCAAAAATCGAGTTCGGTTCGAAAGTTTGGTTCGGTCAACCGAACTAATTGAGTTTGGTCGAATTCCGAACTTCCAAACCGAGTTCATAAATTCAAAATCAGGTTTTTTGGCCTTCCAAACTGGTTCGGATCCGACTGAACAGTTCGGTCAAATTTGAGTTCAGTTCGAAAGTTCGGTTCAGTCAACCAAACTATTTGAGTTCGGTCAGAACTCTGAACTTCCAAATCGTGTTCGCATATCCCTAATGTGAACACCATTGCATCACAAGGATGATTTGCATGTTCCAGATGAACATGTGGCCAACATTGTGTCTAATGATATTGGGTGATTTCAGACGTTACGAGATCACGCTCAACCACACTGAACCACGCTCAACCCCCCCGTGGGGCCAAAGGGCCCTGAACGTCTGAACGGCGTGCGCCAGATGTTCATCACGCTCAATACCCACATGGGGTCAGTTTCAACCACGCTTCCCGGGCTAGCCGGGGGAAGGTCCCGGGAAGCGTGGTCAAAC
>QEPC01014310.1:1165005-1214488 GCA_003113815.1 Sphenodon punctatus | reverse complement strand
CGATGCCGCGATACCATGAGCGACAAACCGCAGCCGCAGCCCTCAGAAAGCTGCCTCTGCTGTACCGTGCCACGATGTGCGGAATAGGGGTTGCCGTCGGTAAAAGCTGCCACGGCGGTATGCCGCTACAGCCCTAGTTATTTCTGGGCTGTCCTGACCAGTTGGATCCTGCCTACCCCTCCCTCCAGATGGGAGGCCTGATCCTTGGCCATGGATTGCCCACACCCCACCTCTGAGGCATCCTGTTGTCTGAACAGGCCATCCTTATCTGTAATGTCCTTGCAATCTTCTCTCTTGTTTATTTTTACCTTTAATGTGCAGCTATGTTTCTGGGAACGGTCAGTTCTTACTACTAGGCCTCTCTTTGCATATGACAATAATGCATCCTTCTCCTCCTGCCAGTCTGTTTCTCATAATATGCATTTTCCATGTTTCCTAAAATTGCTATAAAGCATAAATCAAGAGTACAATATCTTTTCAGCAGTTACATATGCAAATAATATTCTCTTAGTTCTATAATGCAGCCATACTGTTTCAAGCAGCCTATCAAGTCACTACAGTTTCAGCTCACAAGAGCGGTAGGGGTGTTGATCTTGGGACTTTGAGAATGGACCATAAGAAAAGATTTGTGGAAGTTCCAAACTGTTTGGGAGATCCATACCCATAATTTCAGCTCCAAATAACAATTGTGACACAACTTTCATTGTAAAAATGTCAATGATTTGCCCAATCGATGCTGCTGGGGAGGAACGGTATAGGCGCAAAATAGCACCAAGGGTCTGCATTGCCTTAACCCTTAGCATCTCATGGTTGGCTCTCCAGAACTGAGAGGCTGCAAATACCATAGCAAGATAGGTGTAGCAAGATGTTAGTGCTACTTCCTGAACCCCTAACTTCCAGCAGAAATTTGGGCAAGATGTTCCGTAGCACATTACATTGGATGGGGTAGGATTGACTGTGAGTCGATTTTCAACACAGAAGCGATGCAGGGCATCTAAACTTTTTGGAAGACCCTGTTTAGTTTGGGACATTAAAACAATGGGTGATTTCAGACGTTATGGTCATCCGATTCACCACAGTGGATTCCCAGCGGTGGAGAGCCGGCTAACCACACCCCATGGGCAAGAAAGGCCCCAAACAGATGTGACGGGAGCAGGACCATGGCAGGGAATTGGACTGGCAGACCACAGCCTGGGGCAGAGCAACAGACATTACGCCGATCCCAGGCCATGGTCAAAAAACCCAGAAGGCACTGGGGTGGCCTGTCCTGGCTACTGCTGCTGCTGCTGCTGTCCCCCCACCACTTCCATGTTCAGCAAGACCACCACCTTCTCCACCACCTCCTCCTCCCTCATTCGCTCACCCTCCGCTCTCCTCTCCTTCCACCTCGCTCCATCCCGCCATGTTCCCCTGCTGCTGTGTTCCCTTTAAATCTCCCTCCCTGGCCCATGGTGTTGATTGTTGCCTGGTAGCAATGCTGTATGTTTTTTTTCCAGCTGGGAATCATTTTGCTTGATTCTGGCTGGTGGTTGCCATTCAGACATTACTTTTTGTTGTTTCCTGGAGAGAATCACTTTGACCACGCTTTCAGAGATGGGGTATTTTCAGATGTTACGAGATCACAGTGAACCACGGTGAATACCCACCTGTGGTCACTGTGACTTGCACGTCTGTTTGGCGGCCGCCAGATGTTCGCCATGCTCAATCCCCACATGGGGTCAGTTTCAAGCACACTTCCCGGGCTAGCCACACCAATTCCCCAGGAAGCATGGTGAAAGTGATCCCGGCGGGGATCAAAGAAAAGTAACATCTGGTCAGTCGCCATGGCCCGGAAGCACTGGTGGGATTCCAGGCCGTGGCAGGTTTGGCCAGACGCTGTGGTGGCATTGGCCCCGCTGCCCACCCGTCTCCCCAGAGGGCAGGCAGCGGGGAGTGTGGAGGGGGTGGGGCCATGTGGCCACACGTTGCAACATGCAGCCCCGCCCCCTCCCCAATTCCATGCCGGGACAACCCCGGAACGTCTGTTAGGGCGTGACGGGGTTGTCCCAGTGGGGGATGACTTTATTGTTTTCGTGATGGGGCCAATTAGCCCCGTCACATCTGAAAACACCCATAGTCTGGATTGGAGCTCCAGAAGGATGGTTAATTCTGATCCCTGCTGGGGATTGACTGTGGTGAACATCTGGCGCCTGCAGAAAAGACATTCAGGGCTCTTTGGCCCCACCGCGGGATCACTGTGGTTGACTGTGATCTCGTAACGTCTGAAAATACCCAATGTTGTCTGCATATAGGATAATAGATAATGGTCTGCCTTCAATAATGGAAGGTGTATGATTCGCAGCATTAACCAGTTGCACCAAATCATTAATAAACAGATTGAAAAAATCGGGGCCAATAAACATCCCTGCCTGACTCCTAATTGCAAGGAAAAGGATTCCATTATACTTCTGCCAGGGCCAGTTTTGACTACTGCTCTAGTGTTTTCATGGAGTTTGACTATCACCTCCAAAAAGCATGTATTAATGCCCATTTTTGTCAGCTTGTTCCACAGAATTCTTCTGGGAACAGAGTCGAAAGCTTCCGAAAGATCTATAAATGCGAGGTGCACTTTTCCTCTCCTGACATGAACATATTTATCTATAATATGAGTAAGAACAAAGCAGTTGTCAGATGTCAACCTGCCCTGATGGAAGCCCGACTGTTCCCTGCCAAAAGGGCCTGTGTATGGACCCATTGTTCTAAGACACGCAGTAATCCACGGGTATATATTTTACTAATGATTGGCAATAGGCTAATGGGCCTATAACAGGCCGGATATCTTGGGCTGTCTTTTTTAAATATAGGTACAATAACTGCAAGAGACCAAGACCAAGGTATACTTTTAGTCTGGTTAATGGCTGTAAAATAAGATGCTAAGATGGGGGCCCACCAGTTAGCATGTTCTTTAAATTATTCAGAAAGGATACTATCTGCACCCGCAGCTTTACCAGACTTTAATCTGCCAATACTTTCATAAACCTCCCTGACTTCAATGGGAGGGAGAGGCTGAAGCAAAGAATTGTCAACTGGATCATGTCCAACAACATGATCAAAGGGGGTACAATTCACATTAAAGGCATCAGATAAATGTTCTGAGTAGAAAGTCACTCAGTGATCATCAACAATACAGGAAGGGTCAAATATTCCACCTCCACAATACCAGCTACAGACAAGTTTCCAGAAACTGGTTGAGTCCTGTAGTCTCACCGCAGTCTGGAGCCCTGCCCACAGCTGGGAAACCCTGGTAGTTTTTTTGATCCTCAACAATTTCTGGTACTCTCTTCTTTTTTGAACAAATATCTCCCAGTCCTCTCTCAAATGATACCTACTCCAGTTTTTCTTACATTTAACCAGTTGACTTTTTGCTTGCCTGCAGTTGCCTTCATACCAATTACTATTATGCTTTCCCCCCAGTAGATGGGGAGGGGTGGGGGGTTTCTTAGTGATATGAGGTGTTATTAAATCAATTATAGAGCCAAACAGACTGAGAACATAGGGGAGATTGGAAGCCTTGAAGATTGCATCTCTAAGAGTGAGCAGACTACTTGTATTTGACACATGAGAAACCCTAAGGCAGACTTGAGTATCCCATTTAATAGGGAGTCTCAGGTGCAATGATGCCTGGTTTCAGGGCTGATGCTGGTGGAAAATAGATGTAAATTTCAAGCTAATACAGAGAGGAAGATGATCACTCTCAGGTCTCTGTAGTATTTTTAAATTAGTTACAGTATCAAAATTTTCTGGGGTGTCAAACAATAGTCAATAACACTATTTCCTAGGATGGATTCATAGGTGTATTCCCCAAAGGGGATCAGAGGGAGTTCTCCCATTGATAACCATTAGACCTGTACTCATCAGCAGTTGCAGTAATTGCTCCCCACTCTGGTTTGTAGTTAGATCTTTGGAAGAGTGCAAAGGGATTTTTAGAGATGCCTGAAGATGGTCATGCATAATATCTAAGTCTTGGATGCCTATTCTAGCATTAAAATCTCCTGTTACAATTAACTTATCGCTGGCATATACCTGAGAGAGCATCTCAATCCACCCATCTAACCTGCCCCTATCAGTTGAATAGTAGTTTGAGGTATATGGGGGGATATAGATGTTGAGTATTAAATAAGTACCTACAGCTGATCCTATAACTTCTACTGCTAAACAGTTGGCAAGACTAACTGGGACAGGCTTTAGTTCCACTTCTAGTTTAGTCAAAATGAGTATCGCAACACCCCCAGAAAGATGACTTTTTTCCCTTCCCTCCTACCTGGAGCTGAAAAAATTTGAATGTCCGGTATAGAGAGGGCATCCCCATCTGCTTGAAATAGCCACATCTCCTGCATACAAACAATTTCAAAGGCTTGTAAAAATTCCACCCAGCCTGAATCACCCAATTTGGCTTTAAGACCCTCCACATTCCAGGATAAACAGCTAATGGTACGAACCTGAGATGGTAAGGTTGACAGACAAGATGTAACTGGAGTGGAGGTAAGACCTGCCGTTGAGGCTGAATTAAGCCAATCACCTTCTTCCAATTGATTATTCAATTTTGGGCCTTTTATTCCTACCTCAGATGGGGCCTTATAAATGACAGTTTGGTTGAGGGAGAAGAGCCCCAGTGAATCCGCTTCCTCCCCTAAGACCTGGTCAGCATGTTCACATGCCTCATCCAAATCAGTTCTGAGGCTAAGGAATAGAGAGAGAATGGATCATCATCACTGCCCATTACTTTAATGGGAGGAGAGTCAATAATGCCCATGATATCTATTATCTCCCAGGGCCTAACAGGAGAGAGCAGGCCAGCAGGGGATGGTGAAGAGGAGATTGTATGACAAGCCAAAGGGGGATGGCTGTGCCCCTGACTATGGAAACTGCCATAAATGGCCCTGGCCAGAGTGTTCTCAACTCTCTGGATAAAAATACCAGAGGCCTTAAACTTATCCCGGGCAGCCCATAAACCAGAAGCAATGGCTGTGTGACTAAATTCTAGTTCCCACCTTTGGAAGCGGCCTCTGTCTAAAAGAGGCTTACAATTTACTAATTTAGATGGACAAAAAGCTACTCCCATTGTTGATTGAAAGAACTCCACTAATTTGAGTTCATCTAATATTTTCTTTTTTAAGAAGGGAAAAGTCTTTTTCTTATTAAAATGGCAAACTATGGCCATTGCCCAACGGTTCTTAGTTTCCTGGGGCCAGATCTGAAAACCCACAGGGGCCCAACAATCATTAGGATTAATGTCCTGCATATTATTCACTGTAGTAGTTCCTCTAGCTGCCTGCCATTTATTGTCAATCCCTGAATGCACATCGTAGGGAACTCTACCAGTCAAAGGCAGCCAAAGGCAGCCAAAGGCAACTGGTACAATGGATGATGGCTAGAGGAGCTGCTCATCGAGGGGATTGACATGGGTAAGGGAGGATGACCACTAATGATACTCTCCTCATTTCCCTGCCGACTCTCAGTGGATGCCATTACAGTCATAGAGGGGCTTGACATGGGTAAGGGAGGATGACCACTGATGGTACTCTCCTCATTTCCTTGCCTACTCCAAGTGGATGCCATTGCAGACGTCTGCGTAGCTGCATCAGATTTAAAGACAATGGGAGAATCTACCCTAGATGATTTAGATTCAGCAAATTGTTTATTGAATTCAAGCCAAAGCCCCCCAAGCAGTACTTTAATAGAAAATAAAAGATCATTAAAGTTATCCAATCTTTGCTCCAACTCCTTAAATTTACTGTCTAGGTCCAAATCTAATCTGACACTAAACTCCTCAAAATGTTGGTTTAACAAGGTACAAAGTGTTTCTATGCTCCTGAGTTTAGAAAACCACTCAGGACTCTTCTCTGATGGCAATATAGTGCACAAGGGGGCTTAAGGCTGAACCTAGATACAGGTGCAGCTAACCGTTCCACCTCCCTCATTCTATCATCTGGAGGGTAGACGAAAGAGAGCTTGGGTTTATCCTGGTGGGAGATCCCATCAACCACTGCTATTTCTTCAGCCAGGCTAAGCTGGTTACTTAATGTACGTGATCTCCGTTCCATAGGGGAGACCACCAACAAGCCCACAAGTAATTCTAAGAGGGAACAGCCTTAGTTGGCTCAACAGCACCTCCTGGTAGGAAGCCCAAATCTACAGACCCCAATAAAACCCAGACCTCTATCTGTTACATAAGAAAGAGAAATCAATACTTAACTCCCAAAGCAGACAGAATACAAATGAGCCTTACATAGGGTCCCTAAAGCAGCCTTAACAAAACAGTGAGTATAAAACCGGTATCTGAACGCCAGTGATACCTTCCTAGTAATATCACCCAGGCTTCTAAATTGACTTTAATCTCTGTACCGAGACTCCTCCCATATCAAAAACTGCATGTGCCCAAAGTATCATAAATTGTCAGAAATAGTAGGTCTACCGTCGCCGTGTGGGGCTTTATAGTCTTACATGCCCCCACGCTGCTCCAAGGCTGTATCAGTGTTCCAAGCTTAGTTGCTAGAGAGGACTCCGCAGCAGCTCCAGGCATCCCTACTAGGCTGTTTTCCCCAGCTCCAGGCTGTTTCCTCCGGGAGTTTTCACAATCTCCACAGATGTGCCACTTATCCATACAGACGTGACCGGGGGGTGGGGGCAACGCCCACCAACGGCCCCACCAATGGGCAACACCCTTTGGTGTCGCCCTTCAACTGGCACCCAAGGGCTGGTGCCTAAAGGGCACCAGGCCCTGGTTAAATACCTGATTAGAAGGGGGGGGGACTCCAGTGAGTGGCAGGTACAGCAGCAAGACAGACAGGTCACCCCTCCAATCCCCACAGCTTCCACACTCCACACCCTCCACAGGCTGCAAAAGGGCACCAGGCCCAGGTTAAATAACTGATTAGAAGGGCGGGGGATGTGGACTCCAGTGAGTGGCAGGTACAGCAGCAAGACAGACAGGTCAGCTCCACTCTCTTATATTGGGTGTTTTTAAATGAGCAAGGCTTGGAGGAGTCCGTGGCCGCTGTGAAATATAAACCTACTACCCATTTCCACTCTGCTTAACAAATTTTCCAGGGAGAGTTCTCAATTGTTAAATATTTTCTGTGTCCATTTTCATTGAACTGAATAGTCCCTCTGCATGAAAAAGTCCAAACTCTGTTCCTATTCAAGTCAACACAATGAGTTGTTGCCTAAGTTTGAATTAAAATTATATGGACTTGGAAATACAATGAGACCTTTCCCATTAGACTTTAAGTTTGGTTCTATACATCACATAACAATCACAATTCTTTGATGAACATGGTAAAGCCACATAATAGTACTGAGACTAAAAAGATTTTTATTTATCTGCTCAAGCAAAACCTCTGAAAAAATGGCTAAGATACACTGGACTTCAGGTTGTTTAAATTGCAGAAAAACTAAAAATTAAATTGAATATTTTGTCTGATTCTGTTTTCTTCCCATGTATGCTAACGGTAGCAATTTGTCATAATTTAATGCATGTTAGATGCAAGGTGGGCTTCATTTGGGTTAATTTTTATTCTCTGCATTTCTTTATTACTTTGTTAGATCTATACACACTACACATCTTTGGCAATAAACCTCTGAGTTACGCTTCTTTATGTGATAGGGAAGTTTATATCATTTACAAAGTCTTTGTTACCTATCCATCATAATAATGTCAAGTAGGATTTATGACCTTCATGCCATTGTAGCATCAACATCATGAAAAGAAGATTAACATTAAGAAACCCGTTGGAAATGATATAGGGAAAATAATTTTCTGACCAGGTACAGGTTGACAAATTAGCTCTGTGTACTGAGGCTCTTGTCTGCTCTGTATATCAATGTTAACTATAAATGCCAAGAGGAAGACACAACTGTCATCAACAAAAGGTGACTATTGGATCTTCATTTGAAATGAGATGGCAGAACTTGTAAACATGTTTTTTCAGGTTGGATAGAAAAAGTGAAATAAATACTTCTACAAAACCAATATGGAGAAAGAACTGGAGAAACTGAATTTAGAAATAGTCAAAGAATATTGACACAATTCAGTAGAGTCTACTTAAGTCAAATTTAGTGGGTCATCTAGAACTGTTCTCCTTAAGTTCAACAGTTTTACAGTTCTAGGAGTTCAACTTAAGCAGTCCTTAGAGAAGCTGAACTGGTTTTGGTACTGTATATTGTCCAATGGTAAAAACAAGAAAAACAGTATTAAAAATGCTGCTAAGAATCTTTATTTAAAGCTATAAGAAGTACTGAATACAATAGACATTAGCTTGGTGATTTTCCAGTCCTAGCATTCACAGAGTCACAGAGCTGGAAGGAATGTCAAGGGTCACCTAGTCCAGTCCCCTGCACCACTGTAGGTAGGACCTGCCACACCCCAACTATCTACACTCAAAAATCCATCCAATAATAGCAACAAGTAGAGACCAGGACCAATCAGAGCATTACTGATGTTTGAAATAACAGTGAACTATTTTAGAACAAGAAAGATCCAGTTATCCCAAACAAGTGAGCTACACCCCTGCTGCAGCGGAAGGCAGAAAACCCTCAAAGTCTACCGCCAATCTGCCCAGAGGGATAATTCCTTCCAGATCCCAAATATGTTTTCTTGAAGGAAAAGCAAAAAACATTCTTCCTGTAGCAGAAAATAAAACACACCTCATAAGTTATGTGTCATAAATTTATCCAACTCTGTTTTACACTACTAAGGGTGATTTCAGATGTCATGTGCTCCCAGGTGACCACAGTGAATTCCCAACCATGGCGAGCCAGCAAACCCCTGTGGTCCAGGACAGCCCCGAACAGACATGCTGGGACTGGGATCACGGCAAAGAAACGTACGGACCACGACCTAGGGCAGCGCAATAGACATTACGCCAATTCCGGACCATGGTCAGAATACCCAGAAGCCACCAGGTCAGGGTGGGAGGCAGTAATGGCCGACTGAAGGCAAATGAAGCCAAAAACGCCACAAGGCAATGCCCACACAAGGGAAACGGGAAGGGAGGGGGAGGAGGAAGAAGAGAGGCTGAGAGGGCACACGCAACAGGGTCAGGGAAGCCAAGGACACAGCAGGACACAAACCACACACACATGGCTGGGCGCAAACACACCTGAAGGGGAACACAAGGAAGGGGGGGGACACACCGGGTCACACAGGGGAACAACAGCAAGGAACAGAGAACAGACAGACACCCAGGAAGGGACATGCACACCGGCCACCATGCACAGCCAGGAGCAGCAGCATGGGTGTGTGTGTGTAAGGGGGACAGCACCCCGAGAAGGTCACCACACACAGCACCATGGACACGGGGGGTGGGAGCCATGGGCCACGGGAGGGGACTAGGCCGGGACATGTGGAAAGGCACCCAGAATCCCACTGACAGCACAGGCAGCATGGACCACCCAACAGCAACACAGGCAGCCCAAGTCACAGGGGTCCCCACGGGGACATCAGAGTCACAGGGGGAGGCTAACCAAACAGAGGAAGGCACCGAAGTGGTCCCAGGCAGGTCCATACGGCAAGGATTCCGCTTGCTGATGCAGAAGAACGGGTGGGGATGGCTTCCAGCTGGATCTTGCAGGCAGCACATGCAGACACACACCCCCCGAGGAAGCTGGGAGGTTCTGTCCAGCGCTCCCAAGACCCACATAGTCACGGAAGCACCCAGGAGGTGGGGGGCGGGCACGGACACAGGTGACCAGGCAGCCGTGCAAGGGAGGACCACACCATGGGGAGCAGCAGGAGAGGTCACAGACAGATGGAACCAGCCAAAGGGGGGCCAGGCACGGAGAGGAACACCACAAGCAGCGAAGGACAGGGGGTGCCCATGGAGGGGGCACAGTGACACAGGTTAGTGGAAAGGAGACAACAGACCCAGCCAGAACAGATGCGATGCCGGAACGGCAAGGAGCAAGCGGCTAGTGTCCCGAGCCAGCAGGGAGGTGCAGGGAGCACAGCCATGACACCGAAGACACAGGGGGCCTCACATCCAGCTGCACGGGGTCACAAAGGGGGCTGGTATGGGTTGACCCACCAGATGCACATAGTGGGGCCACTGAAGCATGCTCCAGTGGTGGCCCAAGCGTGCCATGTAGTGGGCAACAAGGTAGTAGGTCTCAAAGAGATCCGGGCTGGTCAGCACCACCTGGACATCAGCATGGGTCCACACAGCTGCCAGCGCCACCAGCTCCAGTCCGGTCGGCTCTGACAAGGAATAGTCAGCAGCAGGGGGCCAAGGCAGGTGCCTGAGCTCCAACAGGTGGTAATACCCCACTCCACATGGCTGCTGGTATTCACGGGCCCCATGGATGTATCAGAAGAAGGAAACAGCCAGGGCAGGCCTCCTTCAGACAGGTAGTGAACCAGGCCAGACCACAGACCGAGAGGGCAGCCATGCTCTCCGCCATGGACCACCCCACATGCAAGCACCTCATCTCCGGAACGTGTCCATCAGGAAAGGGACGGAGGCCCAGCACCTCCGGATGGAGCCGGCATGCGCTACCGCTTGCCTCATAGTCAAAGTAGCAAAGGATGGAACTCAGACTCACATAGGCACCAGAGAGGGTATCCGGGCAGCACAGGAGCAGTTGCACAGCCGAGGAATGCCACAGGTCACATAGGTCCATGGTCTCCTGGAAGGTCCAGCTATGGGGGGCATCAGGTGATTCGAGGCACAGGAGCCCAGGGGAAGCACTGCCGACCATAGTCCAGTAGGCAGAGGGTATGAGAAGCAAAGAAAGAGGGAGCCCATGATCCCATGTGGGCTGGGGAGGGAAGCAACGGAGCTCCAAGGACATGCAATAAGCCCGCAGGCCACAACAAGATACGGCTAGTGAGTGATGCGTGGGGAGCAGACCCAGAAAAGCTGCAGGAACAGAGCGCACGGAACGTCCAGGAAGCACTGATAGCAGGGATGTGATGACAACAGGCAACCAGCTGTGGACCTCACTGACGGGTGCGTGTGGACCCGGGGCACGAGCTGTCAAAATGGGAGCACAGGTGCACCCAGGGGAGGGGTGTTGTATGGAGATACACACTGGCCGGCCGGGGAGCACAACTGGCACGAGGAGCCCAGGGAAGGCCCCACCTGCACAGCTGAGCAACCCCGGCCAGCTGGTGGCGGGACAGCGGGGCGAGGCAGCAAATAAGTGTGTGCTGGGGACTGCTCCACAGGTGCATGAGTGGGGCACAGAGATGGGGCGGGCCCAGGAAAAGGGCAGGTGAGCCATGCATTGGACCGCACCACGGGCACCCTCCACTATGGATATGGGCCAGGGGGCTGCATGCTGCCTGTTCCTCGACCTAACAGCAGAGTTGCACTGGCAGCACATCAACCTTCAGTGGCTCGCAACAGAGCTGGTCCACCTGAGCGCCCACATCAGGGGGTAGGGATGTGCGAACAGAATGCTGTTCGGATGTTCGGCCGTTCAGTTCAGGTACCGAGTTCGGATTCGGTTGTTCGGTTTGGCAGAGTTCAGTTCAGCTGAGCATTCAGAAAATCGGTATCAATATCGATATCAGTGCCGATATCTATACCGATTTTGAAGATTTTATTGTCAGTATTGGTATCGTTTGGCCCTGAGGCACTAATAAGTTTCTTATTTTTATGTCTTGTTATATTGTTAATGTTTGTTTTTTAAAAAGTTATTATAAATGTTATATCTGTTACCAGCTGAGTTTGACCTGTCCAATCTGTGCTGCCTTATGGGCAGCAGACTTACATCTAATCAATCTAATCAAATCTATCTATCTATCTAATTACACAGGGGGGGGGACACAGACAGCTCACACCAAACAACACAGGGAGGGGTACAAAACTGAAATGAAACCGAAATCAATCTAATCCTACTCTAAATAAATCCAAAAACAGGGGAAGGGAATCAGTGATGGAATATATAAAGGGAGGAGGGGAGGATTCAATGGAGGGTAGGGAGAAAGAACACCGGGATGGGTAGAAAATAAAAATAACAGTGCAAGCGCCACAGAAGGCTACTGAGGCTCTGGAGTAGGTATTTTGCCAGGTGGAGCAGCTGCCATGCTGTAGGCACTCATGGTCCCTGCATGCAGCAGCAGTGAGGTGCCAATGTCCAGGGACCTGTCCATCATCTGGGTGTGCTCATTGCACAGCTGCTCGATGGTCTGATTCAGCTGCTCCATTGCATCCATCTGCCTCATGTGCTCCCTTCACTCCCACCTCTCTTCCTGGTGCATTTCCACCAGCAGCTGCTAGTCCTTGGCCTCCGTGTGCTGCAGGGTCCTGTTCGTGGCCACCTCCATGTGGTCAATGAATCAGTCATCCGCTCCCCCTGCTCTGTACAGGTCCAGACAATCTCCTCCACCAGATCCTCCCTCCGGTGCCATGCTCATGCCCTGTGCACCTGCAGCCACTGTGTTGGGGGCACGGACTCGGCTGGTGGGGGTGCTGCCTGTTGTCCTGTTTAGGAAATGATTGGTGATGGTTAGTCGGGCTCGGGCACATACCACCTGTTCCGGGAGATGTGCTGGGGGTGGCTGTGGTGCCCCCCGGCATGTGGGTGGGCTCGGTCTTTCCCCTAGGAGGGGTACCCTGTCCCTCACTGGTCCCCCCCATCCTGCCCCGAGTTATGGGATGCGCTGTACTAGGGGGGGTCAGTGCCCTGGGCAGCAGTCCCTGCCCTCAGTGCACCCCCATTTTTTGACCCCCTCTGCCCTGGTTGCTCACCTTGCTCCACCTGCTGATGCTGCGGTGGCTGTTCCCCACGTTCCCCCTCGCCTGGATGACCCGTGTGCCAGGGCAGGTGTGCACCTGTTGGGAAATGGATGGGGGGGTTACCCTTTCACGGTCCATGTCCCCATCCCACCATGGCCTCCACTTGCTTCACCGGGGGCTGGTGCCCACTGGTCAGCTGTGTCTGACCCTCCTGTTGTGTGCCTGGGTGGGCCCCCCTGCACCCCAACCCCCTTCCTGCCATCCCTGGTTCCTGGGGGGTGCAGGGATGGGCCCACACCCTGTGGGGGCCCCCACGCCCTGGGCACACCTCCTATGGACCATGTGCCCTCCCAGCCACTTGCCTATCCTCTATGTCCATTTCTGAGTCCTCCAAGACCATCTTCTCCATGAGGCTGTGTTCCCCTGGGTCCACTGGCTCATGGTGACCAGTGTGCCGGCCTCAGATCCACCAGAGTCGAACTGCAGATGTTGGCTCTGGTTGTTCCTTCATCTAGGGGGCCTGCTGCTCCCTGAAGCCCTGGGACATTCCTCAGGAGGGGCTGGGTCCCCAGGGTCAGTGCCTGCGTGTGGGACTGCCAGGGGTAGGGGTACATCAGCCCGTTCTATGCCCTGGACCATGGCGCTTCCCACGAGCTGTGGAGTGACTATGGAGCCCTTCATGTGTAGTACGCGGTCCAAGGCATCATAGTAGGGGGCGGTCCATGCTCCGTGTCTGGACCGCCAGTTATTGTCTTGAATGGCCTTGTACCCCCTCTTGAGCTCCTTAGGGAGCAGCATTGGGCCTCAGTTCTGTGGTGCCCCGCTGCCTCCATGTCCCACACAATCTCCATGAACACATGCTTGTTCCTCTTGTTCATGGCGAGCTCCGCCTGGTGCTCCAGGGACCCCCAGATCCTTATGAAGTCCTGGGTCTCCTTGTGCCCCCATTGCCCCTGTTGCTGGTACTGGTGACTCCCGTGTGTGCCCTCCTGCTGAAGTTCCTCCTCTGCCTCCTCTGCTTCCCCTCCGCCGGTCTCTTCCGGGGGCTCTGGCTCCCAGGACCATGTCCAGGTCTGTGAGTCATAAAGGGGGGGTTAGTGTCCTGGGTCCTTCGGACCCACGGCCTGCCTCCCTGCCCCTCCCACTGGTCACCCTCCCTCCATGCCACTCTGCTGCTGTGCTGCACCCCCCCTTGTTCTCCTTATGGTTTCTGAGGTGCCTCCATCCCCTGGCCATTTGTCCCCTCAGGGGCGGACAACTCCGACTGCTGCTGCTCCTCCACCCCTGCCACCTCCTCCCCCCTTCTACTCCTCCACCCTCCTACACCTCCCCACTGTCTTGCTCACCCTCCGCTCTCCTCTCCCTTCCATCTTTCTCCATCCCACCACATTCCCCTGCTTCTGTGTGCCCTTTAAATCTCCCTCCCCTGTCTGTGTGTTGCTCGTTGCCTGGCAGTGATGTTGCGTGCTCTCGCCATGGCTGGGGATCATTTGTTATGATTCTGCCTGGTGGTTGGTGTTCAGTCGTTACGTTTGGAGGTTTCCCAGTGGAGTCACTTTCACCATGATTCCGGGGATGGTCCCGTCCTGACCTCTGGAACCGTGGTTGTCTTTGACCCCTACGGGTGATTGACCATGGTGAACATCTGGATGCCGCTGATCAGATGTTAATGGCTTTTTGGCCGCACCACAGGATTGTCCGTGGTTCACTGTGGTTGACCGTGGTATCGTTACGTCTGAAATTACCTTAAGTTTCTTTTCTCCCACACCTACCCCTGGAAACTTATTTCAGTAGTTCACTGCTCTGATTATTAAAAACCTTCTTCTAATTTCCAGCCTGAATTTATTTATGACCAGCTTGTAGCCACCTTCAGTTTTTTAATAAATATTCCCCTTCCTGATATATTTATAGAATGTAATCATATTTCCCCTCTCTGTTCTTTTTCATAGGTTGAATAAGCCAAGCTCTTTTAGTCTCATCTAATAAGAGAAGTCCTCCATTCCTCTGATTATCCTGGTAACTCTTTGCTGCACTTGTTCCAGTTTAAGAAGTTCATCCTTCTTGAATATTGGTGACCAGAACTGAACACAGTATTCCAGATGCAGTCTTACCAGAGCCTTATACAAATGCAGCAGTGCCTCCCTATCCCTACTTGCAATACCATGTCTAATACATGGCAGAATGCCATTTGCCTTTTTTTTACAGCTGCATCACATTGATGGCTCATAGCCATTTTATGGTCAATTATAACCCCCAAGTCCCTGTCCTCCTCTGTTGTTTCCAACAGATGAGTTCCTAGATGGTAACTAAATTGCATATTATTAAACTCCAAATGCATAGCCTTGAATGTTGTGCTATTAAATTTCATCCCACTCCAATCCATGAGGTCATCCAGCACGATTTTCTGATCTTCCTTTGCATTGGTTGCGATTTCTACTTGGTATAATCAGCAAACTTCATTAGCATACTCTTACTTCCCTCCCCAAGTTTAGTTACGAATATATTAAATAAGACTGGTCCCAAGACAGATCCTTGAGGAACTCTACCAGCAACCTCTATTCAGTCAGAAAGTCCACCTCTCAACACAACCCTTCATTTTCTTCCAATTAACCAACTTTCTACCCATCTAACTAGCCTTTTGTTAATTCCCATATTTTCCAGTTTAAGGAGTAATTTAATTTATTTTGCTTTTATTTATTTACATTTATACCCCACCCTTTCCCAAAGGTTCAGGGTGGCTTACAAAAGACATAAAATACAATTTAAAAGCATTTAAAATGCAATCCCACTCCCACCCTACAACAACCTTCCACCTAATCCCTATCCCTATCTCCACCTGCCAAATGCTTTTCCAAAAATAAAAGTTTTACACCACCTCTGAAATATGCTCAGTCCTGGACTCAGATGGACTTGCAGAGGGAGGGAGTTCCACAACACTGGGGCAGTAACTGAGAATGCCCTCCTGCTTGCCCCCCCACTGAACGAACAAGAGAAACAGGGAGAATCCACAGGAGGGCACTCCCGGCCGACAGCATTAGCCGCAACAGAACATGGTAGGAAAGATGGTCTTTCAGATACATGAGTCTCAGGCCATTTAGGGTTTTAAAGGTCAAAACCAGCACCTTGCATTGTGCATGCAAAGATATTGGTAGCCAGTGCAGACTTCAGAGAACCAGTGTAATGTGCTCCCAGCGACCTTACCCCGAAAGGAGCTGGGCTACCGCATTCTGCACTAGCTGCAGTTTCCAAACAGTCATAAAGGGCAGCCTCCCATGCACAGTGCATTGCAATAATCCAACCTCAAGATGATGAAAGCATGGATGACAGTAGCCAAGTCTGAGTCAGAGAGAAAAGGCCACAGTCTCCTCACCCGTTGAATTTGGTGAAAAGCACTCCTGGCCACGGCTGCAAACTGGCTCCATGGGAGGGTGATGGGTGTGCATGGGAGTGTGCACACACTCATAGCCCTTCAACACCACCCCCCCCCCTCGCAGCAGCAAAGACAGTGTTGGGCGGTGTTTGCCATTCATGTAAAAAAGGCCTAAGTTGCACCAAAAATCATCCATTACAAAGTTAAAATCATTTATTTATCCTATGGTTTATGTGAGTTTCCACCAGGCACTCACATTCACTGCATTTTCCCCATTGGTGGCAACTGAGGAAACAAAGTGAATACGAGGCCCCGATTACTGCATTACCAGTTCCCCTCTTTGCAGTGTTTACTGTTTACTGCATTGCCATTATCTTTTCCATTCCAAAATTACCCATTAGTTTCATTTGGCAATAATACCTTTCCTCTTTATCCTAGACCAGATTTTGAGTTGAATGTGGTTTCCCTTGGAATACCTGCTTCAAATCTCCTGGATGCAGCTTTGTTATTGCTATTGCTACAGCCAAAGTAACCTTGTTATTAGTTGGAAATGGCAAAATGCGAAAAACCAGTAAGGCAGCTAAGCGGTATGTCAGTCACTCAGTAACAGTTCATCAGTTTTACAGTTACCTAGTAATAGTTTTAACTGATATTTCAGACAGTCGGTTAACCATGGTGGTATGAGGATACCAATCAGTTAGTCAACTGACTATCCGGAATTGCAGTTACTAACTGCAGTTACAGAATTGGTTATTCATTTCAGCTCCAATCCTACTAAACTCCAGACCTAGTACACTTTTTAATTAGGAGAGAAGGCTGTATTTGAATCATTCTGCAGGATGAAAAGCAAAGGTTTTAACTTAACAGACAGTTAATACTTAAAAGCTCTTTCATGACCACAGCTTCCATTTATCAGGAAACTGGAATAGCAAAGATCAAATTATTCCTTGCCAAAGGTTGAACATGTAATTGACTTAGGGAGGTCAGTGGGGAGTGAGGGAGAGTAGTTCAACGTGAAATGAACTTCAGGTTAACTAAATTTGACTTATGTGGATTCCACTGTATAATAAAAGACTATCACTAGATTACTGTACCATCTTATATTTCAATACCACTTTTTTTTTATCCCAAAAGATCCCAAAGCACTTTAAAGATAGTGTGTTCAAGAGCTACTTCATCCAGTGCAAAAATAATAAATAATAATGAAAAAAATACTGAATAAAAAGATGCTTGGATAATGAAGATACAGCATAACATCAAATATATCCAGCCTTATTTATATTTATTGGTCCAGAGCAAAACAAACTGGAGAGCCCTTTCCCTCTCTCCTCAATCTCTCCCCTTACAACCCTGTTCTATTATCAATCATACCCGCTTACTGAAATAAATTCAAAAGTTGTGCCTTTCATTTTGCTGTCAGACCTTGCATTTCTATTAGACAAAAGACTCTATTATTTTAAATATCAATATTTGCATTTTAAAAGGCTTCTTTATGTGCAAGCCTCTTAGGAGAGGGGGAGGGGGAGGGGGAGAGGCAAAGATATGAAGCCTCCTGTGGGATTAGGAACTACAATAGCAATTTGTGTTTTTGCACAGATCTGGTTTTTCAAAGCCAACAAGGATGACATGGGTAGGATTTTATTCTTATAAAAATATCTATTTATATAAAAAAAAATATATGAAAAGCTCACCATCTATAAATAAATAACCTTTCAGAGAATGCTAAGAAACTCTCTTTGTTTGAGCTGGCTGTTGCCTAATAAACTTGATAGGTGCCTGAGGCTGCGATACTTGCTACCACAATCATCTCTGGGAACTTTAATGTAGCCAAGGCTAGGTCAAATATGAAGATGAAAAAGTCAAGGAAAAAGAAGGCTGTGAAATGTCATGTCTTCTGGTGAGAAAGCGGAGGATATGGCAGCTGTTACCCGGGGTGGCAGCTGTTACCCTGGATTGAGTCTAAGCATGGTAGCATCACTTCTGAACATACCCTGAAGCAAAGAATAGGAACAGACCCTATATTGAGAGTAGCTCTATTGCTGCTAAAGTGAAAATAAAGAAGCAGTTTGCAGTGATCCAATGAATGTTCCTGGATAGGCAACTAATTAGTCACTTTAAGATAATTTAGCCAGATAGCCTGAAGGGTTCCCAAATGATTTAATATCAGCACATGGCTCACAGCTTTAATTAATACCCCCCGAGACCCTTCAATTAAACGATTGGTTAAGGCAGAGATGCATTAGTTTGAACCAGAAGGTTAAACACCACAAATATGGGAAATGAAAAGATTAGATCAAAGCTAGCATGCCACCTTAACTCCGAGCTCTCCACTTGCTGCTGATAGTCTCCCAAGCCCAATTCAAAGTGTTGGTTCTTACCTATAAAGCCCTATATGGTCTGAGCCCCTCCTATCTGTGTGAATGGCTCACTCTCCGTGCCCTGGATCGACCCCTGTGGTCCACCAGGGGTACCCTTCTTGGTGTCCCTCAGGTGGCGCAGGAGGCTACAATGGAGAGGGCGTTCTTGGTGGCAGCACCCAGGCTATGGAACTCCCTTCTGGTGGAGGCCTGGGTGGCCCTGGACCTTGCCTCATTTCAGTGACAGTGCAAGATCTGGCTGTTGGTGAAGGAGGGGGCTGAAGGGGGGTGAGGGTGGGTGGGGGGATGTGTTTTTATTTCTTTTATGCCTCCAATGTTTTAATCCTCCTTAATATGTGTTGTTTTTAGCNACTGTGGACATTTTTACATGGTGAGGGTGGGTGGGGGGATGTGTTTTTATTTCTTTTATGCCTCCAATGTTTTAATCCTCCTTAATATGTGTTGTTTTTAGCTTTGATGTTGTTTTCATTTGTTTTAATTGTGAGCTGCCCAGAACTGCCTGTGGCAGGATGGGTGGGATAATAAGTGTTTTAAATAAATAAATAAATAAATAAATAAAACTCTGCTCTTTTATATTACCATGATAATTAACATGACATACACCTGAGACATGAATATAAGGTGAAAACAAATGAGACAGTAGCCCACATTACCTGACCATGAGTATTTTCAGACGTTACGAGATCACGCTCAACCACAGTCAATTCCCTGTGGTGGGAAATGGTCCCGTAACATCTGTTGGGGAACCGGAAGTTCCCCCCCAGAAGTTTACCACACTCAATCCCCGCCGGGAATCACATTCACCACGCGATCGGCTGAATCCGTGGGGCCGGCGCTGATTGTGTGGTGAAGGTGATTCCCGGTGGGGATGAAGGGGCTCGTCACATCTGAATGGGGATCACGGCCTGGAATCCCTGCCAGGATTCCGGCCTGTGGTCATTTTGGGCGGGCACTGTGGCTGCATTGACTGCGGCACCCGCCCTTCTCACCAGAGGGCGGGCGGTGAGGGAGCGTGGAGGGGGCGGGGCCGTGCGGCCACATGTTGCGCTGTGCGGCCCTGCCCCCTCCCCAATTCCCTGCCAGGATCCCCCGGCACGTCTGTTGACCATGCTGGAGTGATCCCGGCGGGGAATCTCAGGGTTGTTTCCATGACGGGGCGAAGCTGTCCCATCACGTCTGAAAACACCCTTAAGCCTGCAATTCACCTGCCCAACTGTTAGGTGGCTGCCACATATTCGCCCACTTCTGCCACAGACAGCTGCTACCCAACATATCATACAGAGAAGGTGGCTGAAACAGCACAGGCAAAGACTGGCCCAGCTGGGCTAATCTGTAGAGGTGTTCACCAGGGACCCATATAGTTTATGTTTTTGAAACCTGTCATTTTCGTCTTTGTTATCATTATTATCAAAAAAATTGTTTTTGATTTCATTTCCATTTTTGTCAATGTGCTGAACCGGAAATGAAACCAAAAACAGAAACGGAAGTTCAATTGACTCTGTGGTGGCGTGGTGTTTGTGGGCATGTGTCTGGGCGGTTTGTGTTGGCGTGTGTCTGTGTTTGTTGTTTGCCTGACAGTGTTGGTGAGTGAGTGTCCCACTGTCCACAGTGGCCACAACCTGCCTCCTGCCTGAGTGCCTGCCTGACAGAAGGAGTGAGGAGGAAGGTCAAGGTGGAAGCCGTGGAGGAGGAGGCAGGACCATCTTCTGTGTCCCAGGAGGTGGTGGAGTTGGGCTCCGTTGCACGTGCACAGACCTTGGATCTGGTCCTCTGGGAGGACTTTAATAGTGTGGTATGTGTGGTGAAGACAGGAATAGAATTCCCATGGGATTATACCTGGCAGTCCTGGTGCTGGGATGCAGTCACCTCTGAGTGGAATCAAGAGGGAACAACCACATATTAACAACACTCAGGGATAGCTTGAGAGTTTGGTGCCAATAATCTCTGGGAGGGAATTGAGTGTAGTGGGTTGGGTGTACTTTATATAGTGTGTGTTTCCACATTCCCACTGCAAAAACACAAATATACCTCCCCCTCCAAAAAAACCCAACCCTTCAGTTAAATACTTAGCTAACGCAGAGATGTGTTCATTTATATCCTTTCCAGAATGCTAAGTACTTTGAGACAATGCTGCAAAATCAAGCTAGGATAGCCTTGAGTCATACTCCGAGTTCATAACGACCTGTGTTCACTGCATTTTAATTATTGACAGCAATGGTGAAAACACAGTGAACACAGGTCCCTGCAAAACATTACATGCTTAAACAAATGCAGTATTTAAGCCCAAACATTTAGACTGCATTCCCAACTGCGGCAGCAGTGTTGGCAACAGGAGGAGTGAGGGAAGGCACAGCAGCACGGAAGAGCCAGCAGACAGGAAAAGAGCCGGTGCAAATGGGGATCTGCTGCAGCTTCTCTCGTGCATGTCAGGGCGCAAAATCCTTCCCTGAATGCACGAGAGAAACCGCGGAAGATCCCCGGTTGCACCAGCTCTTTTCCCATCTGCCAGCTCCTCCGAGCTGCCACATCTTCCCTCGCCCCTCCCACTACCACCACTGCCGCCACAGGTGGGAACTCAGCCTTAATTGTACCATGGAGCATGATTTAAGGCTGTCATATTCAAGTTTTTAGTCTTGGGTTAAAACAAGTACAGCAATATTACATACTGCTGTTGGTCTGGAAAATGTCTCCCTCTCTCTTTAGCCTTGGGTGTAAACTTTGATTCTTTGCACAAGCCTTTATCTATTGTATAAATTAAGTTAACTGAAGTTCTATCCATCGAATCCATTCTACACCCAGAAGTAGCATCGGGCTTGTGAGAAGCAGCCACTGACAACAGATCACTCCTAGACTCCAGGCCAGAACTCCCCCATCTGGATGATTTATTTATTTATTTATTACTTACTTATTCAAATTTTTATCTCACCCTTCCCCTAAGGCTCAGGACAGCTTACATTAAAAAAAAAAACAACAACCAAAAAACTCCCCATAAAAATACAATAAAACTCAATTTGAAAACCTCATAAAAAAACCCCTCATGGTCTGAGGTGGGAATGCAGCTGAAATGTTTGGACTTAAATACTGTATTTGTTCACGCATGTAGTGTTTTGCAGGGACCTGTGTTCAATGTGTTTTCACCATTGCTGTCAATAGAGAAAATGCAGTGAACACAGGTCCCTATGAACTCGGAGTATGACTCAAGGCTATCCTAGCTTGATTTTGCAGCATTGTCTCAAAGTACTTAGCATTCTGATATAAATGAACACAGACCAAACCTACCCCCTACATGTGCACACAGTGTTAACCTGTAGGGTGTCCCCAGAAAAGACCTCCACCTCTTAACTGCACTGCCTCCTTATTCCTCCACTGCACCCCTGTATCTTTCTCTGCCAGGTGCACCATGCACATGCATGCTGTCTGCATATGTGCAGGAGGAAGGTTTGGTCTACAACTACATGTGTCCAGTCTTTGGATCAGGGCCAATGAGCCCACGGGTCCTGTCTCCTAGCTGACCTTGGTTTTAACCCATTATGCCTCAATACCTTCCCAGGAATCCTGACTCATAACTCCCAGCAGCTGAGCACAGAGAAAGATCCCCTTGGTCACAGAGCTATCAATTCACATAACACAATATACCTTTCCATTCCAGACTGCCCATCAATTTGGTCTCCAAGGGACTCCTTCTAATGAACCCTGGCTACCAACCTCCAGCAGCTGGCAGTGGCCATGGGGAGTTAGGAAGGTTCCCCTGAGCTATTTTTGGAAGTACTGCATCCTCCACTCCTCTGCCAATGTATGGTTTTTATTTTTGCTTTTTTAACTGTACAAGGAAAAAATAGTGCCTTACAAAAACTGACTCATTTGTATTATTAAACAAAATCGCATGAGACTTTGTAATATGTAGAGTCACCCAGAATAAGATTTGAGCCAACATTTCCAAGTAAGGCTACAGCACTAAAATTATTTGGCTCATCAGCAGAGCCACTTGAGAGTACAAAAATTACCCAATTCCTAATGAAAGGAAAAGTGTATTGCATCCAATCTCACCTGAAAACTCTCTGAGGCTTAGAGTTCCACTTCAAATCTATCTAACCAAATTCAATATAACTTAAAAATTATTAGTCCTAGCAGCTAATACTAATTAAAGTGGAAAGACGATGTGAAAAAATCTATATGTAAATGTTCAGCTCAATAGAAGTTAATGAGAGAGCTACTTGCTGATTAAAGTTTTGGTATCTAGGTAGAAAGATCTCTCAGATTTGACTATAGAACGGCGGGTGCTATCTTATAATGCTGTGATAGTGTCTCCAAGGCAGAAAGATGAAAGATGGACTATACTTCAGTTGACAGCGAGACTAATGGACTGCAAATGAAGTAAGAGAGACCAGTGATATATATGAGTGCATGAATTGGTAGCCTTTGCACGAAACTATGGTCATATATCACCTATGGTAGCAATGCCTGGAAGTGTCATGGTCTTGGAATGAACAGAATGTGACTGGAAGGTATTGATATCATGATTAGGAGTTTGGCTATCAATTAAGAACCTAAGAACATAAGTAGTACCGTTCTGGGTCAGACCAGTGGTCCATCAAGCCCAGCATCCTGTCTCTGACAGTGGCCAATCTTTGCCTCTTGGGAGAAGTACACAACATGTGACAATGGACAATCCAGTCCCTGTTGTTCCAGGCCCCAACACTAAGAGGTTATGTTGCCCAAACCTACTTGCCCAATAGCCATTAATGGACCTATCCTCCAAGTGCAGTTGTACCATAGATTTATATATATCAGAGCTGGGGAAACTTTTCCCTCCCAGGGGCCACTTTGAAAAGTAGAACAAGCTCTGAGGGCCACATAGAAGTTGGGGGTGGGGTGCATAAGGGGTGCACTCAAGAAAATGAGGGTCCATATCATGATTCTGTGCCATGGACCCACCTCCTATTCTTGTGTGCTACCCTCATCTCTGCTCACTTAACCTGAGCTCAATTTTTAAGTGTTTTGTTATAGGAACTGAATCCAGGGGCTAGATCCAGAAACTGGAAAGGGGTCACATAAAAACATTTGGGCCCCAGGCCTGAGGTTCCCCACCTATCTGTATAGAGAAATGATGATATTTTCAGTTTTATTCTCTCTCTTTCTGAAGAATTCCTAACATTCTGTTTGCTTGTTTGACCGCCACCGCACACTGAGCTGAAGATTTCAATTTATTGTTCACAATGACTCCAAGGTCCTTTTCCTGACTGATAACTCCTAATTTATAACCCAACATTGTATACATATCGTTTGGGTTCGGGGTGTGCATTTTGTTTTCATTATTGCAATAACGATAATGAAAACTGTCATTTTCGTTATTGCAATAACGAAAAAGACAACTGAGAATAACGACAACAATAATAAAAACAACCGACAATACTAAAAAAACAAGAATAACAATATCGATATCAAAAACAATACCAAAAATGATACCAATAACGATACCAAGAATAACAAAAACGATTACAAGAAATAAAAACAACAATGTCATTATCATTGTCGCTATTATTAGTGCTGTGGCAGTTGGGTTTTGGAGGGAAAATGTAGAGGGGGAGGCGGGAGCAGACTTCTCAGAGTCTTAACAGGGTTGAACTCTTGAACTGTGCTTGTGTTGGGAGGGGCGAGCAGTTCAGCAGTATCTGATGGATGTATTCCTGGACAATGAGCAGTGTAAGCAGGCCCCAGAAGTCTCATCAGACTCTGTGATTGCTCAATGCCTGCTGCCTCCCACAACCAATCGGGGGACTCTGGGGGAGGGCACTGCAACCCTTTATAATGGGAGGGCCAGGTTTTTTCCCTTCGTTGTGTGAGAGCGCTGCTTGTCAGGTTGTGTTTACAGAACAGTGGTGCTTGCACATAAAAAATCCTCCCTAGCCCTCATTGTATCATTTATTTATTTATTTATTTGGTATTCCCACCAATACCTTTCCTTCCCCATACCCAACATTTTACCTTCTCCCTTTCCCTGCCCTTCTCCTCCCTGTACATTATATATAGGTAGTATAGATTAGATATAGATATATATTATAGACATATAGATTAGATTAGAATAGTTATATATAATTGATTAGATAATCAATAGTTTTCTTTTTCCCTTCCCCTGTCTCCTTTAGATTTAGATAAATATTAGTTGTGCACAGAATCAATAATGATACCGATACCAAAAATAAAATCTTTGTTTGAAATGGTACCAATATAAATAATGATATCAATAATGATAACAAATATCGATACCGATAATGAACACGATAACAAAAATGATACCAATATTGATATTGATACTGATAATGAAAATGATATTTAAAATGAGAACAATAACAATAACAAAAATGACATTGTTGCTAATAGCAATAACAAAAATGACATTTTTGAATAACAAAAATGAAAACGAAAAACAAAAATGACATGGGGCCCTAGTTGAGTTATTTTTCCCTATGTGCATCACATTGCACTTGTCCACATTAAATTTCATCTGCTATTTGGATGGCCAGTCCCCTAGACTCACACGATCCTCCTGCATTTTTTTCAGTCTACTTTGGTTTTAACTACCTTGAATAACTTTTTGTGTCAGCTACAGATTTGGTCACCTCACTGTTTATCACCTGTAACAGGGGGTACTTTCAGACATGACGCTAACCACCCTTTAACCACCCTTGGTGGTTATTTATGCATGTTGCGGGGCTGCATAGGGCACCAATACAGCCCTGCAACATGCATAAATAACCACCAAGGGTGGTTAAAGGGTGGTTAGCGTCATGTCTGAAAGTACCCAGGGTTAGGCTTGTCTGTGGGAGAGTATTGTCAGGATTGGTGCCCAAGTTTCAATTTCAACACAGGGGATTAACTTCTATGCACAGTCATTTCTTACTTTATACTTTATTTTTTATTATTATTATTATTATTATTATTATTATTAGCAAGCATTTATATAGCACCAACAATGTACCTGGCACTTTACACATAATGGAATAGACACGGTCCCTGACCTAGGATTTACGATCTGAGAGACATGGGGTGAGATGAAAGAAGGGGAATAGAGGGAAAGACAAGAGGTGTAACATTCACAAAGATGCAAGGTCTCAGGTGCATGCACTTGGCTTGGTTACATCAAGAATGATGACTGGCTGGTCCTTGTGGTGAGGATATACACAGACCCCAGGTAACGATTGTACTAGATGGTAGGTATCAGCAGGAGTTAAGAGAGGGGAGCGAGGAGTCGGGGAGGGCAGAACAGAAGAGGTGGGTCTTGAGGAGGGATTTGAAGGTACAAAGAGAGGGGGTGTGGTTAGGGAAGCAGGAGAGGCATGGGAAGGTGAGAGAGGGGACAGAGGAGGAGCTGAGTTCACAGACTGGAGTACAGAGGGAAATTAGTGCAGAGAGGTAGAGGGGAGCAAGGTTGTGAAGAGCTTATAGGTGAAGACTAGGAGCTTGTGCAGGATTTGTTCAGGAAGGGGGAGCCCAAGTTCAGTCCGAACTCCGAAGTTCTGAACCGCGTTCGCCCATCCCTACTGTTTCCACCAATTTGCCTGGCACCAACATCAGGCTCACCAGTCTGTACTTTCCAGGTTCACCTCTGGAGCCCTTTTAAAATATTGACATTATATTTACTACCCTCCAATCCTCTGGTACAGTGGTATATTTTAGCAATAGGTTACAAATTACCAATAGTAGGTCTGCAACTTCATATTTGTGTTCCTTCAGAACTCTGGGATGAATACCATCTGGTTTACTGGAGAGACAATTAGTGACCTGTTTTGTGTACATTATAGCTATTCCCTAGGTTACCTAAAGTTACTTAGGTAATAAAGGGAATTGATCCTTTTGCACTTTTAACAAGACATCTGAACCATTTCATTTAATGCTGATTCATAAAATCATAGAGGTTTCATCCTGTACTTTTTTCCTGGCTAATTTAATACCACAACCATTAAATTAAATTATTAAAAATAGCTTCATGAAATGACCAGGTAGAGACTTCTACTTAAATAGAATAATATATATGTATTTAGCACATGAACAATAATATAGATATTGTGCCTTAGATGGGAAGAAAGATTCTGTGGCTGGATCCAGAGTTTTATTTCTCACTAAGTAGTCATAAGAGACAGATGTGTGGAGTGCTGCTACTTTACCAGTTGATATTTGGCTAACTTTCTGTGTAAAAAACACATAGGTAGGACCTGATCTAGCACCATAGAAAACAATGCAAATCAATGGCCATTGGAGCAGATTCTATATAAATTTTAACATATTTGTCATTTTTAAAAAAAGATTTTAAAAAATAAATAAAATTCCTTCACTGGGGTTTGTCCAGCTCAAAGGAAATAACAACAAAAAATGGATTTTTAGTGCCTTGCCTAGGTTTTATATTCAGGTTGTTTCTTGTTTTGCAAGACAGCCACTTTCTGTACGTTGCGATATGGCACCAAGTCTAGAGCCCATCCATAGCATGGCAGGGAAAGAGTTAACCATTCTCTGACTAAAGTAAGGCCCAGTGTTATCTGATGTGAGTGTTAGCATTTGCAGGTTGTGAGGACTGAAACAGTAGTGGAAAATTAGTTGCCAACTGTTGGCCCCTGGAGCTGCCACCAGGTTCTGTGATTCTAGGTCTGACAGCATCCAGACCACATTCAGGCAGTAACAACAATGAGCAGCATGGCCCCAGCGTTACATCAAGCTGAGAATGTGAGTGAGGGCGGAGGAGACTGGACGGGGGTCCTGCTGGGAGTATATGGAGTGAAGGTGACAGAGACCCGTGGAGCACGGGACGTATCCAGGAGGGGAGGAGTGATTGTGGCCAACCCCCCACCCCTCTGGGTTGGAAACCTTGTGTGGGGGGATGTGGTCAATATCCCCTGAGCTGGAGCTGCACTGAACCCAAGGGGGTGTGTTCAGTGGCCAAAAGGATCTCTTGCCACCGCCGTGTCTATCAAGGGGGCGGGGACTTGGAACAGCTGCTTCCAGGACGCCCACACAAGAGTCGGGAGCAACTGGCGGCCGTGCCGGTGGCATATGCCAGTGGCACATGCCGAAGGGGCACGGCCAAAGGGGCGTGCCCTTTGGCTGTGCCCTTCGGCTGGGACCAGCAGCTGGGGCAATGGAAGCTGACCAACATTATTGATGTTTGGTGGCAGAGGGAGCTGATCCACCGAGGAATGTGAGTTCTGGATATGGGGAAGGGGGAGGAGTGATTATTTTGTTATTGTAATATTGTATTAAGGGAGGAGGTGTATTTTTGTGAATTGGGGGATTGTTTTGAATAATGTGTTAGGAGTGAATTAAATGAGGGATGGGTTTTTGTAACTGTGAGCTTATATTGATGAGTTATATTATATGTTAAAATTATGGGGGATTATATGAGAGAATGAGTATGTAATCTTGTAGAAGACCCACTCCACTTGGTGAGAGCAGGTGGAATGGGAGTGGGAGGGTTCCCCCCTGGTGGCAGCAGGTGGGGAAGGTGAGTTTAATTGTTAGTTAATATGTATTATTTAGAAGGGAGGAATGTTGTGTTGTATTATTTCTAAATGGGTATAGGGAAGGTTCTCCCCTCGTGGCAGCAGGGTGAGGAGAAGTAAGGAAATGGATGGTTAATATGTATTATTTAGAATGTTGGCTTACCTTGTTCATTTTCTCAATTGTAATGGGTTATTGTCTTTTTGGATTGGTTATTATGTATTATTTATGGTCTGATGTGGACCTTATGGAATTTCACTTAATTGTAAGCCGCCTCGAGCTTATTGTGAGGGAGAGTGCGGGATATAAATAAAAAGTGAAATGAAATGAAACTATGGGGTATTAATGAACTCTCTTTGTGCTATTATAGGAGAGAGCTGCACTTCAAGGTTGGGGTTGTAGTAGTAGTAGTAGTAGTAGTAGTAGTAAAACTTTATTGTTTGACCATTGTCATAACAAAATACAAAGTACAAATATATAACAATTGTAATAAATAAATAAAAATGAAATTAAAAATGAGATTTCGATAATACAATGATACAATCCAAGCAAATGTTTGGTAGAATAATCCAATGGAATCTCAGTCAAACATTAACATACCCTAGGGCAATAGCTTATCTTGGCCTACTCAGGGCCCAGAGTAATTGTTACCTAACCTCTAAAACAAATATATATATCAGTACTTGAGTGAACACATAGCTGCTCCAATAATGCAACTGACAGAGAAGATACCAAAAGTCAGCTGAACAAGGCCGGACCATTCCTATATAAACAAACATCCCTAAACCATGACATTTAGAGCAGAAAAATAATATATTACCCACTCAAGGGGTTCAGACACAGATTTTTATTACGTCGGTTCACTGACCTATATAATAGACAGAGTGCCTCCTAGGTCAAGGGAGGTCGATGCATGAAAAAGGCTATCGAGTCGGATTTGCGTGGCAGTCTCATAAAAGGCGGCCACTCTTCTCGTTACCCCAGAATCAATCGGACTGAAAAACCTTTTCAATAGGTATTCAGAAGGAGTTGAGGTAATAATCAGAGTGTTCAAAAATTTCCTTCTAGGGACCACATAGGCTGGGCATACAAACAAAACATGGGAAGCAGTCTCCCCAATTGAAGTACAGCAAAGGGGGCAAAATCTTTCCACTCTGGGAATATTCCCATACCGCCCCTCTGAGAGAGTGGAAACAAAGACATTAAGATGGAATTTGGTGAAAATGCACCTAAGGCAGAAATTTGACCAAAAGTCTAGATATCTTTGACCGCCCCTGGGCGGACTGATCCAAAGATATTGAGGCGCAATCTGTTGGGCAGACATCAGGGAAGATTCGAGCTGGAGTTCCTGATCCAAAATCCTCCTCTTAATCAGAGCCAAAGCGCCATTAAAGCCAAGGGGGTGGTTAAAACTTCCCTAGCAAACCCCAACTTTGAAACTTCGAGGGCAACCTGAGAGTCCCACTGAGAAAGAAGCCCTCCCTCTATGGCCTTAGAAAAAAGAGATTGTCCTGGGCTGAAAAAAAAGAAAGCCTTTCAGCCAGTATTTGACAAGACTGAATAGCGCATTTGATCTGAGAGGGGAGCAGGACGTCTCACTTAGGAACTCCCAAGATAGAACGCAAGAAGCTATTCTGAACCACTTCCAAACTGTTCAGGTATCTAATACCCCAGACAGGGAAAGCATATAAAAGCTGATTGATCACTTTTGCTCTAAACAGATGAAGTGCTAAAGCAACTATCTTACCCCTGGCTTTAAAGTAAAAGTTCAAGATGGTTATGGAAGTCCTCCGGGCCAAACTCAGAAAAGCCTCAAAATGCTGCTTCCAGCTAAGGGAGGATGAAAAAATGACCCTCAAATACATGAAGATCTTTACCTGTTCAATTGAATTTTCCCCTATAAACCATTGATGGGGGGGGGTCCGAGCGCCATGTGACCCCGCTACCAATACCTTGGTTTTGGACAAATTTATAGCGAGGGTTTCGGCACAGCAATAATCACTGAACAATTGCATGGCCCTTCACAGCCCAATAGGGGTCTGGGAGAACAGGACCATATCATCCGCATATAGTAATGCGAGGATCCTTCTATCACTAAGTTTAGGCACAAGCATATCAAATCTGTTCAGAAAGATGATAATGTCATTTAAATAATAATTAAATAAGACAGGGGCCAGGATACATCCCTGCCTAACCCCTCGAGAAACAGAAACCTTTCCAGTAGGTGACTTGATGGAACTATACCTGATTTGAAGGGTGTTCCTAGTTGCAACTTAATTATCAAAAAAAGTAAACATGGATCAAGTGAGGTGGAATTCAATTTAGCCCAAAGGCGTTCTCTATTAACAGTATCAAAAGCCATACGGAGATCTATAAAACAAAGGAAGATTTTTTTTGGCTAGCTACGTGGTTTTTAATCAGATGAGAAATGATAAAGATCTGGTCCGTGGTAGATTTCCCATGCTGAAAGCCAGCTTGTTCAGGGACAATCACATTATTTTCATTGAGCCAAGATTGAAATCTTCCTAATAGATAGCTAGCATACAGTTTCCCCACGATGCTGAGGAGGCTAATAGGCTGATAGTTGGAGGGAGCTGTGGGTCACCTTTTTTAAAGAAGGGGACAATTGTGCTGTTTACCTATGCCTTGGGTATCTAACCGGAAGAGTTTATTTGGGTAAAAAATGGGGCCAGTAATCTGGCCCACCACTGAGGGGCACTCTTCAACATATCTGGGGTAATGCAATCCTCCCCTGGGGCTTTCCCCGGTTTGAACTGAGTAATAAGGGTTAGAATCTCCGCTTCAGAGACTGGTTGCCATCCGGGGAACCTATCAATAGGGGCAAGGGACAATCCTCTTCCTTCAGGATGGACTTGCGTAAAAACACCCTTATAAAAATCTTGCCCAAACAAGAGGCATGTATAAGGGTCCAGAATTGCTTCGAGTTCCTACTGGTGGCAGCTGAGAATAATTTCGACCAATGACCCCTCAAAAACTCAGACTTTTTAAAGGACAGCAGACAGCGATAAGAGCACCTTATAAACAGAAAGAGTTCTCTAAGCTCTTGAGAGGACTCCTGTTTTAGGAGCCTAGCTGTCTGCCGAAGTGAGGATCTCACATTCCTGTATTCTGTGTCAAACCATTGAGGGGGCTTGGCAGACCAGCACTGCACTTTCCTGCGAACTATTAGAAAAGGTGCTAAAATCTCAATCAGTTTTCCATAGGTTATTGTTTTGGCAACAGAACCTGTTTCCGGGCCCCCTTCACTAAGAACCAACCCCCCTTCTTCAGAGATGAAGTACAGAAATGCTGTCTTAATTTCCTCAGTCCAATTTATACGTGCACAGAAATACCCGGGGTCAACAATAGCCACCGAACAAGGTGAGCTAGAAAGAAATTGTTTATTAGATAGATCATGATCAAAAAGGGTTAAGACCAAAGGAAAATGGTTAGATTCTATCCGCGGTGTTATACGAAGGGAATGCACTATGGAACAGGAGTCAGCAGCAATCAGAAAATAGTCGATGACACTTGAACCTTGGATGGCATGATGGGTAGAATTACCCTCAGAATCACCCCTTGCCCGCCCATTGAGGATTACCAGATCAAATTTATCAACCAAATCCGCCAACCGGCCTGCCCCCAAAGAGACAGTTTGGTCCTTGAAGGACCTTGGCTTATCTGTCCATAGAGAAGCATACTCATCTAACTCAAGAGGAGCCTGGGAGGCTGCTGGATTGCCCATTCTTGTATTGAAATCACCTCCTAATATAACCACTACCTGCCCAACAGTCTTTATTACGCAGTCTAGTATTTTGGTAATCTTAACCCACAAGGAGTGGGAATTATATACAGAGGTTACAGGAGGGATATAGACATTTCCAAGGAGGAGCTCCCACCCTGAGGGAAATATACAATGGTAAAGGGCAGAGTGCGCCCTGAACGAGCCAACCAGCTTTGACCTGACTTTAAGAGAGGAGGATATTAACGAGGCAAGACCTCCATTTGATCTGCCAAGCCTTAGAGAAGGGGAGGCAGTTAAACAGAATACGTCGTAGCCAGAAGAAACAAAATCTATAAGGACCCAGGTGTCCTGTAACAGAATTATGTCATAATGTCGCAAAAACCCAGAAAAAATCCACATCATACTGATGACCCTGCCAGCCTGTAATAGTCCAACTAACCAAAGTAACCTTCAATAAGCTGGGGGCAATGGGTTAATGATTTACCTCAGATGGAGAAAAGGCACAATGGGAGCCCTTAATCCAGGGGTATCAGCTATAGTTGCAGGTCCGACTAAAGATTTACTGTTTGGATCTAAAACTGGAGGTTGTGTCAATCAGAAAACCCCGGCATCATGACCAGATGGGCACCCCTTTGCCCCCAAACCGGGACACCGAGGGGGGGGGGAACATAAGTGTCAGGGAGGAGACTGTACAACTTACAGTATCAACCCCCCCCCTGTCTATTGGCCACCAGTTGGATTGAATCAAAAGATCCTCCAGTTGCCTCTGCACTCAGATCTCTCACCGGGCCCATAATAGGGGAAACGGGCACCGTATGGAATACTGGAGAAAAAGCAAGCCATCTTGACTGGGAAAGGGACCGGCCAGACCTCAATGATTCATAACGAGATCCCTTCTGAGTCTTATAATTTCCCAGATTTACCAAGAGAGTATCTAAACTATTAAGTATGTCCTGTTGTCCCGGCAAGGAGGATGCTGACCAAATATCGGTAGTATTGGGATGAGAGGCAGAACTTGTAGGGGGAACCTGGGCACGCTGGAGATCAATTTCCATCGACCTTTCCTTGGAGAGATCTATTAATGCAGAAGTCACTAAAGTAGGGCAAGAATCAGTCAATCGGCTGGGTTCTAAATTTGGGCCATTTAGAACCTGTTCAACAGGAATTGCATGAACTGGGAAGGTCTTAAGGGAACCCGGCTTTGTGCTATTAGCCATACGTAGGTGTTTGGACTCAGATTGCTACACTTGGGATATGAATATTGATCTACTATTAAGGTACTTCTCTCTGGCGAAAACCTTAGATACAAAAGATGGAGAAGAAAAGGATACATTAATCATCCAGCGACCTCTGGCACTTGGTAAATAGTCTACTGAAGTAATATTATGCCGAGTCAGCAGAGATCCCAGAAGGACCCTAAGGTGTTCTGCAACATCCAAGGCGGTATTCCAATGGGGGAGAGTCCCCCTTGGAAGGGGGAGAATGCTAAAAATCAGGTTGCAGGCCAATACCTTGAAATTCTGTGCTCCTTCTGAAGGAGTCTGGTTTAAAGCAACTGACCTGAGCTGGAAATTTAGAGGCTCAGCTCCTCCACCAGTGGGTGTCCCCATGGTATGGACCAGACATAAAGTACCATAGTGCAAATTCCTTTCATCTGTTTTAAAGGGACAATCAACAGCTTGCAGATGGGTACCAAAAAGCAGATCAACCTTCTTATTTAAATGATTAAGCTGGCAAAACATAAATTGCAAAGTCTCAGCGGTAAGAGTTACATGATCAGTAAGAAGGTTGAAATAGGTTGATTCATCGCCTTTAGCCACCCCTCCACCCTTGGGGGGGGGCATAGAAAGTCTGGGGTGCCCTCTGGTTGGAGATGAGTGCACCACAGCAACAGAGAAGATATCACTATTAATATTTTCTGGAACTTCTGCCAGAACCCTATAACAATTTCTCAAAGAGATATTGCTAAATAGAGGGGCCTCTGCAGAAGGGGAGACCAGTGTGTGACCCACCAAAAAATTATCAATTTTCCTTTGTTTCTGGGATTTTGATAAAGGAGGGGAGCTAGAGGTCTTTTCTCCACGATATCTTTTGTGGCTGGACATTCCAATACAATCACATCCAGCGGAGCTTTTCCGGGTGGTGAAAGACTTGGTCAGACCTGCCTGCCTCCACCTGGACCTGGAACAATCCAGTGACCACTGTGACCGGTTTATTGAGTACTTTGTAGATAAGATCGCTCACGTCCGCCACGATTTCGTCACCACAGTTATTGCAGAGGATCATCTTGGGGCTATGGATGCCCCTTCCTGTCCTGTTTTGTGGGATCAGTTTCAGATGGTGGTGCCTGCCGATATGGAGTCCTTGCTGGGATCTGTTCATGCCACTACTTGTGAGCAAGATCCATGCCCGTCCTGACTGGTGAAAGCTAGCCAGAAGACGTTACGGCCATTGCTGGCTGGTGTGGTTAGTGCCTCCCTTCGGGAGGGCAGGGTGCCTGACTGCCTAAAAGAGGCTGTGGTTAGACCCCTGCTCAAGAAACCATCTCTTGACATTGATGCTCCTGCCAGTTATCGGCCTGTCCCTAACCTTCCCTTTTTAGGGAAGGTTATTGAATGGGCTGTGGAACGGCAGCTCCAGGAACACCTGGACCGCACCGGTTTCCTTGATCCCTCCCAGTCTGGGTTTCGGCCTGGGTATGGTATGGAGACGGCATTGGTGGCCTTGGTTGACGATCTCCGTCTGGCGTTGGACGAGGGTAGTCAGACCTTACTGGTCCTGCTAGACCTTTCAGCTGCGTTCGACACAGTCGATCACGAGGTGTTGGTAACTCGCCTGCGGGACCGTGCTGGAATTGGCGGAGCAGTCTTGGACTGGTTTCGTTCATTCCTGATGGGAGAACTCACCGGGTGGTCTTGGAGGAGTGTATGTCTTCCCCCCAAGGCCTCACGTGTGGAGTCCCACAGGGTGCCATTCTGTCCCCCCCTCTTGTTTAACATCTATATGCCGCCATTAGGGAAGATCGTGAGGGGGTTTCAGGGTATGCAGTGTCATCAGTATGCTGATGACACTCAACTCTACCTCTCCTTTTCCATTGACCCAGGCCATACAGTCTCCTTATTTTCCCAGTGCCTGTCAGCTGTGGGGGCTTGGATGAGGTCGAGCCATCTGCAATTGAATCCTGACAAGACGGAGGTGATGTTGGTGGGCGAGGGCTTGGGGGGCCTGGGGTTCGCCCCCCCTCCTCATGGTGTCTTAAGTGCGGAGTCTGCGTGTGCTCCTTGATTCACGATTCAGCTTGGAATCTCAGGTTGTGGCCATGGCGGGGAGTGCGTTTCGGCAGTTACATCTTGTCCTGCGGCTTTGGCCGTATCTCTCAGACTCCGACCTAGCCACTGTCATTCATGCCTTCATCACCTCGAGGCTGTATTACTGCAACGCACTCGACTTGGAACTGCCCGAGAAGCTGGTCCAGAGCCCGCAGCTGGTGCAGAATGCCGCGGCCCGTCTCCTGACGGGGGCGGGTCGCAGGGAGCACATGACACCAGTGCTCCGGGCTCTGCACTGGCTGCCTATAAAGCACCGGGCCAGGTTCAAGGTACCGATTTTAACCTTTAAAGCCCTTCATGGCCTGGGCCCTGCTTATCTGCGGGACTGCCTCATTCCCCATGTGCCCATGCGACCCTTGAGATCGTCCGTGGGAGTCTTTTTGGAGGTTCCCCGGGCGAGGTGGGTGGCCACCGATGTTAGAACTTTTTCGGAGGCTGCCCCTGTGCTGTGGAATTCACTCCTGGAGGAGGCTCGACTGGCTCCCACTCTCCTGCTGTTTCGGTGTATATGTAAGACCTGGCTGTTCCGTCAGGCTATTGGTGAGGGGTAGGGGTGGGGTTTTCCCCCACATATTGTATTTTTAAATTGTTTTAAAATTTTATACTGTTTTAATGAATGTTGTTTGCCACCCCAGGCTGCCCTTTATTTATATAAATTTTAAATAAATAAATATATATATATATATATATAACAAACTGAACACCTAAAATAAATAAACAGAATAAACCAAAGAGAACACCCCCTCCCAGGTGCCCAATTGGATTTAAACACACACCTCAGGACCTAGCCCCAATGAAAAAGGGGCTGTTGTGGCTGTGAGGCACTGACCAACAGCCCGTGCCACCCCTCGCCCCGTCGGCGCCTAAGGCTGCGTGCATCAGGGTGTGCCCTTGCATGTGCAGCCCTTAGGCATGACGTCTTTGGGCATGTGCCTTCGGCGCTCCCAAAGGCAGCAGAGGGGTTTAAATATCCTGCCTCTCAAGTCTCACAAAAGGCTCCTGGCAGAGCACAGCTGTAGCCCAACAGCAATTATCTGGCCAGTCTCCCAAAAGCAGCACTGTTCCAAAACCTGTCACTGCTCACAATTGAGAAGGAGGGGGGGAGGGGGATCCTGTCTCCAGCTCTCAGCCGCTCTTGGTAGCATGCTCCGGAAGACCCAGCCCCCGGCCACGGCTCACCTTCGAAACACAGCCCACCCAATGTTGGGGTTGAATAGGAGTGTGTGGGGTGACAAATGTCTGGGAGGCAGGCTTGCCCTCTCACTTGTTGCAGAGTAATATCTAATTCATAGTCATTAAAGACAAATGCAGCTGAAGGTTTAAACAAGAACTTTACTTAATATTTTCAGGCACAGATCCTTTAGTTACATCTAACTAGTATGAAGACAAAATGGAGAATGAGACACACACACAGTGAGAGAGTGAAGGAAGAAGGAGTGACTACGTAAAAGAATTCAACTGTAAAAAACCCATCTCCATTACATGCACATATAAACATAGCAGCGCCATCTGGTGGCTCTATAGTTAATCACTATTCTTAATACAGCAGGCATTAACTTATGGATGTTGCATATACCAACATCACTTACATACAGCAAGTCTGGTTCAGCCATGAGAAGCATTATGTACTTGGAAGGCGCTCAGTTAACCAGCAGGTGGGAGGAGCTGAGGTACCTCATGTCATGACCTTTGCGCTGAAAGTTTGTTATCTTTCTTTCTCCCAGCTGAGTGCTGATTTCTCACCACTTGAAAATCTCCTCCCCAATCAAGCAGAAGGATGTGCTACACCACTACTTGCTCCCCACACTCTTCCTCCCAGGCCTGTGCAAACGCAAGTCAGCTCCAGCAACAGGGGATGCTGGGAGGATAAGTAAGGAGAGATACATTTTGTACATCAAAGGGTACAAAATCAGAGCAACTGTAGGCCTCCCCCCCACCTGTTCCAAGTTATGCCAGTAAATTCTATCTTGGAATTGTTTGCTTTAATTTGCATCGAGAAAGGCTGACATTTTTTTCCTGAAGTAGCAGGGAAATTTAAATTATATCAGCCTTCCCCTGAAGCAGATAGACAGCAGGCACAGTTGAGCCATCAGATTTTCAGCTAAGTGCAAAATACATCCAGGGGCAGCATCCAAAGTCTGTCTGCTTTGTCATCTCATTTTATCTTTAAAATGCACCTCTATGCTAAAATAAGCCTTCCTGAGTACATGCATGGTTCTTTTTGGTTTTTGATGTACAAAATGTATCTCTCCTTACTTATCCTCCCAGCATCCCCTGTTGCTGGAGTGTTAGGATTCCTCCCATCTTTTTTGGTTTGAGCTGGTTTTGATCAAAGGGCTTTCTTTCTTGTAGATACTCCATGCTGATGTTGTTAGCACTCTGCACTGATTTAATATTATAGAAACACAGTAAGATGATTTTATATTTTGGAAAGTAATACAATCAAAGAGATTTCTATCTCAGTGTCTTATGAAAAGATCATCCTCATCCCTAGCAGACACCTGGTCCCATCTGAGAAGTAACACACAAATCAATGCAGCTTTCGCTTCATGACACTGCAGGAAATGAAATACCAGACAGAGGGTGGCAAGTTCAGTTGGGATTGCAGTTGTAGAACTGCGTTAGGAAAGGAACAAGAAAATATACATCACTGGGTGGCAATCAGATATATGCACAGAGCCGGACAGGGCTCAAAGTATGGCACAGTAACTCATGACTGAGGTGGATTCACCGTTGAGAGGATAGAGTGCTTCCTGTCTCCTGAGGAAGAGGGTTAGATAGAATAAATGCTCAAGAGTAGCAAGGGCCCAATATCTCTTTAAGAGCTTGCTTGTTTACTAGCTCTGTCTAGCATTGCAGAGGTACTTAAGTTGTTGTGGCATTTACGTTGAAGGGGCAGCCAGCACCAGACATGCAAAGAAGCAGACTGTATAAGAGTCTAACCTCCAATAAGAACCTATCTTCGTCAAGCTCTCTGTCTTAATACTCCTTCTAAAGAACCCAGCAATCACCACACCTAGTTTTGCCACAACGAACTGTTCAATACTAATGATTCAGAACCAAAGAGAAAAATCATTAGATGTGATTTAAAATCAAGAGTTTAAAAAAAAATAAAAAAAAATATTTTATGTTTTGCTTATTTTAACTAACATTTGGGATTTTTGTTTGTCTGCTTGAGCTTTTAGGATTTACATTTTCAAGTTTTCTCTGTAAACATGAGCTAGAAACCTCTTAAATTCAAAGAAAAGATTCTCTTGTGAGAAGCAGAGGCATTAAACCCACCAAATATCACACAAGTCACAGTAAAATGGTAAGAAATGGCAACAACAGGATCCTGGCTCCACAACAGGACACAAGTCATAATCCACAAACCACTTACTCCAAACCTTTGAGCTTCAATGGGACTATTCTGGAGTAAGTAGTTTATTTGATTGTGGTCTCACTGGGACCCCGTCATTTAGCAAAGTGGTGACCCAACTTGGGAACCTGACTCCTCATTCAGGAACCCTGAGGGCGTTTATGCATGAGACAAGAAATGCAGATGATCCTTTGATCAGCCGCATTTCTTGGCGCTTGTTTAAACGGCTAAATTACATTGCAGCCGGATCTTACCCCACGTCAGACCGGGCAAGCAATCCTGCCCCCTCTGACGTGGATCCCTGAAGTGTTGGCTTAAAGCCGCACTTCCGGGTTCCCTTGTGAAGTGTGCACACACAGAAGGACGCGCATGAGCACTGAGTCTCTAAGACGGGTTTGATGCTCTTCTGAACATCAGACCCGTCCTAGAGAGGTAGGCGGGGGGGAGACGCGGAACATTAAATGATCCCACTTGTGAGCGGGATCGTTTATAAATGCCCTGAGTTAAGATCATTAAGACAATTCCTTCTTTGGGGTGGAGTTACATCTTTGGGACCAACTTTTATTGTCGAGTGTGAGCAAGTTTTCAAGATTTATGGTGTTCTTTTCAGGTAGGAGGCTTGCACACACTCACCAACAGAAATTTGTCCAATGAACGGTAGTCTCTTAATAACTCTATCACCTGCCTCTCTCATG
Source organism: Sphenodon punctatus (assembly GCA_003113815.1). NCBI lineage: Eukaryota > Metazoa > Chordata > Lepidosauria > Sphenodontia > Sphenodontidae > Sphenodon > Sphenodon punctatus. The sequence continues at coordinate 1,175,405 of QEPC01014310.1, read as the reverse complement.
CATGTGACATACTGGGAACCAGACTCTAAACAACTCTGGAGAAATTAACCTTTGACTGACTCCTGACCTCCAAAATCACATCTATATGCACTCAACTAACCTGAGGAGTTGTGGGAGGGTTTGCTAGGTCATTCTTTGGCATGGCACCTATTTTAATTGGCTTGTCTTACTTGAGAAGTAAGTATGTGTATGCTCAGCAGTGCTGAGTACACACATAGCAGCTTCCTTCTGATGGCATGGAGCCCAGCTGCTGTTCCTGAAGTCCATGAACAGTTATCATTATTTTTCTTTCCAAGAGATAATTTTTACCACATCTACAGAAGGTCAGGCAGTTCCCCTGGATCCCAGTAACTGAACGGTAATTTTTTCCATCCTGGTGACTCATATATATCATTTAATAAAATTAACTTTTTAAGAATCACAGCACATAAGGTAAGTAGCAAAGCAGACAGTTGGATGAAAAAGCCCATTTCACTCGGTCACAGTACCTGTCATGCAGCTGTCAAACTTCCTGGCCAGTGGCCACAGTGTCTGCCTAGTAGAGAAGCTATCTTTTATCAGTACTTGAACCATCAGTAGCAGCCTGGGTGACACTGAAACGTATAGATGTAACTTGATGAGGGATCGTCAGGAAAAGGAGGTTTGCACCACCACTACTTTCAAAGACCCCCAAAGACCAGCATTGTCCTGCTGCTTCATATAGAGCTCTAAAAATAGGATTGCCACCCATGGGTGTAACTAAAGAAGCACCCGGTAGGACCAGTCCCATTGGGACATCAAAACATCCTGCTTTATCTCTGCTGAAGCTTCCAGAGCCTTTCCCAGTGATCCAGGAGCTGGTTCTGCATCCCAGCAGCTCACTTTCTCCTATGAACCCATGTCTTGCCTCCCCCAATCCCGCACCCTCCCCAAGCCCCAGTCTGCTTCCCCCCTGCTCCAGTGCCTCCTATAGCTCACTTCCCCCCATACCCATGGCTCCCTGGGCACCCTATGCCTCCCTTCCTGCCCCTCCCCATTCCAGTCAGTATGGGGTCCAGGATTTTGACTTGCCCCAGGGCCTATTAAACCTAGGCACACCACTGTTACCACCTCCTTCCAGAATTTCACCCAGAGGAAAAGGGGCCATGTTGATGGAGATGGGGCAAAGTGGCTTTCATGCCCCTTGATGTAACTCCACCCCTTACACTCCATAGGAGCAAAGCCCTGTTGAGAAGGGAGCAGGAAGGTCCCTGTGGTCCAACCCATTTTTGACATGGCCACACCATAAGCCCCAATTTCTCCAAATACCTGGGGCACCCATGACCAACCTGGAGAAATTTGGAGTTCCCCTGGATACCAGAGACCCAGAATTTCCAGGTGAAACTCAGAGAGGTGACAACAACCCTAACCGTGGCCATTTTTACATGGACGCTCCCCTCCCCCCCCCCGCTGGATATGAGGGAGGGTGTTAGACCCATGGGGGCATCTGCGGAAATGGTGCGGCGGTAGGTGGGGGGATGGGTGTTCAATTGGTGTTCACCCATGCGAACACCATGGGCAGTGAGAGGAGGTGCATGTGCACTCGTGCCTAACACTGACCTCCACCCACCACACACCCATCTCTACCCATAGAGCCACCCAGAAATATGGAGGAGGTTCCGTGGGTGGAGATGGGTGTATGTCCATGGGCAAGGACACACACATCCCTCCACCCACCACGGCAGCACACCCATCCCCCCCACCCATTGCTGCCTGTGTAAAAAGGACCTGTGAATAATCTATGAAACAAGGGTGATCAGCTTTCATCCCTAACTATCATTAGAACAGAAGGTCCCAAACCATGTGGCCCATGGCCAATTGGGTGATGGTGTCCACATCATTGGCATCGGAGGTTATAATTTCCATTGGTGTTTGCTTAACTCTACATATCTTTATTGCTGTCTGAAGTCACAGGATTGCATTTAAGTCTCAAAATGGAGGAGCCACTTTCTTTGGATGTTGCTTCTTGTGCTGAGTACATACAACAGGCCTGATAGGAATGGGAAATGTTTAATCTCTCAACCGAGATCACATCCTCTGTTAACAGACAGCAACTATAGTATGTTCTCTCCTTCTCTTAGCCATGTATTTTGATTGCCTTTTCATGCAATGTATTCATAATAAAGTAGATAAATGAAAAAGGCAAGGGCCATTGTGTATTTAAAAGCTACAGCAATGACCTCTTTACAGGATGTTGGATCAGCACAGAATCCAAGGACTCCGCTCTGCCATTGTTTGCACATCAAAGCATGCTCTTGTTAAACAGGCTAATTAAATTAATGCAGCTGTACAACGACTTGCAGTGACTGGAGTTGTCCTGATACATGGTTTTGTGTTTATTGTGATTGAATCTTCAAAACGCCTTTTTTAGTGGCCAAACACCCCAGTGAATTAGAGTAAAATGACAAAGGAGATAGCATAGATATTAAGTTTTATTATATTAAGGGAAGGGGGTGGGAATTAACAGAACAAAAGCATTGCTGTAAAAGCTTTTATGGACCATAAAAGAACTGCATGTTCTTATTGAAAGGTATACGAAAATGAATATGAAACAGCAGTCTCCTAGGCTCTGGGGAAAGCATTCTTACTCCTGTCTACTATCTACTCCAGAGAAGGTGATGGAGGGCTTGCTGGCCTGAAGCACTGAGGAAAAAGCTAATTGCTAGTGCTATATCTGGAAGTTCAATATCATTTTATGCCTGTGCATAACATCAGGGGTTCTTCGTCTCTCCCTCCACCAGACATATTGTCAGGAAGCTAACACGATTTCTCCTTTCTCAAGAGTATTGAGCAGGGGTGATCGTGAGGGACCTGTCCACACAATTAGTTTCTTGATATCTTGGCTGGCTTAGGGTTCTTCTGCACAAATATATAAAGCCTCAGGAAGGTTTTTACAACTTGTATGTGGAGCCTGATCCAGCAACCATTGATCCCCATACTGGTAGAGTCTGTTCCATGCTGACATCTGCTCAGGACAGGAGATAGGGAAGAAAATAGGAGCTGGTCTCAGTCCCTAGTTTTCAAGCTGCCTTGAGCCCCATATAAAAGTAAGGGCAACACTACAACAGTGTGTCTTTAGTGGACTGTGTCACTGCATGTCAGCTGGGAATTAGCAGAGCAGAGCTAATGTTCTGCTCCTCCATCTGGTTCCCTCTCCAACTCTGGCTTACCCTGGGTGAGGTGAGGTTTGGGGGGCAGAAGCAGAATAAGTGCAGCAACAAACGAGACCACTGTCAACATCAACATACTGCTGATTATCACAATGGGTGTAAATAGATGGATGCGGAGGTTGCCTGCCCCCAGAGCTGCTATGGGGATGCAGAGAAGCAGCCCTGTATCTACTGACCTCCAGCCCCTCCTGGGTCTGTTTTAGACAGATCCAGCCGTTTTCCTAGGCTGCAGTCCCACCCACCCCTAGAATTGTGGGCAATTGCCCAATGCTCTAGGCTGGTGTCCACAACTCTATGGTGCTCTCAGAGGCAATGGCCAGCCGGGAGTGGAGCTATATTATGGGCCCACCAGGAGAGGGACAGCAGCTCCACTCCAGGCCAGTGCCCGAGGTTTGGCCAGCCTTTTCCGCCGGAGGCTCTCCGGGATGTTCCAGAGTGCCACCGGAGGGACTGCCCCAGAGCAGGCACAGCTTGGTCCACTTTTACATCTAGCATGGGCACTTTTAAACAGACCAGCCAGCCTAGGGGTGAAGCAGGCTGGCACAGGCAGGAGAGCTGTGGCCCATCTAGAAGGACCTTATGTGCTACACTGTGCAAGAGAGTAGCTAGGTATAGGCAGTGCAGTTGCAGCACAGACAATAAGCCTATGGAACCAAACTCACTGGTACGGTTGGCACCCCTGCTACTGGGAGAGTGAAGGGGGTGGGGGCTCCACACTATCTTGTACACTAGGGCCTATTCCCCCAAATATTCTGCCTCCAGCTTGGCATACATTGCTGAATAGAAAACAAAACAGCAAAGGGACACTAGGAAGAGTCTATGACACTAGGAAGAGGCCTGTGTTGGGCTTTGGCAGGGTTGTATGTTTACACTCTATGCCCAAATCCCTTGGGCTCACACCGAGAGTCCCTAGTTCCAAGAAGCCCTGCACCTTGCAAAAGGCAGTGGTCTCATGTGCTCTGTGGGGAGCAGGATCCCTTTGGATAGGCCTGGGAAATGGCCCCACCCCTCCAGGATGACTATGGCATTTCAGGCTCAGGTCAGGCACAATGCAATCAAGCTCAGGCTCACATTTCTAGTGTGAAGGGTTCTACAGCAGGTAAGGTTTCAATATTCGGTCAAGTTGGTAATAACGCCTATTTTGTTTTCTTATGATACTAACCTGATGCTCCCAACCACAGTCTTCTGCCATATTTCCTTCCTTCTCCTTCTCCCTTCAGCACATTTCTTTTGCTGCATCAGTAAGCAATCATCACTCACAGAAGCAGGCTCTCTCTCTCAGCAAAGTCTTAGCCTCCTTGAAAAATGAATCTCCATTCAACGAATTTTATTGAGATTATACACAAATTTACCCAATTCCTCCTTGAAATAACCACCACACCTCAAAAAGCAAGAAGTAAATTTCTCCTGTTGTCTAAACGTACTGTGTACTGTAACCTGACTCTCAATTCATTCATATTTGATTAGCCGTATTCCATCTCCTTTATATTGAGTGTAGCGTATAAGATTTCATGCCCATTCCATCATGCTTCCTAACCATTGTGGTGTAATACTTTATTCAGATCATTAAATAACATATTCATTTCAGCTTGTATTAAAATCCCATGCATAATCTCTGTATTTGTCCCCCTTTTGACACAGGGAATTAGATACTGGTTAGGAATGTGACAGGCAGAGCCTTTTAGCAAAACTTGAACAGTCCAGTCACATAGTGTTCTTGTAGCGTGGGTAGGGACACAAACCCACAGTCTGAGTCGTGTGTGAAATCTTTGGGTGTTTTTAAACAAGATACCACTCATCCGAACATCCATCTGAAGATGGTGCAGGAGAATGCACACTCCCGTCAGCCACGCAGCACCCACTCATGGCCACTCACGGCGCACTGCTGAGAAATCCAGAGTGTACCGTGCAAGGCAAGCCAAAAAAGGGCATGGCAACAGGCACCCACCCATCCCCTGCCCATATGAACCAGGATGGCCAGCCATGCCAGCAGACTGGTCCACCACTCATAGCGACTGTGGGCAGGGGACATGACCGTTGCAAATCACAGGAACTGGCCAGGAGCATTGGGGAGCCCAGGGTCCCCAACCCTCATGCCGGGACATGCCATTTTCAAAGGACAGTCTAGCGCACTTCTCCCTTCCCCATCATCCATGGCAGCTACAGTTGCCATGATGGGAGCATGTGTTAAAATCTCTTCCCACGCACTCCACCTGAGTGGGTTGTCTGCATCTGTGCCACTCAGTAGTCCCTAAGTGGACCCCAAATGTTGAGAATGTAAATGAGACTAAACCACAACATAAGATGCAAATAATGAATGATGACGATATTATAAATGGGACCCTAAACTGGGATCAGAATTGCCAATGTCCCTTAACTTTGTAAGTAGCTGATCCATAACTATAGAACTGAACACCCTCCAAACTGTGGTGTTCAAAATCCACCTCTGACATTTGTAAAGTCATGCTTTTGTGATCACAGACCAAACTGTACTACCGAAGGACAGTATATTATTACCAGCAGCTGAAGGTGGCTTGATGAATGCCTTTAATATCATTAGTTCTCATGTTAAACTCTAGTCCTATATTTTGAATTAAATTTCAATTTCAGTGATTTGTGTATTGTTTCCAATGTGTTTGGTCTAATTAAACAGCCTGCGAGAGCCATCCTTGCTTTTACTGTCTGAGATATGTAACTTCTGATGATGCTTTATTTTGACTGGCTCTGAGGGTATTTTTATATGAGCAGGTTACAGTCACGTGACCTGCTAATGCAGTTTTTCAAAATCCTGCAAGGCAGGATTATATGTGATGATGGATGCGATCACACACATTCAAGGTGGCTGCATGTTGTTTGCCGACCGCAAACTAAATACCTCACACATTGAGGTATTTAGTTCGCGGTCGGCAAACAACGCGTGGCCGCCTTGAATGTGAGTGATCGCATCCATTGTCACATATAATCCTGCCTTGTGGGATTTTGAAAAATCACGTGAGCAGGTCGCATGACTGCGACCCACTGGTATAAAAGCAGCTTGATATAAGTAGTCAAAATTTGTTTTGGTTGGAGGAGGAAGTAATCTGCCAGTGATTAATAGTAATGGTAAATCACTGAAACTATGAAAACCAAGGAAGTCCTAGAGCATAACTTAATGCCTATAGGCAGGGTCTGCCAGGTTCTCTGTAAATTATAACACCAGATGTCAAATTAACTCTCTCCAATTATTCTTCCTACTTTACAAATGTAATTGTTTCCTGACCTGTTTTAATTTTAGAATAAAAAATTCTGGGAGCCTGAATCTGTCTCGAAGTCAGTGTCATCTTTCTCCATTACATAAAGTCTGCTTTACTATTTTATAATAAAAAAACAATGCTGGGCCAGGAAGTTCTGCTGCTATTGCTTTTAAATTCCAGATTCTCCAGGGCTAGATTCCCATGTAGATTGATGATTCCTTTTGCATTTAAACCAGCAATGTCAATGAAGGGCTATTGTTTCAGTGCTAGTGGGGCGATCCCATGCCCTACAGATTCCGCATGCACCTCAATTGTGGGTACATTGTGCCATGCAGAAAGCACGGAGGTGCTTGCAGGATCCACAGGGTATGGCATCAGCTTCAGTGGCTGGTGTCAGCAACAAGCAACATCAGGATCATGCAGAGGACAGAGTTCTGGATTTATGGTTTTCTGATTTGTACTCCCGGTAAACCCATACACCAGATAATAAAACATCCAAATTTTTCACAGCAATGAAAGCTACAAGTATGCTCAGTCATTCCCAAATAAAATAAATATGAATAATAGAATGATGTATATGAACAGAAGAGGACTGTAATGAATATGAATATTTTTGCATGTGTGAAAATAATTTGCATATTCATTCCCACATGAGCCTCCAAATTCATCGGAATTCATAACTTCGTTTACCTAGTTAGCACAAATGTTCATTTATTCAGTTACTTGGGTAATTTCAGACGTTATGCGCTCTCGGGTCACCATAGTGGATCCCCAATGGAGGAGAGCCAGTCAACACCCCCCACCCCTGCTGTGGTCCAGGACAGCCCCAAACAGACGTGACGGGAGCAGGACCACGGCAGGAAAATGGACAGCCCGACCATGCCCCGGGGCAGAGCAACAGACATTACGCTGATTCCGGGCCAGGGTCAGAACACCCAGAAGACACCGGGGTGGGGTGGGGCGGGAAGCATACATGGCTGACTGAGGGCAAAGAAAGCCAAAAATGCCTAAAGGAAATGCCCACACAAGGGAAATGGGAAGAGAGGGGGAGGATGGAGATGAGCGACCAAGGTGACTCACACAACAGGCATAGGGAAACTGAGGACACAGCAGAACACAAACACATGCCCGGGCGCAAACACACATGAAAGGGGAAGGAAGGAAGGAAGGAAGGAAGGAAGGAAGGAAGGAAGGAAGGAAGGGGGAGCACACCGGGACAGCCAACAGACACAGCACAATGGAAAGGGGGGGGGCAGAAACCCAGGCCAAGGAAGTGGAGGGGACCAGCCCGGGGACAGACTAGGACAAGGGGAACAGCACCTAGAACCTCACCAACATCACAGGCAGCAAGGACCACCCAACAACAACACAGGCTGCCCAAGTCACAGGGGTCCCCACAGGGACAGAGCAATGTCATAGGAGGAGGGCAAACAAGCAGGGGATGGCACCGGAACAGTTCGAGGGAGGTCCAGGAGGCAGGCGCAGATCCCCCATGCCAGCACAATGGTGCTGACGGGGATGGAGTCAAGCCAGAACTGATGTGCTGTACAGGTGAATCCCCCCCCCACCTGCCAGAGGAAGATGGGAGGCACAGTCCCGGGGCCCCAGAAATGCACAGTCACAGAGGCATCCAGGGGGCGGGGGGGTGTCCACAGGCACAGGTGAGCAGGCGGTCGTCCAAGGGAAGACAACACCATCTGGAGAGCTGGTAGCCAGCTCAGAGTGCAGGACACAGCCACAGGAGGGGCCAGCCACAGAGGGTAACACCACAGGTCAGGGGGTGCCCAAGGAGGGGGCCCAGAGACACAGGCAAGGGCAACGGACCCATGGAACCAGCCGGAACAGCTGCAAGCCCGGTAAAGCATGGACTGAGAAGAATGCAACCCAAGGTGGCAGGGAGGAGGCAGGAGCACACAGCGTGGCTGGCATTCAGAGCACCGAAGACACAGGGGGCCTCACAGTCAGCTGCAGGGGGTCACGAAGGGGTCCGGGGTGGGATGTCCCACCACATGCACCTAGTGGGGCCACGGAAGAATGCCCCAATGGTAGCCCAGCGCAGACATGTGGTGGGTGACGAGGTAGTAGGCCTCTAATGGATCCTGCATGGCAAGCCCCACCTGAACATCAGCACGGAACCACACACCAGCCAGCACATCCAGATCCGCTCCGGTGGACTCTGACAAGTCATAGTCAGCAGCAGGGGGCCATGGAAGGTGCCCAAGTTCCAACAGGTGGTGATACACCACCCCACATGAACGCTGTTAGCCATGGGTCCCATGGACACAGCCAAAGACGGAAACAGCCAGGGCAGGGCCTTCCTCCTCCAGACAGGATGTGAAGGCAGCCAGGCTGCACACAGAGAAGGCAGACACGGTATCCGCTGCAGACCACCCCACATGCGAGCACCTCATATCTGGAATACGCCCATCAGGAAAGGGACAGAGGCCCAGTGCCTCCACATGCAGCTGGCACTCATGAGCACTGGCCTCATAGCCAAAGTAGTGAAGGCCGGAGCTCAGACTCACATAGGCACCAGAGAGGGTATCAGGGCTTCACAGGAGCAGTTGAACAGCCTGGAAATTCCACAGGTCACACAGGGCCAAGGTCTCGCGAAAGGTCCAGTTATGGGGGGCGCCAGGCATTGCGGGGCACAGGATCCCAGGGGAAGCATGGCCAGCCATGGTCCAGCAAGCAGTAGGTACGAACAGCAAGGAAAGAGGGGCCCTACATGCCCAGGTGGGAAGGGGAGGGAAGCAGTGGAGCTCCAAGGACACGTGATGAGCCCACAGGCAGCAACATGGGATGGCTAATGAGCAAGGCATGGGGTGAGGACCCTACAAAGCTGCAGGAACCAAGCACACAGACAGTACAGCCAACACTGATAGCAGGGCGGTGATGACAACAGGCAGTTAACAACTGATAGCAGGGAGGTGATGTCAACAGGCATGTAGCTGTGGATTGCACGCCTGGGGATATGTGGGCCCAGAGCATGAGCCCCCATGCTGGGAGCGCAGGTACAATCAGGAGGGGCGCACACAACAGCCATGCACCTGCCGCCCAGCCACCGCCGGGGTGGCTGGGTGAGGGGGCGAGCACAGGTGCCCAGGGGCAACCCGCACAGTTGCAAGGGCGGGGCGAGGAGCCAGGGTGGGACCAGCCCTCAGGCAATAGAGGTGCACCCCGGACCGCACGAGGGACACTCTCCACCATGGATGCGGGATGGAGGGGTGCACGCAGGATGCACCTGGCCATCTGTGCAATGTGGTTCTGGGCACACAAAAACTTCATGCACATCACAACAGAGGTGATCTACCTGGCTGCCCACATATGGGTGTGCATGGCCAAGAGCGTTGCGGCCGCCCGGTGCATCCACCATGGGCGCAGGCTCTCCTTGGCCTGGCTCAGGGTGTTGTGGTTGTCCGGGGCATACCACCAGGCCCTCTGCTGCACCCGAGAGCGGCCAGCAGTACTCCGTGCAGTTGCTGGCCAACAACACTGAAGGAGGGAGGCCATGGGACGAGCAGCAATGCTCGCTATGCCCGTTGCATGGCAGATCTGGGTCACTAAATGGGCACATGAGCTGGGGCCCTGGCCCATTGGGATGTAGCCACCTGGAGGGCGCACTTCAGGATGGACAGGCAATGCCTCCTGCGACTTGCAGTGCTGTTGACGCCCTGGCTGGAGCAGCAACACACCACGATGTGAGCCCCCATTCCTATTAGAGGTGGGACCCCGGGCCCATTACCGGCTACCAGATTTACCGGTTACCGGTTCTCTAAAATCCGGATTCCCGGATTAAATCCGCTATGCCGGTACCGGATTTATTTCATTGATTTCAATGGGACGCTGTGTCCCCATTGAAATCAATGAATTCCTTCCCCCTCCCCCTCCCAGGCTGCGCGGGTGGAAGGGGGGACACCCCCCACCCACCCTGCCCAGCCTGGATTTTTGTTTAAAAAAAGACTCAGAGGCGAGCCCA
>QEPC01014310.1:1157779-1164905 GCA_003113815.1 Sphenodon punctatus | reverse complement strand
GGGGGTGGTGTTAAACACCCCCCCCCAGGGATCGGGTCATACTTACCGGCAGCTGCGGGGACGCCGAGGCCGCTGGTGCTGGGGGGTGGGCTCGCCTCTGAGTCTTTTTTTAAACAAAAATCCAGGCTGGGCAAGGTGGGTGGGGGGTGTCCCCCCTTCCACCCGCGCAGCCTGGACTCGGGGAGGGTTTGGTTTTTTTAACTTTTTAAGGCTTTAAGTTTTTACATTGCAGCCATTTTAAAATGGCTGCAATGTAAAAAAATCCGGTACCCAGAATCCGGTACCTGGACCGGATTTCCCGGGTCGAATCCGATAATGCCGGTACGCCCGGTACCGGCATTATCGGATACCGGATTTACCAGTTTTCCCGCCCCTAATTCCTATGATCGAGTACATGACCATAGTCGTCTGGGCCCTGATAATGCCCGATTCCTGCCAGTCCATGTCACAGCACTTTGGTGTTGGGGTGAGCACTGTCACCGGTATCCTGAGAGACTTTTGTGAGGCCATGGAGGGCATGCTCCTGGACCATGGATCCAGCTCATGGACAAGGAGGCCATGATGGCTGGCTTCGCAGCTGGCAGCTTCCCCAGCTGCCTGGGCCCTGTGGACGGCACCCACATAGCGATCCTCTGCCCCTCCAATGGGGAGGCTGTGGAATACATCAACCAGCACGGGTACCATTCACTGCAGCTCCCAGCGGCAGTGGACTGCCAGGGCTGGTTCATTGACATCTACACAGGCCACTCCGGATGTAGCCATGATGCCAGGATCATGACCATCTCGCCTCTCTATGCCCGGATGTACTGGGGGGACTTAGTGAACATGAGGATGTCCAGGATCAAGGGGGTGCTGATGCCCCCCTGCATCCTGGAGGACCCGGCCTATCCCCTCCTCCAATGGCTCATGAAGGCATACCTGGTTGCCAGGAATCCTGTGGAGGCGCTCTACAAGACCCGCATATGTGCCTCCAGGACCATGGTCGAGAGAGCCTATGGGGCCCTCAAACAGCACTGGAGGTGCCTCGCAGGCCAACTGGACTACATGATAGTGACCTTGGTCCTGGTGATCGGTGCCTGCTGTGTGCTGTACAACGTGTGCAAGACCGATGGGGATGCCCTCAAATTCCCCATCCCCCGCGCCCACCCGGCCCCGTGCCGCTCTATGTGAATGCCAATAACCCGAGGGAGTACCACTATGGAAAGCGAATCCGAACTGCCCTGATGAGGTGGATTGCCAGAGATGCTGCCGCATGAGAGCTTCAACCCCCCCCCCGCCATGGCCAGCACCTGTACCCGGCCCATGCCTGCAGGTATCTCATTGCCCCCAACCACTGTACAGAGATGCTCAATAACAGTTGAGGTTGGATCCACTCGTATGTTTATTTTGCTACGTGTGGCCCCATGCTCCCCTCCTTGTCCCCCCAGCACCCTGCCCCCCTTACCTTCCCCTTCCCCATCCCACCCTCCATCCCCATCCCTGGAGCCACAACACTCACACAGTTCCCATTTGTTGTTATACTTGATCCTCCTGTATCACATCATTGCAGCTTCTCTGCTACACAGCACAGGAAAATGACAGATAAGTGGACAAAAGATAGAAACCTGGTAAAAATATTTTATTTGTAGATACTAATGGCTGCCCTATAGTGGAATTATTTGCTTAAATATCAGATCTTTTCATGGATGATATGTAAGGTGAGCACAGGAGAGCACTAGTCTCAAGATTTGTTGCAGCTTGTACCACTGGTTTTTTTTTGTTTGGTTGGTTTTTTGCAATGGCCCAAGGAAGAAGAGAAACGTGCAGCAGCAAACATCCTAGAATAGGCCAATCAAAGGCAGCAGCAGTGAAATCCCATAGCCTGTTTTAGCTATCATAGCAGCCCATCATAAGCTAAGAGACAAGCAAGAGATGACTCCACCCATAGGTTGTAAGTAAGGCTTTCATATGACATGGTGTCTCCTGTGATTTTTTGTTCCTGCAATTTGCTGCGATCTTAAAATTGTGTGACTTATTTTCTGGGCACCCTTCTCATGAGACATGTCTTCTGCATATTTTTCTTTGCTCATTTTACTATGACATCACTAATTGTGGAATCTACCATTCTTCCGATGCAGATTTAGTGCAATTTTCCTCCTCCCCTTTCTGCCTTGTGTCTGCTGCTAGATTGATTTCACAATGGGGATGAAATCCACAAGTCGGCACCAGATTAAAATTAAAAAGACAACATCTCATCTGGGAGAAATTAATAAGATATCTGAAATTAACTAGTCGAGAATGAGCCCCAGATCCATCCAGCTGGTTTGCTCATTTCCATGCCTGCTAGCCCATAATTGAATTTGTGATATGAACAGGTATTCTCACATTCCCAATTTTTTGCAATCATAACATCCATCATTGTAAGGGTAGGATTTTGGAACCTGGTATTGGGCAAGCACTCAAGGCATAATTCAGGGACAAATAGTGCACTCACATATGCAGTTAACTTGTGGGAGCAACTTACAATCCTGCCATTAGTGTCTCATGTGAAAGCTCTCTAACAGTCTTCACCTGGGTCCCCTGGAGTTCGGAGGTGGGGGAAGGAGAGGAAAGAATGAACTCAGAGTTGATAGCTGTTTTAGACTTGATGTTCCAGCCAATGATCTTTCCCCATTCAGGACAGAATTTGTACTTAAATGCTTAAAGGACTGGATCATCCAAGGTCCTGGTTTTAGAGGTGTGTAAATTACTAAAACAAATGAAACCCCATTTGTTTTAGTAATTAAAATACAAAAATGTATAAATGAAAATCACTACTGGTTTCTGTTTTAACTCACAGTAAAATTGTTTTACTTCTTTTTATTTTATTTTATTTATTTATTTATTTATTTAAAGACAGTCATTGGAAGATATTTCCACTATCACAAGCTAATTACTCCATCAGAGTCTCATTTGAGAAATGCAGTCATAGAGATAGTGTAAATTTTATGTGTGTGTGTGTAACATACACACACAGGCTGTTTTTAACTGATCACACTATGCGTTCTGAAATTGGTCTTTCCTGACTTGTTGGAATGACATCATTGTCATAATCAGTCAGGTTTCTGTGGCTAGATGACCACTGTTCTGAGGTTATGTTAGGGTATTCCGTTCCTGGTTGTCTAAATGATTATAATGTTCTATGGCCTGGCTGATGGCAGAGTTCAAAGTGAGTGGAGTCAAACTGCTCTGGAGTTTAAAGTGAGCAGAGTCAAGCAAGTCCGGAGTTTAAAGTGAGTTCCATCAAGCTGTTCTGGAGTTCAAAGTGAGTGGAGTCAAGCCGTTCCAGAGTTTAAAGTGAGCACGGGATAGTCAAGCCACCACTGTAGAACATTCTACCTATACAGATGGTAAAAATGACTGTTCTATAATGTTCTTTATTGATAATGTTCTTATAAAATCTTGGAAAAGTTGTTTAACAAAAATGTTCTAAAACCTGGAAACAAACCGGAACTGTCAAGACAATCATCTTTATAATGACATAAAAACCACTAGAATGTATGTATCATCTAAAATCAGAGAGAGAGAGAGAGAGAGAGAGAGAGATCCATCTATAACAATGTAGTTTTGATTCTAGTGATTGGATTGCAAATTGAGTTGTAACAGGTACTAAAATTAGTACCTGCAGGTAATGAGCTAACTAAGGATTAATCGGAAGTCAGAGAGAGAGATAGATTCATCTCTGTCTATAACAATGTAGCTTTTAGTCTAGTTATTGGATTGCAAGCTGAGCTGCAACAGAGACTAAAATTAGTACCTGCGGGTAATACCCACATTTTTGGGTGCCCAATTGGGCACCCAACAGGCTACCCAAGGACCAATCAGATGTTGCCAGAGGTGAGAGGAGTGGGATAGAAATATAATGAAATTAAAGATGCCCAATGCCTAAAAATGTGAGCATTACCCTCACATTTCGAATTCAGGAGATGATCCTGGACCAGCCGGTCAACCTCGTATGTATTACAGAGACCTGGCTGGACACTGAGTCGAGGCTTATATTGGCTGACTTTGTTCCACTCTGTACAGCACCACAACTGGGGGGGAGGGAGTAGCCATTATTTTTAAGGATACATTGTCTGTGACGAGATTTCCTGTGCAATTTTTACTGTCTGCCCTCCCTGCAGATTCCTGCCTAACCACAACCAAGCCAAGCACTTGCACCTGAGACTTCGCATCCGCTTGAATGTTATTTATCCCTTTTCTCTCCCTATGTCCCCTCTCCTTGTCTCTCTCCTCCGTGTCTATTAGATTGTAAGCCGTAGGCAGGGACCATGTCTATCTTATTGTTTTGTAAAGCGCCAGGTACACAGCTGGCACAATTCAAATAATAATAATAATAATAATAATAAATAAATACAAAATAAATTATTAATTTATCATGGGAATAGAGGGCCTTCATTTGGTGTTTTATTTGGCCGGAGACAGAGTGGGGATACTGCTGATATACCGGCCACCCACTTGTACAGCAGTTTCCCTGCCCGCACTGACTGAGCTCTTGCTGGAGGTGGTCTTGTAGTCCCCCAGGGTGATAGTCCTGGGGGACTTCAACGTCCATGCCAATGCCAGTCTTGGAGGGGCAGAGCGTGAGTTCATGGCCGCCATGGCAACGATGGGCCTGTCTCAGAGAACGATGATCCCCACACATGTTGGAGGACATACCCTGGACATGATATTTTGCACGGACCTTGTGGTGGGGGATCCATTACTTGGGGAGGTGTCATCAATGCCCTTGTCATGGATGAATCATTATCACCTCCAGGCTGGTGTCCTGGCGCATGTCAGTCCCTGGGAGGGTGCGGAACCAGTTAGGTTGCTTTGACCCGAAGGCTTATGGAACCGGAATGGCTTCAGGCCACTCTAGGGGATGTTTCCTCTGACTTTGATGGCTGCTCACTCGATGACCTCGTGACCATGTTGAATTCCGGATTGGCGGAGGCCATTGATAGTTTGGCTCTGAGCCGTCCGCTCCCAGATCACTGACAATGCAGGTCCCCATGGTATATGGAGAAGCTGCAGCAGATGAAGTCGGAAGGTGGCAATTATAGTGATGGTGGAGTTGCTCACGTACTGAAGTTAGCCGATTGCTGCATAGATTTTGGTTACGTACTTATGCTGTTGCGGTGCGGGCAGCAAAGAAGGTTTTTTGCTGCCTTCATTGCATCAGCTAGTCCCGCCCAGCAGAGCTGGTCAGTCCGGCCTCCTTCTGCCTGAATTTAGAGTCATCAAATGCCCACTGTGATTCATTTGTGGACTTTTTTGCTGATAAAATTGCTCAAATCCACTACAGTTTTGATGCAACATTTTTAGCAGTAGGTGTGCCTGAGGCAGTAGAAGCCCCATCTTGTCCTGTTTTGTGGGATGAAGTTCAGGATGTGTCGCCCTTGGATGTGGGGGATGTTCTTGGGACTGTTCGAGCCACTTATTGTGAATTAGATCCATGCCCATTCTGGCTGGTTAAGGCTATCTGCCAGACACTAGGGCTGCTGCTGGCGAGGATATATATATCTATATCTCTATATATTAGATGATAGAGTGTGTGTATGTGTATGTGTATATATTTTACCTTTTTCCTTCCCCTGCCTGTTCCCCCCTGTACACACATATATAGAGCTAGATATAGGTAGTATATATATATACTACCTATATATATATACACTACCTATATCTATCTCTATATATGTGTGTAGAGGGGGGAACAGGCAGGGGAAGGAAAAAGGTAAAATGTACGGGTAAGGGATAAGGATTGGAAAGGTAAGGGGGTAGGGATATATATGAGAGGATTTTAAGTGCAAGCACAAGCAGGTTCTGAAAATGTACCCTGAAAGAGCAATACCTAACACAGAACAAGAGTAAAGTAGCCCAGCCCTGAAGTATAAACAGTTGCAGTGTCCTCCCCAAGAGCTCCCCAGATTGGTTCTGGGAGGCAGGCAGCACTGATCAATCACAGGGTGCCATTGAACTGCCTGGAACCTGCTTGGGCTGCTCTTTGGCCATCAGGCCCTTCCCCTTCCATCACAGGCCCAGTTCAAGAGTTCAACACCGTTTCTGGCTCCGAGATGTCTGCTCCCTCCTCCCCTCACCACATTTCCCTCCAAAAAACACCTGCCATGCTGCTAGGCAATAACGACATCTGTAATGACTTGTGTTATCATTATTGATTTTTTTATTATGTTCTGTCACTTTTGTTATTGGAATAACAATAATTAAAATGACAAATTTCGTTTTCATTATTGATATAACGAAAACGACATGCACACCCCTACCGGCCTTTCAAACTAACAGGTGGCCTGGGACTGTCACTTTAAAAGGCCACTTCCCCCTCTTGTCAGTCAGTCATAAATTTATTGTTTTAGCATAAGCAGTAACAATTCACCAATACACAGAGGCCAACAGGGCAGTAAAAAACTAAAAATCAGTACATTATTATTACATTATTACAAAATATAAAAACACAAATAAAAAACTCTAATTAGCGTAAGACAGGGGAATGGAGATAAAACTTAAAGCCACCATTAAGATATTTATATACTACTCTCATATTCTATTAGGCTTATAGGCTTTAGACTAAGCCTAGATCTCATTGCCACCAGCAAATCTTCTGGTATCATTACCCCTTTTTATACATGAAAATCTATCTGTTGTCAAGCAAGGTTATCATAACAGATTGCCTTTTGATCCGTAGAACATGGTCACAAAATTTGGCCATCTGGAATTGTCCAGATCCTGGCTACTCAAAAGTTTCAGAACTGACTCGAAATTTGTTTTATTGAAATTATTTATGATAATGACAACTTAGTTTTTATCTCATTTTATTTTGTTGTGTTTGTTTGTGTATATCTTTGTTGATTGTTTGTTGTGTTGTTGTTGTTGTTGTTGTAAATGTGGGCTATGGCAAAAGCTAAAGGTCGTCAATAAATTCAATTCAATTCAATTCAAAACCTTCAGTAAAAAATCTTCTTGTGACATTCTAGCGTACTTCTCATTGAGAGCGCCCAAGAATAGCATACGGGCTCCAGCATAGGTAGAGCATAAGAAAATTATGTGAAATCTGTCTTCCACTGCCTGTTCATTACAACTCTGACAAAACTGAAGTTCTCTAGGGGTGCCA
>QEPC01014310.1:1125279-1152779 GCA_003113815.1 Sphenodon punctatus | reverse complement strand
GAGTGGTACCCGTATCGGTTGACATACTCCGAGGCCTCCCCATTGGATGGGCAGAGGATCTCAATGTGAGTGCCGTTGACAGCGCCCATGCTGTTTGGGAATCCTCCAGTCATGAAGCTGGCCATCACAGCCTCCTGGTCCACCAGCTGGATCATTCGGTCCAGCAGCACTCCCTCCACTGCCTCGCAGATGTCCCGCAGGATCCTGGCAATGGTGCTCACCCCGATGCCGAACTGCTGCGAGATGGACCTGCTGGAGTCAGGGGTTGCTAGGAACCAAACCCCAATGGCCACCCGCTGGACCATGGGAATGGGGACCCCCATGGGTGTGTGCTCTCTCTCCAGCCAGGGCATTAACAGCTACACAAGTTGCAGGAGGCAGTGCCTGCCCATCCGAAAGTGCGCTCTCCAGGTGGCTTCGTCCCACTGAGCCAGCGCCCTAGCCCACCAACCCTGTTCCTGCTCTGTCACCCATACCCACCATGGCTGGCAGTGCTTCTCTAGGGCTTGCGGGCTCCACCACCCCTGGCGCCCCCCAAAGATGGACCTTCCACAAGACCATGGCCCTGTGTGACCTGTGGCATTCCCCGGCTGTACAATTGTTCCTGAGCTGCCCGGACAGCCTCACAGGTGCCTATGCGTGTCTGAGCTCCGGGCTGCGCTATTTGGCTATGAGGTGAGCAGCCACGATTGCCGGCTGCATGCAGTGATGCTGGGCCTGCGTCCCTTTCCCGATAGGCACATCCCAGAGATGAGGTGCTCACATGTGGGGTGGTTGGCGGCGGAGACCGTGTCTACTCTATCTGTGTGCAGCCTGGCCACCTACATGCCCTTTCTGGTGGAGGGGGGCCCTGCCCTGGCCATTTCCTTCTTTGGCTGTGTTCACGGGACCTGTGGGTACCAGCGGTCACATGGGATGGTCTATCAATGCCTGTTGGAGCTGGGTCACCTTCTGTTGCCTCCCAGCTGCTGACTATGGCTTGTCGGAGCCCACCGGGGCAGAGCTGGCAGCGCTGGCTGGTGTGGTCCCGATCCGATGTCCTGGTGGGGCTCGCCATGCAGGATCCCTTTGAGGCATACTACCTTGTCACCCACCACATGTCTGCACTGGGATACTGTCGGGGCATGCTCCAGTGGCCCCACTTCATGCACCCGGTGGGCCACCTGGCCCCGGGCCCCTTCGTGCCCCCCTGCAGCTGTCCGTGAGGCCCCCTGTGCCTTCCGGGCCCTGGATGCTGGCCCCGCTGTGAGCTCCTGCCTCCGCCCTGACTCCTTGGGTTGCTGCCCACTCCCTCCCTGCTCTCCGGGGCTTGCTGCTGTGCTGGCCAGTTCCTGGGGTTCTGCTACCCCTGCCTGTGCCTCCAGGCCCCCTCCACAGGCCCACCCACCCCTGTCTGCCTTTGCAACCATTGTTCGCCTCCATGGCTGCCTTCTCCTGTGACTGTGTCCTGATCTCTGAGGCAGCTCCCAGCACCCTGGGTGCTACTGTCCTTCATAGCCCAGGGCAATCCTTCCTGTGTCTGTGCCCCCCCCTTGGGTGGCTCTGTGACCGTGGGGTTCTGGGGCCCCCGGACTGCACCTCCCGGCATCCTCTTGGGGGGGGGGTTGGACTGGCTGCTCTGCTCTTCGTCTCCAGCTCACCTCCATCCCATCCATCATGCCCTCATCGGCGTATGGGGTCCCTGACAGCCTCCTGGACCATTTCCGGGCTGCTCCCTGGTCTGTGTGGCCTCCCCCTGTGCCTCTTCTCTGCCACTGAGGGGTTCCCCCGTTCTGGGACTGCCTGTGTAGCTGTGGGGGTGCCCATGCAGGCTGTGCTGTTGTGGGGGCTCTGGATGCTGCTCCCCATGTCCTGCCCTGCCCCTGGGCCAGGTCCACCCCTCCCTGCTCCCTCCCCCCTGTGCCCGTTGTGCTGTGTGTGCTGTCCGTCCCACTGTGTTCCCCTTTCCCTTCCTTTCCCATGCGGGTGTGTATGTGCCCGGGTGTGTGTTTGTGCTGTGTGTTCCACTGTGACCTCGTTGTCTCTGTGCCTGCTCTGTGTGCTGCCTCAGCGGCTCTTCTCCCTCCTCCCCCATCCTTCCCATTTCCCTTGTGTGGGCATTTCCTTTTGGCACTATTGGCTTTGTTTTCCCTCAGTTGGCCATGTCTGCCTCCTGGCCCTCCCCGGTGCCTTCTGGGTGTTTTGACCATGGCCCAGAATCGGCATCACATCTGTTGCTCTGTTCTGGGCCATGGTCTTTCTGTCCGATTCCCTGCCATGGTCCCGCTCCCATCACGTGTGTTCGGGGCCTTCCTGGACCACGGGGTGTGGTTGGACAGCTCGTCACCACTAGGAATCCACTGTGGTGAATCGGGACTGTGTAACATCTGAAATCACCCATTGAAAGACCATCTGGTGATTCCCCCATTGTCCAGTGTCTCCCAGGTGTGCAGAACTATAGGCAAGGAATTGGCCTTTCAAAGCAACAGAACCCATGTCCGATTGCTGTGGTCAGGTCAGCTCCTGTCCCTTTGAAAAGCTGACTGGTGCAATTGAGCAGCCTGCTGTGTCCCATTCAGCCACAATTGATGCCTAAATCGTTCTGGGTCAATTCAGGAACCCCTGATTCATCAGGGGTGCCCAAATATTTGGGTGCCTGGCTGAAGCTCTAATTGCAAGGTAAAGCTGACTTTATTGTGTATTAGTCAGTAACAAGCCATTGGAAAAAAGGGTGGTGGGGGGGGGAAGCCTCTTCTAAAAATTTACTTCATCAGGCTTTTCACTCTCCCTCAAAATCTTTGAAAAAACATTTCTCAGCCCTAGAAGAGACCTTTACAACCTAAAGCTAAAACCCTGAGAAATGCTGACACAGACTAAGGTTAACTCCAAGAGTTACTCAAACTGTCTGTTATGGCCTTAAGGCCTCCCCTGTGTTTGTCAGTGAATCTGAGACACAGCTGAACATGAAACAAATGATCTGTGGGCAATGGCTACAGATAATCCTTCTGAGGACAAAACAAGGCCCACATCCTGCAGTTGTATTTGCAAGGACCTGTCAGTGCAGATTTAATCTTCATTTTTATATAGTGCCCCTCCCCCTGCCATAGCATTCAGAGTGTTTTACATATACCAGAACTTTTAATCCTCACAAGAACCCTGTGAAGTAGGTTAGGCTGAGAGAATATTGTGACTGGCCCAAGGTCACCCAGTGAGTTTCTGGCTAAGTACTGTGCATGCACTTGCAATCTATCGGTGGAATAATCTATTGCTCATCTGTTGATGGGTTGCTACAAAAATGGGGTAACCTTAACTCTGACCAACATCAAATAGCGCTCAGAAAGGGAAAGCACACCCCTCCATTCACAAACTCTTATTGCCATGTCCTTGTGTAGCAGAAGCAAAATATCTCTGTGAACAGCATGTTAGAATTCGGAAATGATTAGATAATATGATGGGTGGTCTTTTTCCTGAAGAGGTTTTACCACTTAATAAAAAATGTCTTTCTAAGTAATTTACAAGCTAATATTTACATTTTCCCCACAATCCTGCTGAAGTGAAAAAGCTAGTAGAAATTTGATATTGTATGCTTGTCAGAATAAGCAAAGGGAACGAATACAACAGATATTACTCCCTCACCCTCCCCTGCTTCCCCAACCACCTTCATCCCTTCTACCTTGCTGCCCCGCATGCCTGGAACTCCCTCTCTGCCCTCGTCTGCCTTGCCTCCACCCTCCACACCTTCAAGTCTCTTCTCAAAACCCACCTCTTCTGCTCTGTCCTTCTTAACTCCTGTTAATCAATCATCCCCACCCAGGATTATCCCCCACCTGTTATCTGTAAACTCCCAATTTACTGTAACCAAGCCAAGAACGTGTACCTGAGTTCTCGCTTCCTCATGAATGTTGCATCCCCTGTCTCTCCCTCTGTTCCCCCTTCCCTGTCTCGCCTCCTCCTGTCTTTAGATTGTAAGCTCTTGGGCAGGGACCATGTCTATCTTGTTTTTTGTAAAGCACCAGGTACATCACTTGCACTATATAAATAATAATAATAATAATAATAATAATAATAATAATAATAATAATAATAAACAGATAAACCTTTAATCAACTCCTGCAGCGATGATGTACATTTAGTCTCAAAAGTTAGCAAGAGAATAATAGGTGGGGGAAAAGGTTCCTTTCTGCCACTTCTGATAAGGATTTTATATAAAGCTGCAACAAATGGTTGAAGTGATTGTACATGTGTGTCTATTCTAATTAAGTGGATATAAATCAGTATTCACTTCCTGGTTTGCTGGCCATTTCACAAGCTTGTTTAAATATTTTCTAGGGGTGTACACCATAAAAATGTTCATTTTCAGTTTTGTTTTCATTTTTAAAATATTCATTTATGTTTTTTATAACAACAAACAAAAATAGCCATTTTCATTGATATTATTAAAAATGAAACACCAAAACAAATTAATAGCATACAATCAAAATATTTCATTTCCCATTTCCATGCTTTCAAAAAGCACTTCAAAAAGTGCCTCTCTGACCCTTTCCCTTCCCCAAACTTTTCAAGAGTGCCCCAGAGTGGCAGAAATATCAGCGAGAGAATGGCATGCAGCAGCTGGGGACAGGACAGAGTAAACACCAGCATGCAGTGGGTGCTGGGCAATGAAGCAGTCAGGCACCTGCACAGGAGATGGTGGTTCCCCAAGTATGGCAAGACTTCCTATTGAAGAGAAAGCCCCTGGGAGGCAGAAATAACAGTAAGAGATTGGCACCCATCAGGTGGACAGGACAGAGAGCAAAGTACCGGTGCTCGCTTCAGCCCATCCCCGTTAGAAGACGAGCTATTGTGTTCTGCACCAGCTGCAGTCTCTGAACCAGCATCAAGGGTAGCCCAACGTAGAGTGCATTACAGTAGTCCAGTCTCAAACTAATAAAAGCATGGACGATTGTGACCAGATCAGAGTCTGATATGGCCTAAGTTGACGTACCAGATGTAACTGGCGGAATGCCCCCTTTGTCACAGCTGCCACGTGGACATTCAGGTGAAGCTGTGGATCCAGGAGCACCCCCAGACTCCAAACTTGAGATACCAGAGGAGGACGGACCCCATCAATGATGGGAGCCACCACTCCTTCGGCTTTCCCCACAACCATCACCTCCGTCTTGTCATGATTTAACTTCAGGTGGCTCACCCTCATCCAATCTCCCACAGTCACCAAACACCGTGTAAGCACCAAGACTAGCAGGCCTGGGTCTGATGAAAATGAGAGATATAGCTGGGTGTCATCAGCATATTGATAACACTGTACTCCAAACTCCCTGACAACCTCCCCCAAAGGCTGCATATACATGCTGAACAAGAGAGGGGACAAGATGGAACTGTGCAGGATCCCACATGTGAGATCCCGGGGAGAAGATGAAAAATCACCCAGGACCACATGCTGGGTTCTCCCAGCTAGGAAAGAATGGAACCATTCAAGGATGGTCCCACCAATCCCTGTCCAGTCCCACAGCTGCATCACCAACAACTCGTGGTCAATGGTATAAAACACAGCCGACAAATCTAACAGGATCAACAGGGTTGAACGACCAAAGGGGGTCATCGACCAAGGCCACAAGCACAGTCTCTGTGCCATAACCTAGAGGAAGCCCCCTCACCACCTGGAAAAACTCTGCCGGGCGGGACTTAGTGGACACAATGAGGGCAGCAAAGAAAACCTTATTTGCTGCCTGCGCCGCATGGCATAGGTATGTAACCAGACTCTATGCTGCAATGGGTCAACTTCAGTTGTGTCAGGGCATCATCAACTTGCAGCAGCAATCGCCCGGGGGGGGCAGCGCATCTGAGAGAGACCTTTGGGCAACAACAGCAGGAGGCAGACAGAGCAAAGAAGCTGTGGGCAGGCAGGCAGGAAGGCAGATAGTGGCACAGACTTTGTCATCGCAGGCACCCCAAGTTATGGCAGGGCATTGTCAGCTTGCCGGAACACACAGGGTTAGGAATGTGTAATTGGAGGGGACTAGGGGTATAAGAATCAGAAAAGGTCTATTTTTTGTATCAAAGAATGTGATTGAAAAGTAGCAGAAGGCACACTGAACAGCTCTCACACAGAAGCACAAGAGTCAACCCCGCAAAACTCTGGAGGTGCACAGAGCAACAACCAGATAAGCAGAGGTGTAGAGCTCTGTGTGCTCTCAGATTCTATAAGCTTCCTGTGCCCTCCCCCAAGCTACCTCAATTGCCGCAACAAGTTGCAAGTATGTGAAAGCAAAGACCAATCTCTTACGTCTATTGAAGGGCTCTGTGATCTGTCTGCACTGCCAATTGGTCAGCAGAAACGTCAGTCTTAGGCGGCCATTTTAGGCTCTCACTCCCCCTTGCCCCTGTTGTTTGCAGCCTGAGTCATGTGCCAAGCTGCCCAGAAAACATAATAATAATAATAATAATAATAATTTTAATTTTATTTGTTTAAGTTTTATGTTTTTATGAACATGTTATTTGTTATGTTTTATGTTTTTAATAACAAATGAAAATGGACATTTTTGTTTATGTTTTATAAAAACATAAATGAATTGCACACCCGTAGTATTTTCATGTTCAATATTTTAGTTCTATATTTTGGTATTTGCTACTGTGTTCACTTCAGTAAATTATTAAACAGAATATTTTTCAATTTTTGTACGTGAAAGTGAATGTGATTGGTCCAAAATGAAGCAATCACATTCAAATATTCAAAAAACCACACCAAACAGTGCCACCAATGTGACTGTAACGGGGCATGGCTACCCAGGGCAAGTCCCTGCAGGATTAAGCCACAAATAGTCACTGTCTCGGGGGAAATTAGCTTTGAGTCACTCATTCCTAGTCATTCAAGAGTCTTTACTCATGATCATCCGATCTCTATACAATGTATAGAGTCTCTCATATATCATTAACATTTTCCACCAGAGAGCCAGTCAGGCAGCAGACCCTTTGTCTCCCATCGTTCCTTCAGAACCCTGGATAGCTCTGAGTGAGCACTGAGTCTTTTCAGCCCAGGCAACAGGCTTCTTCATGTTGCTCAGCACGGAAGTCAGGACTTTGGAGAGGTCTCCTCTGCCACTCTGGTTTCTAGCAGAGACCCTCTCATCTTCAAAGTCAGGCACTGACTAGTCTCCTTCTGGCTCTGCCTCTACTTATACCCAAAGAGTGGGCATGTCTGGCCCTACTTACTCAAATCTTAAAGGGCCAGTATTTTCAAACTTTCTCTGTTGTTTTGTTTTGTTTTTCCCACTCCAACAGGACTGGCCTTGTCAAACCATTACCTCACTGCCATATCCTAAGCCCAGCCTGTCCAGTACTTGTCTGGCACTTGCTGCTCTCTTAAAGGAGCAGCAGTCCCGTCAGGCTGCACCCAGACACAGTGACCAAAATACCAAATGCCCAAATACCAAAGTGACTGAAGTGTTGTGCACAAAATACCATAATAAATAAGTCACCATGCTAATAGATGTGAAGAAACAAACAAAAAAGAATATGCAGTTTTGCAATGGCAATTAAGATAAATTCAGATATTCATTCATGGAGCAAAAATGCAAATTATCTTCATGGATATGAAATGACATATGGCCTTAATTTTATCTGATTATGTTTCTCTTGATACAGCCATGTATCAAGGAGGAATCAAAACCCTGGAATCAAATGTCCACTAACTTTTGGGAAGGTGCAGACTCAGCATCAAAACCACTGTCTGGATCTAGGTTTCACAGGCAAGCCTTATTTTTGTAATGTGTCCAAACCCAGATCCAAACACTGTCAACCTGTACAAAGTTCACAAATCTGGTTCTGGAACCAAATTTTGTACTTTCAAGGCCTGCTCTGTTATATAGACAGACAATACATATGTAGCTCTGCACAGAGGATTATCAGGAAAAAAGTATATCTGAAATGGGCTCTGAAAACTGTAGGATTTATTTTCCCATCTTACAATATATAGTGGGATACTGTAAAGGTTCTCATGCCAGCAATTTGTAAGAGATTAGGCCTCTGTCAAAAGAGAAGTCAATAGAGGTTTTACAGATTGCTTTTAAAGATTTCTGAGTGAAACACTAAACTGTAGCTTGGTTTTGATGGCTCTTTTCAGCTATGCTCAGACAGATGAAGAAAACTTGGTGGTATGTTACCTGTATCATTAGTTCTGGCTTTCTAAGCAATGAGTTCTATAGCTTCAAAGGGTAATTGCAAATTGCGTGTAGCATAATATGAGCTGGTTGTCATCAGTTCTAAACTTCTTAGTCTTATTTTTTCTCCATAACTGTCTGTGTTTCAGTGCCACAAGTTCATAATCATTGTTGCTTTTCTTTATCATAATTTACGTTGGGTACAGAGAGCTGGTGTCATGCGCTGGGTAGTGTATTAGACATGGAGGTGGGAGTCATGATGAGTTCCAATCTTGATCTTGCTGGTTGGCCTTGACCAAGTCATTTTTCTCAGTCTCCACTTCTGTTGGCTGTTGAATGCGTGGCAGTGATAGACATGGCCATATGGTTGGTATCCATTGGGTTTGCCAAATGTGTAATGGCCACCTGCCATTGTACCAGCCCTGTCGAAGGGAATCAAGTGATCTTCTGAAGACTTTGGAGATGGCTAGATAGGGGCTACAAGTTCCTATAATGTGTGTGAAACTGTTTGTAGGACTGAAACAAAGATTTTCCTTTCTAGTAGTGAGATCCATCCCTTAATTTGCGTAAGGGTCTGTTCAGGTAAGATCATCTGAACAAGATGCATTACTTCTAAAATGGAAATAGCAGAGGGTGATAATGTCCATGGTATTTCAGAATTTGATAGGGAAGGTGAATATGGAAGCCTGGGAGAATGGGATTGCCTCTCAGTTTATTCAGCTGATACCAATTAATTCAGGGAATAAATAATATATCAGGTCATTCTAAGTTTCATGTTTTTCTGAGAAGGAAAAGGTTTCATAGTTCAAACCCAGATTATGATCTACAGCTTTGGTTTGAGAGTTTTATTGGATGAAACAAAAAAAATCACTGCTCTTAACCTGGTGTGTAGCGTTCAGGTTCAAGGGCCCTTTTTATGTGAGACAGACCCACGCATGCACATGCATGGGTGCTACCCGTGTAAACACTGCGGCAGGTGGGTGGGCATGCATGCACGCTCCAGTGACCCACCCATGACCCACGCACAGAGCAATTGACCAAAATGGCAGTTGCACCATGCACGTAGATGGGTGGAGGTGGGTGGAGATGGGTGTACACCCATCTGCACCCTCCTCCCACTCATTGCACCCATATCAGCACTCTACCCGCTGTGCACTGGCCCAGACTACCCACCCCACCCATTTTAAAAAGGCCCTTATTTGGATACAAATCTGAATACTGGAGTGAGAGGATTAGACTATTTCTACTTCAGAGCGTCACCCATCACTAATTTTACCAAGTGTGTCTATTCGAATATCAAAGAATACAATAATATAGGACAGAATTTGGGTACATATAATACTTTTTATACTCAGGGGATTTCCAAATGCTACAAAAAGATGTAAATTAGACACTTGAACTGACCGTTTCACTTCATTGCAATGTTTTACCCTATGCATGCACAGTAGAGTCTGTTTGATTTGACAGAAGGACTAGAGCTGCAGTGGGTAGAACAAGGTAATACCCACATTTTGGTACCCCCAGAAGGCACCTGACAGAGTACCCAGCACCCCAAAATGTGGGTCTTATTAGGGCATCCAAGGATGCCCCAGGAAGCCAATTCCAGCATCCACATTGTCCTCAACTGACTCTATCTCCCCACAGGGTTGATGCTCCTCTGTCCCTGCTTGCTGCTCCCTGCTCTTCCCCAGCCTTTCCCCACTCAGGTTTTTCTGTGTGGGGGAGGAAGCAAGGAGGCCTCTTTTCACCTGCATGCAATGCAACCCCCTAATTGGGTCCACAGTTCCCAGCGAGACCAAAAATGGGGGAGTATGCTGTGCTTCCCTGATATGTGTCCCCATGGGAATAGGGTACCCATTATGAAGGTGCACACAGGTGGAAAGAAGCCTCTTCTCTCTCCCTGTCCCACTCAGAAAAACCTCTGAGCAGCGCACGGGTCAAGGAGGAGCAGCAAGTAGTGAGCAGTGCAGCAACCATGGTCCAGAAGAGCAGCAGCTCGGCAATGAGGTGAGTCAGCCTGGGGAGTCAGGTAGTTTATCGGGTCACGTTCAAGTACCAGTTGGTGCCAGAACATGACCGGGGAAAGTTGGACACCCCAAACTTGATGGTGTGCCCAACTGGCCAGGTACCCTGTTGCAGATCTACCCAGGACATCATGAATATTTTCTACATTTTTCCAATGTGTCATCTGTCACATGAAAAAAGGGGAAAGAGTAATGTCTCTATCTCAATCTATTTCAATTTATTTCGTAGTCATATGGTCATTACAAAAACATACAAATGGTACAAAACACAAACAAAACATGTAATGCAATCATATAACAATAATAAAGCCTATAAATGAAATAAAATAAAATAGAGTAAAATAGAGCTCCAACAAGGGATAAAATTAATATAAAGATCCAACCTATAATCATCGGTCCCCAAGGGCTTCACAGCTCATCTCAGTTCTTAGAACACCTATCTGCCTCTAATTAAAAGGTGAAGATGGCCAATCTCCAAACTATTATCAGATTGTGCTGTTGGAGTAGCCAAATTACTTCTTCTTTAGAGGAATAATGGCAAAGGAAGTCCTTCTCACAGGGGATGTATTGGTCCCTATATTTCTGTGTCTGAGGACACTCAAGAACATAATGTACAATATCCTCCACCACATTCCAATCACATGAGAAAAACCTCTTCTGGCCTCTGAGAATTCCCTCCCTTCCGGGGGGCATAGCTCAAGTGGTACAAGCACATGCTTTGCATGTATAAGATCCCAGGTTCAATCCCCAGCATCACCACCCCAGGTTCCCTGGCAGCACGCCTGGGGGAGACCTCCGCTGTGGGCTTGCAGGGGTCTCAGGTAGCATGCCAGGATGGCCTCTGCCAGAGACTCTGGAAGAGCCAGATTTGGACCTGAATTTGAAACCCCTGCTGCTATGTCAGGTTGTGACAATACTGGACTAAAATGGACCATTGGTCTGACTCAGTTAGGCAGTTTAGTTCCCCTAGTCATTGCCAACAGCATTTGTTCAGTTCTTAATCTGGACACAGCCTTAACCAGAGGTCATTCCAAATCTAGTTTTAAGTAACTTTCCATACCCAGGTGAACCTTCCATAATTGAATCAGGGGTACCATCTTAGACCAACGTACAGCAACCATACCCTTCTGCCAAGAAATATCCTCCAGCCTCTGGGAGACCAGGGCTCTCAGTGTCTCTATCTGCTTCTCTGCTGAGCTTCTGATTAGAGCCATTCCCTTCCCTCTCCTGGTGCCAGATTTAAAAAACAGAATACGCATTGTTTCATCATTTGACTCTTAATGATTGTCTACAAGACAGTCACTTGAGTCTGGCAGAAGGGATCATGCCTCATCCAAAGGCAGGCAAACCTCTAAGACCCAAACCTCCAAGGTTATGACTGCCTTCACCTTCTCAGATCAATTCAAAACTTTCATGGCCAGAAAAGGGATGGTTTGATAATCTGATCTGAGCTCTGCATAATGCAAAAGCCATAGAACCTCATCAAGTAAGTCCTGCATCCAGGGTTTGATTGGAGGCAGAGGGGGACTTCTCAAGGCTCAGCCCCAGCAATTAAATTCAAGGGGGGAGAGGGTGGCTGAGCCCCCGGGTAATGTTTCCACTGGAGTGTGCACTCCAAGATATAAAAGAACAGGAAAAGGCCAATATTGACGATTTGGTTTCGGAAACGAAAGCCGGAAAAAGCTTGGATGGTTTATTTGGCTTTCATTTGGTGTTTTTTTTTAATAAGCTGCCAATGCAGCCCTGCAACATGTATGATGGGTGGGGAGGCACTTGTCTAAAAAACACCTCAAAATGACTTACCTGCCCCTCCCTCAGTGCTGGTCATCCTATAGATCACAAGAATTTCTGTTTTATAGTCAGCTGTAGAGAGGCAGGGTGTTCCAGTGGCTGGGTTGATAGCTGCAAAGGGGAACTAGAATTCCTTTCCCTGCTCTAACAAGCTCTGGGGCAGGGTGGGGTTTTGAGGCCTGGGACATGGCTTCTGGGGCAGACTTGAGCCCTGGCAATTCATTTTTTACAAATTAAGCACTGCATTCATCAGTCCCAAAATTTCCATCTGAGCTACAGCAGATATTTTAGAAAGAGCCTGAATCTCCATTTAATTATTTACAGCATAGGCAAGGCACCCCACATCTTGTCTAGAATCTAAGATGAGCTGAGAACACCTGCTTGGAAGTTTCATCAGTGTGCTCAGCCTAGAGATGTGCACCAGGGGCACATGTCGTTTTTGCTTTTGTTTTTTATTTTTGTTATTGAAATGACAATTTTCGGTATTGTTATTGTAATAACAAAAATGACATGTACACCCCTAGCCCAGCCTATACAGCAAGGACACACGGAGATGTGTTCATTGTGGCTGATTCACAGCTCTAGTACGTCCTTCTCCTGGAAGTTCATCAAAGCCTGAGCCTTAGCATTTTCTAGAGTCAATGTAAATTGAATCTATTTGTCAAAGTATTTGTCAGGCAGGGATAGGATTTAAAGAGTTGATTTTTGCTAAATTTTATATTTTTTATATCCGGAGAAATTGTGTGGTTGCCATGTTGGTCCCAAGTGACAGAGGAAAACAAAGCAATTCAAATGATATCTTTTATTGGACCACCGGCTGTTAGTTGAAATAAGCAAACTTTCTGGCCAAACAGGGCCCTTTCTCAGGCATGTAGCATAGCCAGTCAAAATTATATAAAGCGAGCAAATACAGGGCAGTATATAAAGAATAGGGCTGAAATGAGAAGCAATTTTTTTCTTCTGAAAATATCACAAGAATCTAGAATTGTCACCAAGATATCGGTACAGTCTCGGTAACAGACTAAGATCTCGGTCAAGAAATTGTTCTCGGAATAACATTTACTGTTATAATTTAGCATTTACTGTGATTTACCCTTTACTGTATACTGATTTACCGTGTTCCGCTTACCATGTACTCCCTTCATCCTGGTAATGTGCACACATGAAATGCCACTTTGTGCATGCATATTACCAGGATGAACATGGGTACACAGTAAGCGGTACACGGTAAATCAGTATATGGTAAATGGTAAATTGCGGTAAACGGTAACAGTAAATGGCATTTTGAGAAAAAATTCTTGACTAAGAAATGTTGAAAATTGGCATTTTTATCAATTATCATTTCTCACTTAAAATTAGTCAAGAACTGGGATTCTCGAAGGGTGAAAACAGACATGACGCTAACCACCCTTTAACCACCCTTGGTGGTTATTTATGCAAGTTGCAGGGCTGCATAGGGCACCAATAGAGTCCTGCAACATGCATAAATAACCACCAAGGGTGGTTAAAGGGTGGTTAGCATCATGTCTGTTTTCACCCGAAGATAACTGAGAAAAACTTGCAATCTAGTTTCAGCCCTAATAAAGAGGTAGGAAAGGGTGGGGTCAGATAAGACAAGGTGACTAGCAGGAGTGTATATCGATAGGGAGAAAAGTGCCAGACATTAAATAAATAAATAAAAGCAAACATAGAAACAGGTCTGTTAAGGATGTGCAGAAGACAGATATAGGTTGGAGGTAATGGGGAAACAGCTACAATTAAGTGAAATTGCATAAGAAAGTATATGGGGGACATAGAATCTATATATGACAGAGTCTGTGGTGGCAGAGTGGAGGACACGTAATAGGAAATATCTACAAGAGGTTCATGGATATATAGAATATGAAGCAAATGGGTATATAAGGAGGCAGGAAATAGTGAGGTTAGATAAGATGAGGTGACTGGAGTGTTATAGTGCCAGACATTCAAAAAAGAGCTATAAAAACAAAACTGTTAAGAATGTGTATAGGTGTAGGAGATAGACTTGGTTGGGAGTAAGGGGAGGACAGCTAGGTGAAGTGAAATTGCATAAGAAAGGAACTGGGAACAAGTGACAAGGTAGAATCTACATATGACAGGGACTGCGAGAGCATTCTATAGCATACATTTTAATGTGTTTTTTTCCTGAATACTTTTACGTGTTCTATACAGTTACCCATATTGAGCCTTCAGGATAGATAGATAGATAGATAGATAGACTTGGTCAAATGATTAATTTCTCTCACTTAGGTATGCATTTTTAGCTTTAACTTACAGTCACTGAATCTCTTCATACCCTGGGCCCTGTTTACTAATCAAAATACTATTAGAAATAAAAGAATGAACTATTAGAAAATACTATTAGAAATAAATAGTATTTTATTTCTAAAATATAAATATATTTAGAAAATATATTTAGACATAATATATATCTTAATATATTATAAAAAAATATATTTATAAATATATATTTATAAATATATATTTATAAATATTTGTATTTAGATAAATAAATTGTATTTTATTTCTAAAATATTTCTAAAAAATTAGTATTTTATTTCTAAAATACTATTAGAAATAAAAGAATAAACTTCTTAATCCCCTGACTATAAGTCACGTTTTCCAAACATCTCATCATCGTAGTGGTCTCTTCAGAACCATTTCCAATTTTTCAACCTTTTTTGAGAAGCACTGACGTCAAAACACACATAGTATGCTAACATTTGCTTCAAAAATGCTATATGCAAAGGTAGCAAAAAACCCTTCCTAATTAACAACCCTATGCACATATATCCCAGGATCATGTTACCTTTCTTAGCTACATCATAGCCTGAGGAGCTCATGTGCAGTTGGTGGTCCACTAAGGCTCTCAAGTCTCCTTCCAAGACAATGCTTTCCAGGATACATCACCCCCTGTCTAGGAGGAATGACCTTTCCTTTGTTCCTGGATGCTATGTCCTCGCATTTGGCTCCTTTCCCATGTTCTAAAATTGCATGGAATTAGCTGCCACTGAGAATGAGCCCAGCCAAGCAGTCATTTTCATGGCAGCTTTTTTGACTGTAGGAGCCAGGCAGCCAAAACGTTTGTATTATTAACGGCAATAATGTGACAATCGAGTTTAGTGAGAACCAGTTGTAATTAGGACCATGAGAGTGTTCTGTCAAGTGTTTCTCTTAATGAATTTCTACCATTTTCATGAAGGACACTAATGCAGACTGAAGATGTGCTGGGGATAGATAGCAGCTGAAATGTATTTTACCTAATTTGTCCATTCTAGTAACTTGTACAATTAGGACAGACAGCCATTTAGCATATTTTAATATTGTGAGGCAAGTCCTAGATAAGACAAGCTGAAAACAAGCCAGAATATCCTGAACAGCTCTATCACAAATAAAACTGTGTGCAGTTAGAAACAATTAATAAGTAGATGATCTTGATGGTGATGGATGTTAATTACCATCCTAGCATGTGATAATGGGATTCTAACACCATGCCGTGTCATAAGATCCCACATACATCAGACCATATGTCCAGAAGAAATAAATGGCCCCATTCGCTACTGTTATTCTGACATACCACTATATACAGGTGAGAAGAAATAAAAGGGTTTTTTCTACCTTTCTGCACCCTGGTGAAGCAGACCTCTTTTAAAAGGGGCTTCCGCTGCTTTTCTGCACCCTGGTGAGGCAGATTTCCCTCTATTTCTCGGGACCAAGTGAAAATACTACTGGTTTGAGAGGGTTGGGGAATTACTCCTCTTTATTCTAATGAATGAGTCTTTTGGCAATCAAATAGATCTTTTATTCAGTGAGCAACACAATTAACATACCAATTATAACTGAAGCATTTGCACCTTTAACATGTACTCCTTCACCTATCCCTAACTACATAAAACACATAACAAGCATGTATTCTTACGTGTCAGAGGTCTCAGGTCTGGTCTTTCAGAAGGAGAGGCAGGGCGGGGGCCCAAAACCGACAGAGAGAGAGAGAGAGAGAGAGAGAGAGAGCCTAGCTGTGGAGCAAGTTGCAGAACTTCCTATGTAGAAGTTCCAAGGTGGGCCCCCCACCGATCCTGTCGGCACTCAAAGAGTTAGCGAGCCAGGTACCGTGAGAAGCAACTTCTCTGTCTAGGGACTGACCTTTTATCCAGTAACTGCCTTATGATTATCCAGAGCACGGGGCTAACAGTTCCACTCAAGAAAGTTCCTCCCCTTCGCTATTCAGGTTTGGCGGTCCTTCCCTGTTCGTCACTTGTTTGGGGTTTGGCATGACCAGATTAGGTCCTGCCTGTCCTCCTTCCAGAAGACAGACATGACCTTAGGCCATAGTTCCCCCACACCCCTTCTCTGAGGCGTCTCTCTGTCTGAGCAAGCCATCCTCCCTCATTGCATTGCTTGGTTCTTATCTTGCAACCTTGTTCTGGGAATGGACAGTTCTTACTAGTTCTGTTCTTACTGGGGCCTTTCCTCTTGTTGATGACAAGAATGTATCCCTGTCAGCATATTTCTCTCTCCTCCTGCCAGCCTGTTTTTTATAATATGCATTTCTAATAATTCCTAAGCTAAAATTACTATAAAGCATATAGCAAGCAAATAAAGCATATAGGAAACTCATAGCATCCTTTCAATAGTTACAGATGTGTACACTATTATTTTGGTTACATTTCAACAAAGAATGAGTTACAACAGCATTCAATGCCTGTTTTGGTATATTTGTGTCAAAAGAACCACTCTTGCTTTGGTTACATTGTAGCAAGGAAATTGGCATCTTTGTTGGGCCAAAAATGATTTCACAACACAGGTAAATCAACAGACTTCAACTGAAGGAAGGAAAGTGGGAATTAGCCACTTAGGAATTGATCCACCAATCATTTACTTCAGGCTTCAATGGGGCTACTCATTTGCATCCCAGAGTAAGTGGCTGGTGGATCGTGGATTAAGCCTACTTATTTTGTAACGTATTCCAATGATTTCCAAACATCTTTGGGCCAAAAAACCACTGCCAACCTCCTAAGATATATCACAAACAACCATGCATGTAGAACTCTTTGGGAGTTAACAAACAAGACATTCGTCCACATTAGTCCACACCAGGTGGGTGTCCACCTGCCCGTTTAATAGGTATTCACCCATACCAGTCACATGGCCACACCCAACAGACACAAAGTCCCAACTCATGGTGGGGTGTCAGAGAATGTGGAGCCTGACGTGTGGGCAAATGCATGATAATGTGTACCCACATGTCTTCATCCCATGAGTTAGGTTGCGTACAGCACATCCACGTGTACATGTCCACCTGCACCATAGAGTTGTGGATTAAAATCCTAGAGCACATGAGGAACAACAGTTTCCTGACCATATCTCTGCTGTCTATCTTACTGGTGTTGTCAGTAGGTGCTGCCCACAAGTGCATAAAATAAATGCAAGGGGCTCCCTGTTTATTAGGCTGGACACACTAAATGTGTGAGTGAGGGCTGAGTGGGGGCTGCATGGACTGAACCTGGACTGTGCAGTGAGCTAACATCTCGTTTGTTAACGCCCTCTGTGTCCCACCAGCATGCAACTATGTATGGTGGAAGAAGGGGTTAGAGGAATGAACATAATGGGTACAGCCATATGATGCACTTACTGCACTTTGGGAAGCCTTACCCCACTCCAGGAAACCTAACTACATGATGCAGTGCATCGTATGCCTGGCAGTGGCATCCACCCTGTCATGTGGCAGGGTAACCAGCTGGCTGCTTCACACTGCGTCCTCAGAAAAAGACAGGAGACACAGTGTGTAGCAATCTTACCCAAAGTATGGTAAAGCTGCCCAAGGCATGATAGCATTCCACCACTCATATGCCCAGTTCCCATCTGCCCCGCCATGTGCAAGATCCACTGTGAGGCTTGAGTGGCAGGCAGGTGCTAACTCCAATTCTGTGCAGCCATATCATGGCTGAGGGCAAGATAGTGGGCAGGACAGGAAAGGAGAGTGGGGCAGAACTGTGTTCCCACTCATGTCACTGGCTCCTTGGCCCACCACAGCAGCCTGTCCACCCAGTTGCCTCACAGGAGTGCCGACTGTCTACCTTGCTCCCCGGGCTGGTCCCAAAATGTGGCAGCAGCGATTGTCTGCCACGGGGTGCTCAGGGATAGGACTGACTGCAGCTCATATGGCCGCACCCACTGTGTGTGTATGTTTTGGCTACGGCTTCCTTCACATCACTATCACACTGGTGTCATTACACTGAGTGGACTGGAGGTATCCGTGATCAAGGGCACTGCTGGGATATTGTTGGGAAGAGGGGGGGTGAAGAGGATCTCCTGCCCACTATGAAATGTGATGTCACAATGGGGACAGGATCACATTAGAAAGGGGTGAGAGAGTCTCTAATACTCGACTCCTTTCTGGCATGGCACTGTGCCCATTTCTGAATCCTGACATACCCCTTTCTGACAGCAATCCTTATAGTACTACATGATATCACAGCACTTCACAGAGGCAGGGCCACCATGAAATCCGAGGGGAAGGAGGGTTACAAATGACCTCCCTTCCCTCCACTCTCCTGCCCTGCTGGTTTATACCAGTGTTCAGAGAGAGGAGAATTTGGGTGATTTCAGATGAGACGGGGCAGCATTCGCCCCATCCCGGAATCACCCAAATGATTCCCCACCGGGCTCACTCTGGCACGGCCAACAGCCGTGCCGGGGGATCCCGGCAGGGAATCGGGGATGGAGAGGGGCCGCACGGTGCAACATGCGGCCGCACACCCCCGCCCCCCCACACTCCCCCAACGCCCGCCCTCTGGGGAGATGGATGGACGCCATGGCCAATGTGGCAGCAGCGCCCACCCGAAATGACAAGGCCCGGAATTCCGGCGGGGATTCCGGGCCGTGATCGTCATCCAGACGTGATGGGCCCCTTCATCCCCGCTGGGAATCTCATTCACCATGCGATCAGCGCTGGCCCCGCCAGTCCAGCCGATTGCGTGGTAAATGAGATTCCCGGTGGGGATTGAGCATGGTTAACATCTGGGGGGGAACTTCCAGTTCCCCAACAGATGTTATGAGGGCATGCCCCACCACAGGGTATTGACTGTGGTTGAGCGTGATCTCGTAAAGTATGAAAATACCCTTAGTCCTTTTGGCTGTTTGTATCATAGTTCCAGCTTTTAATAGTAACCTAATTATTGAGCTGGACTTAAAATTGTGACTGGTAACTTGTCTTCCTGAGTATTGGTAGTTACTCTGGAAGAGTTACTCTGGAGTAACTATCTCCCTTAACTTGTGTCCCCCAAGAACAGGGGAAAGCAGGAATTAAAGGGCTCTTTGTTTCCTCTGATCTCCCTGCTTGGGAACTTGAAGGGAACTTCCACGAATGAGAGCTTAAACAACAAGTGATCAGTGAGACTGACAGAGGTTGCATCTTTATAAGACTGGACACAAAAACACGAAAAGCAGATGACTTCTGAGAAAGACTGGGGTGAATAGAGATAACTACCATTCTCCTTTACAAAAACTTGTCCTCCCTGGAGTTTGAACCTCCATCCCCACTTTAACTGCTTCTTTGCAGAGGTAAGTATCTCCCTTTAACCTCTATCCAAAGGAA
The DNA here is from genome assembly GCA_003113815.1 of Sphenodon punctatus. Lineage (NCBI taxonomy): Eukaryota > Metazoa > Chordata > Lepidosauria > Sphenodontia > Sphenodontidae > Sphenodon > Sphenodon punctatus. The sequence continues at coordinate 1,133,214 of QEPC01014310.1, read as the reverse complement.
CATAGGGAAGGTTAAGGTGAGATAGGAAATATTTAGCTCCTCAAAAGTGGTCATGTGAACATGCCTAATGTCAGTCCTGTGTGGGATCCCACTAATGGGATCTCAGAAATAAAGAACTTCATACCGTATGTCAGCGGTACCCTGAGCTACTCAGTCTCTCAGTTACTTCAACAAATATTAGGATCTCCTTTCAAAGCAGAGAAGTGATTTACCAGCCTTGTCAGGCAGTTTAGTGATTAGATCAGTCTCTGGTATTGAATTCCCTCAGGTTTCTGTTTGGAAAGAACATCCAGAATGTGGAAAAAGGAAGGAGCCAATCAATATTCTGATTGACTGAATGGAGGTAACTCTGCAAACAGCATTTTTAGAGGGCAGGGAAGATCAGGGATACCTTAATGAAGTTTAAATCTTCATCACTGTCAAAAGGCTTTGCTCCTCTCCTTTGTCCACACAAACTCAAATTGCCAAGATTCTATTTCTTTATCTTTGTATTTTTATTTCTTGCAAATCAGATTGCTGTACAACAGCCTTTGAGGCTGAAGACTTTGAAATTAATTGCAACCATATTTCTTTAACAAGAGACTCCAACTAAAGCTCTCACTGAGCAGATTTTGAAGGCACTGGTTTTTTCAATCCCTGCTAGTTTCCTGTTAGTAACAAGCTCATGTAAGGCCTTTTTCACATGGATGCCCCCCCCCNTTTGGGAAGCCTTACCCCACTCCAGGAAACCTAACTACATGATGCAGTGCATCGTATGCCTGGCAGTGGCATCCACCCTGTCATGTGGCAGGGTAACCAGCTGGCTGCTTCACACTGCGTCCTCAGAAAAAGACAGGAGACACAGTGTGTAGCAATCTTACCCAAAGTATGGTAAAGCTGCCCAAGGCATGATAGCATTCCACCACTCATATGCCCAGTTCCCATCTGCCCCGCCATGTGCAAGATCCACTGTGAGGCTTGAGTGGCAGGCAGGTGCTAACTCCAATTCTGTGCAGCCATATCATGGCTGAGGGCAAGATAGTGGGCAGGACAGGAAAGGAGAGTGGGGCAGAACTGTGTTCCCACTCATGTCACTGGCTCCTTGGCCCACCACAGCAGCCTGTCCACCCAGTTGCCTCACAGGAGTGCCGACTGTCTACCTTGCTCCCCGGGCTGGTCCCAAAATGTGGCAGCAGCGATTGTCTGCCACGGGGTGCTCAGGGATAGGACTGACTGCAGCTCATATGGCCGCACCCACTGTGTGTGTATGTTTTGGCTACGGCTTCCTTCACATCACTATCACACTGGTGTCATTACACTGAGTGGACTGGAGGTATCCGTGATCAAGGGCACTGCTGGGATATTGTTGGGAAGAGGGGGGGTGAAGAGGATCTCCTGCCCACTATGAAATGTGATGTCACAATGGGGACAGGATCACATTAGAAAGGGGTGAGAGAGTCTCTAATACTCGACTCCTTTCTGGCATGGCACTGTGCCCATTTCTGAATCCTGACATACCCCTTTCTGACAGCAATCCTTATAGTACTACATGATATCACAGCACTTCACAGAGGCAGGGCCACCATGAAATCCGAGGGGAAGGAGGGTTACAAATGACCTCCCTTCCCTCCACTCTCCTGCCCTGCTGGTTTATACCAGTGTTCAGAGAGAGGAGAATTTGGGTGATTTCAGATGAGACGGGGCAGCATTCGCCCCATCCCGGAATCACCCAAATGATTCCCCACCGGGCTCACTCTGGCACGGCCAACAGCCGTGCCGGGGGATCCCGGCAGGGAATCGGGGATGGAGAGGGGCCGCACGGTGCAACATGCGGCCGCACACCCCCGCCCCCCCACACTCCCCCACCGCCCGCCCTCTGGGGAGATGGATGGACGCCATGGCCAATGTGGCAGCAGCGCCCACCCGAAATGACAAGGCCCGGAATTCCGGCGGGGATTCCGGGCCGTGATCGTCATCCAGACGTGATGGGCCCCTTCATCCCCGCTGGGAATCTCATTCACCATGCGATCAGCGCTGGCCCCGCCAGTCCAGCCGATTGCGTGGTAAATGAGATTCCCGGTGGGGATTGAGCATGGTTAACATCTGGGGGGGAACTTCCAGTTCCCCAACAGATGTTATGAGGGCATGCCCCACCACAGGGTATTGACTGTGGTTGAGCGTGATCTCGTAAAGTATGAAAATACCCTTAGTCCTTTTGGCTGTTTGTATCATAGTTCCAGCTTTTAATAGTAACCTAATTATTGAGCTGGACTTAAAATTGTGACTGGTAACTTGTCTTCCTGAGTATTGGTAGTTACTCTGGAAGAGTTACTCTGGAGTAACTATCTCCCTTAACTTGTGTCCCCCAAGAACAGGGGAAAGCAGGAATTAAAGGGCTCTTTGTTTCCTCTGATCTCCCTGCTTGGGAACTTGAAGGGAACTTCCACGAATGAGAGCTTAAACAACAAGTGATCAGTGAGACTGACAGAGGTTGCATCTTTATAAGACTGGACACAAAAACACGAAAAGCAGATGACTTCTGAGAAAGACTGGGGTGAATAGAGATAACTACCATTCTCCTTTACAAAAACTTGTCCTCCCTGGAGTTTGAACCTCCATCCCCACTTTAACTGCTTCTTTGCAGAGGTAAGTATCTCCCTTTAACCTCTATCCAAAGGAACATAGGGAAGGTTAAGGTGAGATAGGAAATATTTAGCTCCTCAAAAGTGGTCATGTGAACATGCCTAATGTCAGTCCTGTGTGGGATCCCACTAATGGGATCTCAGAAATAAAGAACTTCATACCGTATGTCAGCGGTACCCTGAGCTACTCAGTCTCTCAGTTACTTCAACAAATATTAGGATCTCCTTTCAAAGCAGAGAAGTGATTTACCAGCCTTGTCAGGCAGTTTAGTGATTAGATCAGTCTCTGGTATTGAATTCCCTCAGGTTTCTGTTTGGAAAGAAAATCCAGAATGTGGAAAAAGGAAGGAGCCAATCAATATTCTGATTGACTGAATGGAGGTAACTCTGCAAACAGCATTTTTAGAGGGCAGGGAAGATCAGGGATACCTTAATGAAGTTTAAATCTTCATCACTGTCAAAAGGCTTTGCTCCTCTCCTTTGTCCACACAAACTCAAATTGCCAAGATTCTATTTCTTTATCTTTGTATTTTTATTTCTTGCAAATCAGATTGCTGTACAACAGCCTTTGAGGCTGAAGACTTTGAAATTAATTGCAACCATATTTCTTTAACAAGAGACTCCAACTAAAGCTCTCACTGAGCAGATTTTGAAGGCACTGGTTTTTTCAATCCCTGCTAGTTTCCTGTTAGTAACAAGCTCATGTAAGGCCTTTTTCACATGGATGCCCCCCCCCACATTTGCAGGTGGGGGGAACCTATGAGAATGCCGTGGTGGGGGGGATGGGTGGGCGCATGTGAGAACACCGTGGGCTGCGGGTGGGGGTTTGCATGTGCTCCCATGCTCCACCTACCTCCATCCATCACCCACACATGGAGCAACGGGTATCAACGCCAGTTGCTCCATGCATGGAGATGGGTGGAGGTGGATGGGAGTCGGTGTGGATGGGAGTCTGTGGGAATACACCCCCATGCTCCACCCACCTGATGCATCACCCACCCATCCTCCCATGCACCTGTGCCCATGTGAAAAGGGCCTAAAATAAGCCTGAAACATTAAACTGCGGCAAATGTTGCTTCTGTTGAAAACAAGTCAGTCACCTTCATTCGTGCAATGCAGAAACTTACTGGCATTTCTGCTGTTTTCGCCATTATCAACTCTCTAGCTGAGAGTTGATAAAAGCATGGATGATCATGGCCAGATCCAGAACCGAAACCAGCGTCCGAAGCTGCTGCACCAGATGTAACTGGCAGAAGGCACTCCTTGCCTAAGCCCCCACCTGGAGATCCAGGCACACTGAGGAGCACCCCCAGGTTCTGCATCAGTGGAGGGCACACACCCTCAACCAAGGGGGTCGCCATCTCCATCGACTTACCCACTAACATCACCTCCATCTTGTCAGGATTCAGTTGCAGTCGCAGTCGATTAGCCCTCATCCAGTCCCCAACAGCTGCAAGACACCAAGTAAGCACCAAGACAGCCGGGCCTCGGTCGGTTAAAAATGAGAGGTACAGTTGGGTGTCATCCGCATACTGGTGACACCTCACCCCATACCTCCTGATCACCTCGCTGAGCAGCTGCATGTACACATTGAACAGGAGAGGGGACAATACATAACCCTGTGGGACCTCACATGATAGGTCTTGGTGAGATGAAAAATGATCACCGAGCACCACCGGCTGAGTTCTCCTGGTCAGGAATGAGTGGAACCATTCGAGAATGATCCCACCCACCCCCGCACTGTCCTGTAGGCGCATCACAAATATCTCATGGTCAACGGTATCAAATGAAGCCAACAGATCTAAAAAAATCAAATGTGTCGACCGACCCTTATCCTTTTCATGGCGCAGAGCATCAGTGCCATGCCCTGGACGAAAACCAGACTGCAAGAGATCCAAGATAACTGGTGTGGTCAAGATGCCCTTGGAGCTGCTGAGCCACGACCCATTCAATAACCTTCCCTAAAAAGGGAAGGTTAGAGACAGGCCGATAGCTGGCAGGGGAGTCAGTGTCAAGCGCTGGTTTCTTGATCAGAGGCTGTAACACCGCCTCCTTAAGGCAGGCCGGCACTCTGCCCTCCCACAGGGAGGAATTGACCACCCCATCCAGCAACATCCCCATTGTTTCCCGGCAGGTCTTAATTAGCCAGGACGGGCACGGATCTAGTTCACAAGAAGTGGCTCGAACAGCCCCAAGAACACCAACCACATCAGTGGGTGTCACCGACTGAAACTGATCCCACAAAATCGGACAAGACGGGGCTTTTGCCACCTCTACCTCCTCCACTGTATTAAGTGCGGCATCGAGATCTTGGTGAATACGAGAGATTTTCTCCACAAAATAATCTGCAAAAAGGACACAGCAGGCAGTTGATGACTCAACTCCAGGGTTGAGGGAGGCTGGACTGACCAGCCCCTACACAACCTGGAACAGCTCTGCCGGACGGGATTTAGGGGATGCTATGAGGGTAGCAAAGAATTCCCTCTTTTCTGTCCGCATAGCCACAACATAGGCTCGTAAACTAGCTCTATGCCACAATCTGTCAGCTTCAGCTCGAGAATGATGCCACCTTTGCTCCAACCGTCACCCTACCTGCTTGAGTGGCCGCAGCTCCTCGGAGAACCAAGGAGGTCTGCAGAGCTTCTGCCTGGGCAACGGATGCCTGGAATCCGTTTGATCGATGGCCTCCATCAGCAAGATGTTAAACAGCTTGACAAGGTCATTGATGTGATGGTCATCTAGGTCAAGGGTAACTCCCCCAGAGCACCTAGGAACTGCACTGGGTCCAACATTCTCCAGGGGCAGACCATCCTAACTGCCAGGGAAGTGCTGGAAAGTGCCATAAAGTACCACAAAAGTGCTGTAAAACTGTTGTAGAAGTCCCAGAAAGTGACAAGAATGACAAAACATGACAAAAATACCAGAAAGTGATTAAATATTATGAAAAATGCTGGAAAGTGACAGGAAATGATGAAAAATCAGAGGCACTGATATCGAGCATGGAATCACACTGGAGACTGACAAAGTACTGGCGACAACTTGCAAGCGCTCCTGAAAGGTCAGTATTTCCCTGTAGTCAGTATTTCACTTGCTCCCATATCATCCCTAGTATTTAATGTTGAAGTAAAAGGAGACTGGGTGGTGGTGGGACTCACAAGGTTGCCCATTCTGCCAGGAGCACCCTAAGGCATGTATGGCTAGTATAGCTGCCACCACACCAAAAGGGGTCTCACTAGAGTCTCTGCACTTGGAAAGACCCCACCAGATCTGAAACTGCATCAGTCACAATTTTCACAAGGCCATGTGCTGTCACCTTGGAATGACAATAATGAATTATACTCTCAGTTCCTTTTCATATTGGTTGGTGGAAGAAGAAAAATTAAAGATTCTCCCAGAAGTAGAAATGGGAACTGTAATCTGAAGTGAATGCCAAATTTGGTACATACAAATCTGATTTAGCAAAGCAGATATTAAGTGGTATTTGCTTCCATATCCATTTGCAGTTTTGAATCTTTGTTTTGCTATTTTGTGTTGAGTATTTTGGTCACTTCAGTGTTTTGACATTCCAGTATTCAGTATTTTGTGTTGGTGGTACTATATGGTGGGTTTTAATAATTGTTGAATTGCAATATGATTGCTGCATTTTCAGACCAATACATTCTCACCTCATGCAGCTTAAAAAGAAAAAAGAAAGAAAACAAAATGAGCTAAGTATCATAGACCAAAATACTGAAACAAGCAAAATGCTGAACGCAAAATAGTGAAACAGAAGTAACCTAAACATCAAAAGGAAGTAAATGAAGATACAAATTTTGCAATGATGACAAAGATGAATTCAGATATTTGCTCAAGGAAATTAGTATGTAAATTACATTTGTAAATAAAAAAGATATTTGTGTCAACAGTTTTTTTTATTAATACTGCATTTTATTCTAACCTCAGCATTTCAACCCTCATCTTCTGTGTTGAAAAAAGCATTACATGGGTCTTGGGGTAGATTTCTAGCCCTTTGGCACTTACATTGCTTGAATGTGCAAGCTAACATGAAACATGATGAGGTAGATTTCTATCCCAGGCTGGGGTATAAGTCTACTCTATGGTATAATGCATTGGGGTAGATTTCTATCCAAAGGCTTTTTGTTCACACACCAAAAAAATGGTTAATGGTAACCAACTTTCCTTCAGGGATATTGTATACCCATGAGCAGGTGACAATGTCCTAAAAGGACAAAATTTGGAGAGCCACTAATTTGCAAGCTTTTTCAAGAGATGTGCACCCGGGGTAGGAAAATATCCCAATGTCATGTACTGGGAAGTATTTTTTAATGTATTTTTCAATAATTTGATCTTGGCAAAACCATTGTTCCAAATTTTTGTCTTAGAATGTGACATATGACTTGAGAATACTGTCTGAGAGTAAATTTGTTAGCTCACATAGGCCCAGAGTTAATAGCTAAACCTGCGTACCTCAGACACATGTAGCTAAAGGAGATAAATTCTCTGGAGACGGCCTTTGTTGACTAAACTGATACTGGTCAGCAGAAGATGGTAGATAAACCAGCCATTCCATTGTATTAACCTGAAACCACCAAAAACTGGAGCTTTCCTCCTCAGCTCTGACTTAAGCTGCTCATTAACTTAGCCAGCATGTGAAATGTAATTGGGTCTCCCAGAAGCTGATGTTTAAAACATGGCTCTAGCAAGAGAAATTCAGAAAGCTCTCTGGATCTTTGGAGGCCTTCTCATACAAGTAGACTGAGACTGCAATATGAAACACTGAGCCAGAAATGAAAGCATATCTTTGCCGACGCACCGCCCCCCCTCAGGAAATGAGACACAGAGACATAAATGGATTTTAAATTGGCCGCACTCTTTATTCAATAAATCATGGAAGTTGGTGGAATTGCTTCTAAGCAATTTTGGGTCCAGTATTTTAAACCTAAAACGTGAAGCATATTAACAAACAGGTGTATGGCCTGGATATGCCCTCCTGTGCCATCACCAAATTGAACATTAAACATCCCCTTCGAACAGCTCCCTGGCCAAGGCCGAAGGGGAAAATTATGCCCGTTCGGGCACGAGTAAGGATGATGGTGTCATTAGAATTGAGGGCCATGCTTGCCCTTACCCTTCTTTGACACCACTCCCAGAGGGATGATCTTGCTGTAGCCATGCCCTGCTTATCATCAGGTATCAGCCCTCCATCTCTTATGGAGATGACTCTTTTATCTAACCTACCCCTACCTACCAAATAATCCTATTAACCATACTGGACCCCTGCAAGAGTGCGACGAGATTATAATCATTCAAAAAC
>QEPC01014310.1:1104586-1119175 GCA_003113815.1 Sphenodon punctatus | reverse complement strand
CCCCTCTTCCCCCTCCCTTAGGCTTCTCATGGAGGCTGCTAGTGCCTCGCATGCTTGGAGCCTGCTCTGCATTTCAGCCCTTGATGGGGGTGGGGGTGCATCACTCACCTCTCCCCTCTCTGTGGGGCATTGCATGGCAGCTGGAGGCTCTGGCTCCAATGTGGTAGCTGGGCGCTTTTTTGCCCTTTGTGCCTCTTTTCCTGCTGCTTTCTTCTTCTGCCTTCCCATCCTGATTAGCAGCAGTGTAACTCAGCTGCTGCTTCTACTTGTTATTGCTCCTTTCAGCCCTGGAGGTGGCTTACAGGCAGGATTGCAACTGCCTTGCTGCTTCCCTGTTGGGATTTTGCTGCGAATGAGGAGAGATCTGCACGGGCGGCAGTTGCTCCTCCTCCCCCTCCTATGCAAAGGGGAGGAGCTGCCCCCGCACCGTCCAATCAGGAGTCCCTGCTGGGCACACCTGATGCCCGAGCCACCAATCAATGGTGCACGGGCCGAATCAACAGGGTTTCCAACCCCCTGCACATTTTCACGCCCATTTCCCATGCGGGGAAGAGCGGGGCGCGGCAACCCCCCCCCGCCCCCTATGCAGGGAGCGGAGGGCCCTTTCCTTTAAGGTTTTGACTTAGACTAAAAACTGAAGCTATGAATGTTGTTTAAGATTGTCTTTTGTATCCTACTGTCCAATTTGTAACTGAGCTTGTTCTTCTTTTTGAACCATTTGACTTCTTTTTAAATTAAAATAAACTTATATGCTTTTAATATATTCTTTTGTCTTGTGTTCCTTCTTATAAATATATTGTCATTACTTTACTTACTAAGAAGGTCTTACCCACATAGTAAGGTTTAATCTCAGTGAAATCCACAAATTGGAAATAGTTACCCTATATTCAGGCCAGACTATGTAAGGTTTGGACCACTAAGTACTTTTCCATTTGGGGAAACTGAGGTACTTTGCGATACCAAGACAGAAGATGAGAGATTTATTAGCTACTAATATCTGCAAAGCTTGTCTGTGACTCTCAGCAACAGTAGGTTCTACTATGGTACTTCAGTCCTAGTCAGAGTCAGAATATGCAGCAAAGTGTGACAGTGATAAATATCTTTTTACATAGCACCTCTTATATTTTTCCATGTTGATCAAAACCCATATAGCACAACTTCATTATAACACCCTGTGACTTAACAGACCTCTGGGTATAATGAATTTGGTGGCACCCTCCTTCCCACAATACAATATTTCATATACACGTTTCATTAGAACAAACCCTTCACAATAGTGCCAAAAGGGGATTGGGATTACTGTTATTGATGGATTCAGGCCCCCTCTGGTCAATCAGGTTTGCAGCCTTGGAATGTTTCTGGACCCCTTGCTGCACCTGGATTGTCAGTTTGCAATGGAGACAGGAAGCACTTTTCACTAACTCAATCTGGTAAGGAGGCTGCAGTCTTTTCTTTCTGATTCAGACTTGCCTACTGTCATCCATGCTTTCATCAACTTGAGGCCAGATTACTGCAATGGGCTCTACGTGAGGCTGCCCTTGATTTATTTGTATTTATTTATTTAAACAATTTTGTACCCCGCCCCTCCTGCCACGGGCAGAAGCTGCAGCTGGTGCAGAATGCAGAGGCTCACCTTCTCTTGGGGGGTGAGGCACCTGGAGCAAATTACACCGGTGCTCTGAAGTCTGCACTGGCTCCCTATAGCTTTCCGGGCATAATTCAAGGTGCTTGTTTTGACCATCAATGCCCTAAACACTCTGGGTCCCACATATCAGAGAGACCGCCTGTACTTCCATGCACCATTGAGACCCCTCCGATCGGCTGTGGGCACCCCCCTGTGGGCACCATCCTTTAGTCTTGTTCATATAATGAGGGCTGACTGGGCTCCCAGAAATTTCCAGTTGCTCCCCAGTGCTATGGAACTCCTCTTTACATCCAAACTGCTGGAGCACACTGCTCGTGTCCTCTGCCTTGACTTCGTTGTGACTCAGACCAATCTTGATCCACTCCAATCTGGCTTCCACCCTCTACATTCCACGAAGACAGCCCTTATCAAAGTCTCCGATGATGTCTTCATGGCCAAGGCCAGGGGCCATTACTCTATCCTCATCCTCCTTGACCTATCTGCTGCTTTCAACACCATTGACCACCATCTACTCCTTGACACTCGGTCCTCTCTTGTTTCTCATCTTACCTCTCCCTCTGCACATGTAGTGTATCCTTTGCTGGATGCTCCTCTACTGCTATCCCACTATCAGTTGGTGTGCCCCAGGACTCAGTCCTTGGCCCTCTTCTCTCTCTACACTCATTCCCTTGGTGTTCTGATCTCCTCCCATGACTTCCAGTACCATCTTATGCTGATGCTTTCCAGATCTACCTCTCTTTACCAGAACTCTCACCCAGAATCCAATCCCAATTCTCAGTTTGCCTGTCTAAACCTAACATGGCCAAGACAGAAGTTCTTATCCTTCCTCCTAAACCCACTTCTCCACCTCCCACCTCTCTTCATCTCTTTAGAGAACACTGTCATCCTCCCAGTTCCCTCACCTCAGAATCTTGGGGACATCTTTGACTCCTCTCTCTCCTTCTCTGCTCACATCCAAAACACTGTCAAACATGTCATTTCTTTCTGTATAAAATTGCCAAAATCTGTCCCTTCCTGTCTGAACACACTACTAAAACCCTAATCCATTCTCTCACGACATCTTGCTTAGATTACTGCAACCTGCTTTTCATAGGTCTCCCACTGAGTCACTTATTTCCACTACAGTCTATTCAAGATTCACCTGCAGTACTCAAAAATGTGGTTATTACCCCTGGGTACTAAATTAAGTACCAATTTCAGCTTAAATTTTGCTGTATTTTCTGCTGTAGACAGTCATCCTGTTTTTTCACTGGATTTCTCTGGTATAATGCCATGCCGGAATTCTACCAGAATAAACATGAAATGCAGTGATGAACAAGGGCTATTAGCTACATATTAGACTAATCACAGCTTCAGAGCTACCTTCTGTGTAATGCAGCTAACAGGCAACTCTAGCAATTAACTGTAAAGCAGGTCAAAGATCTGCTGCTGTTTATGCATATATTATAATGGAACAATGCATTGCACAAGGAGTCTAATTTTCCATAGTATATCAGGCCAAAAACTTCATAACCTAATGAAAAGAACATCTCCAAGGATTAACATACTAGAATTTAAAAAATAATAGCCTGTTCATTGCAGAGCCTCCAAATATGAAAAATGGGAGAAAGTAAATTAAAATTGAAGCATTTGTGTCCCATTGAATTTGTCCTAATAAAATGTTATTATTAAAGTAACCTTTTGGTTAATACATTTTTTACAACTTCTTTGTAAAACCTCCACTTGGAAGAACTCTGAGATTATCTCAAGGGTTGGCAGCAACTCTTAGAGAAAGGAACCTTGAAGGTGAAATTGAAAATATCTCTGAAAAGCATACACATGGTATCCATCCACATTGATTGACTTTCAGCAAAATCATGAAGATAGCTGATCTAAACCTTCAGGGCTGTGATCTTGACTGTGCTCTTGCAATTAGTACAACAGCACTGTTGAATAACTCTTTGGTTGCACAACTAACAGAACAAATACCAAAATACAAAATTGACTGCACTGAAATACCCAAATAACCAAGCTGAAATTTCTGGGTATTTTTAAATGAGCAAGGTTTGAGGTGGGGTCCGTGGCCACTGAGTGGAATGGCTAGAGAGTTCCCATGCACATGGAGTGAGTGGGGACGGATTCTAACAGGTGGCTCTGAGGGTGACCAATGACCAACATGGCCACACAGACAGCTTACACACACTCCCGCCACCACTCATTCGGGTAGCCATTCCCCCTCTACCACACAGCATCAGAAACCTGCAAAGGAAACAGCATCAGAAACCTGCAGGTGAGAAATGGTGCATCAGAAACCATGGCAACTTGAAGCTGCAACAGCCAGTAACCCTCAGGAGCTGGTGAAACCTCTGCAGCTGCTGGTAGTCCCAGACAGCAACAGAGGGGCATACTGTGGGGAACATGCAGGAAGCTGCTGTCTGAGCTGCTGTCTTCCATGGTGTTGGCTCTTTTGTGTGTCGTGAGGAGGGTTTGGTGTGCTTTGAGCTACCATGGTGTTGTATTTTGCATGCATGTCCTTAAAGAGCTTCCCAGAGAGCTCCCAGCAGGGCTGTGAGTGGAACCTGTGAGGCGGCCAGTCACAGACCTGTCTGCTGGTGTGGGTGGGTGCCCTCGTTCATATGGGCAGGGAATGCGTGGGTGCCTGTCCTCACACACTTTTTTTGGCTTGTTCTGCACAGTGCACTCCAATCAGCAGTGACTGTGAGTAACCTTGAGTAGGTGTTGCTTGGCTCACAGGAGTGCGCATCCCCACGCACGCACCACCTTCAAACAAGCAGTTAGATGCATGGTTAATGTGTGACCATGCGTGGTAACTTCTTGTTTAAAATAAAAGGCCCTCTGAAATGATTAGTGAATATCCAAAACAAATATACTCTTTACTGAAATGGAAATGAGTAACTGAATTCATAAATTTGGTATTTGCTTGAAATATTTGTTTCACCCCTAAATTAGATCTGGAATGTGTACGTGAAAAAATGGGTATACCAATTGAATTTGTGGTACCTGGTCCATTTCAGGCAGTCAGACTTTAAGTGGTATCCATTTAGTGCCAGACAAGTTATCTGAATTATTGAAATACTGTTCCTGAATTTCTGTTACCTATTTTCCATTTTGCACAATTTCCTAAGACAGGAAAATGGTTAGGTACATACAAAAATACACTAAAACAGTTAAATGGTAAGACAGAATAAGTCAGTGAAATAGAAAATCAGCAATCCAGCAATGGTAATTGTATTTCGGGTGTTTAAAGTACCCGTTTCAGTAAGTGGGTACATATAGGGCACCTGGAAAGCTACCCTAATTGCCTATTCCATTGTTTCAGATGTAGGGTAGTATCATGTTTAAACTTTCTAAAAGGTCTTCTAAAAGCATCTTCAGATAGAAGATGCTATGGAAATGAAAATTATGGCATGCTGTTGTCCTTCTTAGTACTGGCCAATTAGCCATCACAAACCCTGTGAAATTATGTGAATACACCTAATTGTTTACACCTGGTAATATGTTTTGGACAAAATTGTGAACTCCAGAAATTCATGATTTAAACTGGTATGACTAGGAAGAATTGGTCCACAGTGTGCAAGAACTGTGATTGTTGCTCTACTTCCGGGTTTGGGGGCGCTTTCGGGGAACCCTTCCCTGGTGGCGCCGCATAGCTCCTCCTCCAGGCGCACCCCTGCCGTTGTTGACAATGGGAAATCCTGAGGGCGCACGCAGTGACACGGTGTCCGGGGGTTGCCAGGCAACTGGGTACTCCCGGCGCATGTGCAGGACGAACCCAGAAGTAGAGCCGTGGCATTCCGCACGCTTGTTGGCGAGGCATGGTGGCAGCCCTATTTAAACCCCGCAGAGGCAATCCTCCATGTTGGTGATCAGACTTTGTACTATGAGACCAGCCCCTTGAGCATTGATTTGAGAGTTTGCGGAGTGCGAGTTATCTAGTAGCAGTGAGAGTCCGAGTGAGTGCAACGAGTGTCAGGTGAGTGGGTGAACGGGTGCGTGAGAAGAACGAGTGATTGGTGAGGGTGTGTGCATTGACCTAACCCCTACTTGCCTTTTCCCCTCTATTGCCAGTGTGAGTGTCCTGTCCCCTCCTTATTGTGTCCTTTGGGTCCGGGGTTCCCCTTTCCTTTCCTCTGAACCACCACTGAGTCTCACCCCCCATCCCTGGTCCGGAGTGTGTATGTGGGCACATAGAGTGGGCACCACGTCCTTCGCCAGTCCCAGTGATGATCTTTGGCTTGGACCTGCTCCTGTAGCCTGTTTCTTCAGCCAATATAAGATCCTGAGGGACCATCTTGAACCCCACGAGTGCCCTCGCGACTGGGGTATGACAGTGAGTTTCCCCGAGATCCATTCCCCCTTCCCTAACAGTGGCTTACACAAAGTCAAAGTCCTGTAAAATCCCAGCCGGCTCAATTGCCCCAGCTGGGTAAGGCATGTTAGGGTACCAGCTCATTTGCCCCCCCCCTCGTACCCATTTAAGCCCTTTAGGCATGTTATTCCCCTCCTGGGGTTTGGGATAGTGGCCCATCAGTTCCTTCCATCTATCCCACCCTGGGACCGTCACAGCAGGACTATACCTGCAGTTTATCAATACTTAATACTATTTACTCCCAGGGCTTATTCTACTTCTAACCAGCACCTTTCACTCTCCACCTCAGTCATTATATCTACATACACAGCTCCAGGACTCAGCTCGCTCATATCCTGCTGAGCCTCTCTCTCTCCTTGGGGCATTCCTCCTCCCCCTAGGCAACCAGAATCTTCTTAGAATCCCCACCTTCAGACTGGGAGTCATCCTTCTCCTCTCCAGACTGGGGCTTTTCCTCTGAATCTCCATACTTTGCTAGAGCATCGGTTAAGCTGTCTACCTCTCTCTGGAGCTCTTGGTGTTCCCTTGCTTGCTCTGCCTGGGTCTTCCCTACCCTCTCAATTCTCTTATGCGTAAGTTGAGTCTGGGTAGATTGTTCTCTCTGTTCCTGGTTTTCTGGTTTCCAAACAGCTATTTGTACTCATGGGGCCTCTATCTCCTTCTGTAGGGCTTCATTTACTTTTACCAGTTCCTTCATTTTACTATACGCTTTATCCAGCATATAGCCATCTATGTCAGTATGAGTCCCTCGCTTCTTTCTCTGAGCTACTTTCAACCTTCCCCTGGATACACATGTTCTTTTCACATGGCCTGTCTGTTGACATGTCTAGCCCTGCCATTCTTTCTTAGGGATATCCCTTTGAACTGAGTACACAACAAAAGATGGGAGAATAATATTAAACGTGTTTAATCATATGTATATGTATAAAAACCAAAAAGATAAACAAGCCAGATAACTATATACAAACTAGAACAAATACATATGCACTGGTTTTACAAAATCGAACCAGAATACAAGTGTACTAATTATCTGCCTGAAAAGGCTAGAGATCAAAATAATGAACACAATAGTGGTTGCCTACAGAATAAAAATCTATAACAATGTAGAAGACCCAAATGCGTTTCAGGGACCCAGCCCCTTTTTCAATGGGATATTTTAAAATTATTTGAAGAATGTATTAGACTATGAAGAGGACCAATGTTTCCAATAGCAACAGTCAACTCTTGTATTGCAATATAGAGAGGTGAGAGTCTAGAAAAGACTGAAAACCCAGAGATAAAGGAACATCAAAAACCCACACCAAAGTTGTGTAATCTTTAGTTCGCAGGTTCCTCCCGCTGGGTTTCCACTCTGCGATTCTAGGCACTCAAAATAGACAACATCCACAATCCAATACAAAATAGCTCCTTCTCACAAAATGGCCAGCAAGCTTGGGTGAAATTGCATCATGCATCAACGGGTGGCACTGTGCCTGCATTCTCTGCCACACACTGTAGCAGCAGGGTCCCCAGAGCCACACAAAGGCACTGGGTGTCAGTTTGGGGAATTAGCAAACCCCGCTGACATGCCCTTCCAGCTCACTCTGGCTCTATCCTACAAAAGTGGGGTGCAGTTTGTAGTGGTCCCTACTCTTGGCCTCCAACCTCCCCTTATAGCCAAGGTCTACACTTCCAACAGTGCACTTAGTTGGAAGGGTTACTAAATTGTTTTATACCCTTTAGTGCCCTCTGATCTATCAGGGTCAAACACAGTCGTTCCTTTTTTGGGGGTTGGGAGTTTTCCCCCCTGATATTCTTTATGTGCAATGCTGCGCTCCTGCCATTCCTTCCCTGTGTTGGTGGGGTGAGGGGACCTGTGGGAGAAAGGTTGGTGTGGAGGGGGATAGACAGGAAGGTACTCTGTGGGGGATATTGGGGTAGTGGTGGATCTGTGGGATGGAAGTGGTGAGGGGGCACTGTGTGTGGGAAGCTAAGGGGAAGTGGGAGTACATATAAGGCATGTGCGCAGGTATGAGGGCAAATTATGCAAATTAGACCACACACCAGGCTTTACAAATCCTGAGGTCAGTCCTGGGTTTAGCCTGTCAAGGCCTGAGACCCTTAGGGTACTCTGGTAATCCTGGTGGCCTACACTAGACAGATCCCACCTGGTCTATTTAGTTTCCTGTTCCTTCTCATAGGTTCTACAAGCAAGTGTCTGTCAGAGGGGGGTTGTTTCACTGTAAAAACTCCAGTCACAGAAAGGAGAGCGCTAAAGCAGTAAGTTCTTCTCCTACAGGCACCCCTACCAGACTGAACTGAGACCTTTTATAGGACCTGAGCATGCTCAGTTCCTTCTAGCTCTACTGAGCATGTCACAGGACTTAGGCCACTTTCAGACATCCTCCCCCTGTGCATATTTGGGCTGTGGGGGGGAATGTGCAGGCCAAATATGTGCGGGGATTGGCTGGTCTGGNAGAGAATCTGAAAACCAAAATATCCCTGGGGTTTGGCTCCCCCCAAAGGCCCCCCCCCCCCCCATGTGGCTTTGCTGACAAAGCTGCATGGGGAGGCCTTTCAGACTGGCCTATGCCTGCACATATTTGGGCTGCACATCCCCCCCCCCCCCGCGTGGGGGGGATAATTTCTGAAAGTGGCCTTAGAGCTGAAACTGGTTTCTATAGTCCTACTGGGCATGCCCTCAGAAAGGGTTTTGGAGCCTCAACTGGGCATGCTCCAGGACTGACTTCCTGGATATCTAGCTGTTAGCAGCACCAGTAAAAGGGCTCCCACAAGCTCAGAGGAGCTGCCCTATTACAAAGTGACGTTCCCAAGGTCACATAAAATGATCATGACAAGGCTGGGAACAGGACCCAGATCCAGTATCTTAACAATGGGACCCTTCTTTCTAGCCATATAGAAGAAGGCTAAAATGCAGAGCAGGTTTCCAACAAGAGGACAGAATTATATTAGTAAGATAAAGGGGCTATGCAGAGTTTGAAGTGAGAAATGATGATCAAAGTACAAGGCTTTACCTGGGAATTGATGACTAGTCGGGAGATCAGATTGCTGGAAGCTTTGCCCCAGGCCATTAACCTCCTCCAATCATTATTTCCCTCAGGAAATTTCCTGTGCCAAAGGATGTCATTGCTAGAATCCATTAGGATGGTGTATTTTTTTTATCCCTTTAAAACAAAATTTCAATCTGAATGTCTTTGTCTTAGTAATAACAGTGACCCAAGATAATTCTCTCAAGACATGAAGTTTCTGGGGAGAGTGTTCAAAGTTTTATGAGGTCTGGCTAAAATGTCATTTGCATTTATTTAAATAAAAAAAAAATGTTTCAAACTGTAGCACTGTGTAGAGCAAACTGTTCTGAGTTACATTGCTGTGAAAGCAGGATAATGGCTGTGAAGCCAAGGGGTTTCTCTAGAGTCACACCCTTAGAAATAAGAGCAGAATTTGGACAATGGGGTAAAGCGAAAATAGATGATTTATCCACCAGGTCAGGTATTCTGTCTCTCATACCTAGCGCTTCAAAAGTTAAGGGCAGAAACCTATTGACTCATTGGTGCCAACTATGTAGGGGCTCCATGGACTGAGGCCCTAACAGAAACAAGCCAACAGGGTTTAGCCCCCCCACCACTCCCACCCACACCCTGATAAAACATGAGGGGTGGGATTAGTCCTAGATGTTGTTCTAGAGTCATTCAGCACTCCTCCTGTGGAATGAGATGGCAGTTTTGCTTCTCCTATTTGAAGCAATTGAAAGATATGGAAACTTAAGCGCCATCAGACCACTAAACCTTTCCCAATAGCCACTTCTCCCTCCTGTTTTTCCTCTCTCCCTGGATACAAATCCACTCTACTTTCTCTTTTGATGGCATACGTCTGCACAGCATGCACAAAATGTCCACTGACCTTAACCAAAACGATGTAATAATAATTTATTATTAATGTGAGACCAAAGGTCATTGCACGGCAAACAATAAACACATGAATTAAAATCAAATACAGTGTTACAACAACACCACCACAATATTTACATATTCACATTTTGATACCATATAAAGATCAGCAAATACCAGCTGCCGATTGCCCCCCATATAGGGCTATTATAGGGCTGTTTGGACAGAGAAATCCAAAAAACTGCACAGCTTTATACAAATAGCTGTACCAGATATCCTTCCGCCCCTGATCCCCCCTAAAATGATGTCAATAGCACTGCCACCATTTTGGTTAAAGGCAGCAGCAATTTTGTGCAAGTACATTCTGCTGCCCTTAACCAAAATGGCGGTGACACTATTGCTATCATTTTGGTTAAGGGCAGTGACTATTTTGCACACGTGCAAATGTCCCGGTGGTCTTTTTGCACCTACACAGTGATTTTGTTGTTGTTGTTTTTGTTTGTTTGTTACTCACCGAAAACTCATACTGGACCTGAGTTCTCAGTGAGATCTTGGTCCCCGTACTCAAGTTTGTGAGTTTTACTCATGAGAAACAAATTGGACTGCTCATTCAGCCCTATGTAAAATGCGATTATTTTTCTTGACTCTGATGTTTAGTACTAAAAATAACTCACAGGAATGTAATGAGAATTAATTGATGTTTGCAGTGTGCTAAGAAGCACTAAATGCTAAGTATTATTAGTCGTCTTTTAATGACAGTGTCCCTTCAAAAGCTTGCTCTTTTCAAATGTTTTCTATTCTAGACAGAAACATAATGATGACAGGATGTATTTATCCGTTAACATTCTACAACAGAAAACTATCCCCTTATTGGTTTTTAGGTGTAATTAACTTTTATCATTGCTTTGTGTAAAGATCTTTGTCCCAGGATTTCATGCTTCAGTGGCCTACAAAATCAAGCTTCTGTATTGAATGTAATTAATATGTAATATGTTTCAAACTGAAAACTAGCAGCACAAGGAGAGCTTGGGATTTATCCATCAAAAATTGATGACAGTGTCACTTGTGAACAGAATAGGAGTTTTATTTTCATTTCATGTGAGCATTATGTAGATGAAACATCTTCTATTGACAGTCCTAGAGAGTTGAAATTCTTCCTCTGCCTCCAGAACAGCCATTACATGGGTAACAGCAGTACAGAGGACTACTCCTATACCTCTAGCTTTTTAGCCCTACCAGTCAAAAGACAGATTAGAGTGTTTTCAGACAAGTTTCTTCAATCAGTGTTAGTTATTCTGTAGTAACTAATACATAAGAATAGATTTAGAAGGGATTCCATACTGGGTCAGACCAATGCTATATCTAGCCCAGCATCCTCTTTCCAATAGTGGCAGTTTCGATTGCCTCATTACACAGCAGGGGTGATTCATTTTATTTATTTATTTATTTTTATTTTTTTCATGACATTTTTATGCCGCCCCCTCATGCCCATGGCATCTCGGGGTGACTAACAACATGATAAAACAATAAAATACATTAAAACGAACATCACTTTTAAAAAAATTTAAAAAAACCCCCAACCCTAACCCCACCCTCCAATTCCCCCAATTCCCCACCCCACCAATCTCCCCAATTTACCCCTCCCTCCCCCCATCCCCTCCAAAGGCCTGGGCGAACAGCCAAGTCTTGCATGCCCGCCGAAAGGCGAGCAGACCCGGGGCCAGGCGGGTTTCCTTCAGAAGGGAGTTTTCTGCTGCCCATTCCCAGCCCTGAACAAACAGAAGTCTGCCCCCCTCAAAACTTAACTGATATAAAATATGCTTGAACCATGCTTCTGTTGAATGAGAAATCCAGGGCTTAAAGCGTGGTAAAGGGTTCTACCAAGATTGTTAATCTAGAAGAAGACATCCACGGAGAGCAGTGAGGTGTGGTAAGAGAGGCATTCACTTTTTATGGCCATGATTCCAATAAGACTAATCCAGAATGAATGATCTGAGGAAAGCATATGGGCACCAGCAAAGGGGAGGGGGACGCAAGAGGGATGTAGTGTCCCCTCCTCGTCCTGGACTTTGCTGTGGACTCTGGGGGAGGGGATGAGGTCATGTCAAAATGGGTGGGATGAAGAGGCTTTCCCACTCTTTCCAGCATGTGTGTACCTGCCTGCTTCAAGGTATCATGACATCATGACACTCTGTAAGGGGCATGACTGTTTCAAAAAGGGGGTAGAGCAAATTGATGCTTCCATCCCGTTCTCACATGAAAACATGTCATGGGCATTTAATGGGGAGGTGAGACCTCCTTTGAGCAAGAGCCCTCCCCATCTGACAGAAAACTCCTGGGCAGCCTTGGGAGTGCAACCTCAGTCCCATTCAGTCCTCAGCCTCTCTGTTGAGACTTGAGGTTGAGTCTGGTGTCAGTATTGTTACGATAAGTGTTTTTTCTCTGATCACATCTACTGTGTAAGTGGACGAAGACCACCAATTCTCAGTGCCCTTTCAGTTCCTACCAACCAAATGGTACCCTACCTTCTTTCAAATGCCTCTTAAAGACTCACCTCTACTGTGATGGCCACAAGAACTGAGTTTAATACAAATTAATAATAGCAACATGAAAAAAGAATTGTCATCTCTTCTATGTATTTATTCAGTTTATTCTGTTCCTATCTTGATTAGAACATAAGATTTGTGGACCAAAGGTCTGCTTTGGCATTTGAGTATTGTACCAGCACTTAACCAGTAATTTATGTATTTATTCATTATTCATTATTATTATTATATATACCACCAGCAATGTACCTGTCACTGTAAAATCAATAGTTAAGGACAGGTCCCTACCCCTAAGGGGCTTACATTCTAAGAAACAAGGGAGGGGGGAGACAAGGGAGATGTGAAAATTGGGAGAGACAAGAGTACATTCATGAGGTTGAGAAGTTGCAGCTACGTGTGCTTCACTTAATTACAGGGAACTAGATTCTGAGTGAGTGGGAGAGGATGCAGTTTCTCTCATGACAAGCTAGGGAAATGATGGAAGAGAATGATTTTCATGAGGGATCTGAAAGTTGAGAGGGAGGGAATGACTTAGGGTACTTTAAGGTGTCCCAAGATGAAAATTTAGTAGAAAGCATCATCTGATTTTCCTGGAGGGCAGGTGGTGCTGGGAGTGGGAAGAGAGGAGTTACAATGGGGTTCTTTGGACATCTGAATTGCTGTACCACATTGTTGCATAGAAGCAATCAAACTGTTATTTATTAGATAAACAAAAAACCTATGGTTTTACAAACTTAGTTAAGGCAGATTCATACCTAGCAAACTTTAACAAACCTAGAAATTGTGTGTTAAGGCTCCCGCCTTAACTTCTACACCATGTAAGCACTAAAGATGTTGTATGGCTTCGCATACGGTGCTCGCTTTCAACTCAGGCTCCATGCACCCACACTTTGCCTTGGTCTTTCAGCTCCAATCCTCTTCCTTTGCAGGTTGGGAGCAACACTAAAGCTGAGCAGAATGCTATGTAAGTGTTTAATAAGAATTTGGGTACACGTTGACATTAAATGCATGGAAAGGCCAATGGAAAGAGTGGAGGAAACATTAATCCTAATTTGGAATTAAGTTATATCTCATTAAGTGTTTCTGAAATAATACAATGGAGATGCATCATTGGGAGTGGGGGGGGGGAGGGGAGATGATATTTATTCATTTATTTATTTGTTATACTTATTAGCCGCCCCCTGCCTACAGCATCCCAGGTCGGCTTACAACACTAAAAACTACAACAATCATAAATTATTAATTTAAAACATTTTTTAAAAATGTTGGAAGTAGAGTACTGATGTAATACTAGACAGGGAGGTGTGTATCATGCTTGCTTTAGTGTTGCCCCCAACCTGCAAAGGAAGAGGATTGGAGCTGAAAAACCAAGGCAAAGTGTGGGTGCATGGAGCCTGAGTTGTAAGCGAACACAGTGTGCAAAGCCATACAACATCTTTAGTGCTTACATGGTGTGGAAGTTAAGGTGGGAGCCTTAACACACAATTTCTAGGTTTATTAAAGTTTGCTAGGTATGAATCTGCCTTAACTAAGTTTGTAAAACAATAGGATTTTTGTTTATCTAATTGGTGTGTTTTAAAAAATGTAGATTGAAAAAGTAATTACTGATTTGATAGAAGTTGCTGAGACTAAGAGATTGTAGTAAAATTAACATTTTTGTTACTTTCCACCCAGAGCCCTCCTCCTGCTCCCTCAGCCTCCTGTCCCCACAGACCCCACCCTCCTGCTTCCTCAGCCCCCTCCCCCCCAGATTCCCTTCTTGCTCCCTCAGCCCGCTTCCCCCAGAGACCGCTCTCCTGTTCCCCCCTCCCTGACAGAGCTCCCCCTTCCTGCTTCCTCCCCCCTGAGTCCCATCCTGCTCCCTTCTCCTACAGAGCCCCTCTACTGCTCACTCAGCCTCCTCTTCCCACAGGGTCCTCTCCCCCCACAGAGCCCCCTTCTGCTCCATCAGCCCCCGACCACTCCATCAGCCCCCTCCCCCTTATGCTCTCCCAGCGTCTTCCTGCTCCATCAGACTCCTCCCCCGACCCCCCTTCTGCTCCCCCAGTGCCCTCCCTGCGAAACCCCCTCTCCTGTTCCCCCAGAGCCCAGCTCATGCTCCCTCCCTCTGACCCCCACCTGTCCCTCTTCCCAAGAGCCCCC
>QEPC01014310.1:1093241-1103635 GCA_003113815.1 Sphenodon punctatus | reverse complement strand
CCCCCCCCCCCCGAGTGTAGTATCCCTGGGGGAGATGTGGGCCCTGAGATGGGGCTACTCACGATTCTGGGGAGCCCCTCTATTCTACTTTCCAGTCAGCACACACAAGACTTAGTGGAAGGAGCAGGAAACACGTTTATTGATATTTCTTAGTACAGGATCCTAGTAAGAGGGAACTCCTGCATAACACAAAATGGAGACCGCACCCTGCAGCTCCCAAACACCAACTGAACGGGAAACCCCCCCCCACCTAGTTCTGGAGGGAAGAAGGAGCTGGCTAGTGCCAGCTCTCTTAAAGTTGTACACACATATGCCACACTGAGCCCCCTTCCTGCTCCCCCAGCGCCCCCTCCTGTTCCCCCCAGAGCCCCCTCCTGATCCCTCCCTATGGCCCCTCGTCCTGGTCCCTCAGCCCCCTCACCTCACAGACACCCCCCCCAGACCCACCACCTCATCCAGCTCCTCTTTCCTCCTGATCCCTCAGCCTACAGGGAGGTTACATCCCTGGCCACTCCCCCCCAGAGTGCTTATCTCTCACACAGCAGCAAGAGCTTTTTAAATGCCAGGGACATCTTGACACCTCATCTAACATGAAATATTGGATCAAAGCACATACTTACCATACTCAATATCTGTCCTATGCGGCCATCTGTGTCTATAAGTGTATGCTCACAGAGAAAACCCCATCAACATCAGGGTTTCAAGCCAGAGGAATTTGCCCCGGGGAGCTCCATTGAAGTCAATAGAGCTCTCAATACAGAATGTTAGCTCCGCCTTAACTAATGGAGCCACTAGTGTGGCTCCATAATTCTGTGTGCATTCAGTTTAATCAGTTGCTGTCTTGTCAAGAATGTAAACTATTTAGATTGCTTGTGGTGAATTTCTCAATTGTTGTACTGCTGGATTACCAGATTGTACAACAGTTCAGACTAGGACTACATCAAATATTTTTTTAAAAATATTGGTCCTTAGAACTGAGGGTCTGAGGACCATTGAAGAATACCCATGTATTCCAAAGGGTGGGGGCGATGAGGGAGGCAGAGGCCAGAGGGAGCCTGTGGGGGTGAAGGGAATGGTCCAGGTAAGAGGGGATAGGGGCCTATCGGGGGCTCAGGGCTACACACCCTCCAGATGGGGTCCAGTGACACATGGCTTCCTCCAGGGCCAGGTAAGTTGTTTTTTGTTTTTAAAATAATAAATATCTGGGCACACTTAGAAAAGCCAAAAGGCCCCTTCTGAGCATGCTCAGAACTTTCCAAGATGGCGCCTGCAATGTGATGATGCTGCCAACGCCATCTTGGAAAGGTCTGAATATACTCAGAAGGGGCCATTTGGCCCTTCTGAGCATGCCCAGATTTTTGTTTTCTTTTTTTAAACTTAGCCAGTCCCAAAGGAAGCCATATGTTGCTGGACCCCCTCCACAAGGTGAGCACTCTACCCCAGAGTCCCTGATAGGCCCACACCTCATCACATACACCACCCCTAAACCCTTGCTAAGCCCCTGCTCTCACTTCCCTGCCTGGCGTATTCTCTCCCTGGCCAGCCAGGGCCAAGGAAGGGGGAGGCGAGGTCAAGAGTTGGCCTCCAGACCCCTTTCTGAACTCGGCCAAGAATTTTCTGAGTACCAAAGTTTTTCAGGGGCCCTTCCTTGAAACTTTGGAACTCAGGAAATCAAGTCGAATGCCCCAATGATTGGTGTTTTGCAAGGAAAACCAAGGACCGAGTTTCAGCGCTAGTTCAGATATCACAACAGTCCCGTTGTACTGTTATCACTTCACAGAATTACTACAGGATGCTTCCTATGCTTTTTTTCTTTTTTGATGTCACAAAATACCCTGACTTTTACTATTGAGCCTAGAATACTTAACTAGTGACCTTTAAGCAATAGGTCTCTCATCATGTTAACAATGTTCTGAGTCATTCCTTTGGCTACAAAAGGATTTCAACAGCTTTTCCTCCTACCTTTTCAGCCTTCCTCAAATTCAGCCTTGGTCTTTTTTTCCCCCTGGTTAAACTGTGAAGATTAATAGCTGTACATGACAAATAGATCATTTAGAGTGTTAAGCATCAGTGATAAGCTAACCATCTGAGGATTAGGACAAGCTAGTGGAAAAAAGTGTTCTCTTGTCACAGACCAGTGATCCAGGAGATATGCAGATTCTGGTGCCTGGCATCTAAGTATAGCATCTCACCATGTTACTGCCAGCACTGCCTGAGTAAAGAAAATGGCTTATAATGAAGCTTCATCTTTGCTTCTTCAGCTATCCAAGTAGAAACCTACATATTGATCCCAGGCTAGTGAAGACAAACACATGATAATCACTTCAGAAGAATCACTGGCTTAGAAAGGGTTCTTTTAAAGATCTTTGTAATGCTCTGAAAAACCTTCTTGGGTATTTTGCAACTGCACCTCTGCCAGGTCTCCACTCTTGTGAAATTTGAATGCTCTAAACTTAGTGAGCATGAAGAGTTTCTAAAAAATCTGCTCATGCTAAGCAATGGGTTTCATTTAGAGCTGAAAATAAATGAATATCCTAAGCAAATACCACTTGCTGGCAAATTTAGGAAATGGGAGGTTGCTGTTTTCATAATTGTTTCTGTGACTGTAAATATGGAAGAAAACTGTTGATCACTGACAAAACAGTTCTTTCTGTGGAATTCATCTATTAATGCCACATATTTTCCCATTTGACCACATTCAATACAGATTCAGGTTTTCCCTATTAGAAATAATGAAGTCCATGGAAAGCAAGTACTGGAAAAGACCAAATAAGTTGTAACTGAAAAATCCAAATAGATACAAATCAACTGGTCTCATTTTCTCCCTGAAATATTAATGGCATGTTCCATCTTTTTTTGAAACCAATGATTGTCTTATATTAACCTCAGTGGGATATAGATTACCTAATAATCATCCTCTCCAGTTTATACAAGTGAACTGTGTTTCCCAATTCCTTCCTGTCTCCTGAATGAATTGAAGATAATATGGTCTGGGGCTGGTGGTCCAAGTGTACTCTTCTTCTCTTTTGGGTACAAGTTACTATCAGAGTACATAAGCCTGCAAGCACAAGGTTGGAGGATCTTCTGCCTCCTTTCCCCATGGAGTAGACAAGCTGCCTGTATGAGTTTCATCTCTCTCTTCCTAAAAATTGAATGATGGCTAGGGTCTCATCCCTGCATTTCCAATAAAGATCATCATCATCATCATCATCTTTTTAATTTTGTACCCTGCAGACTACACCACAGGTGTCTCGTAGCGGCTTACATTCGCAAATGAAATACATAAATACATAATAACCAGTACATAATATAAAAATACATAATCTAAACATATATCAAACATCAACCCAATAGCATTCCACTTGAAGGCAAAGATACAAACTCAATGGGGTTGGACTAGATGTTCTTTGAGGAACCTTCCAACCCTCTGATTCTATAAATAATTAGGCCTGGCAGACCTTCACTCCTTTCCTCCTGGAGGCCAAAAAGAGATGGGGTGCTGTATTTGTTGTCCTAACTATGTCCTTCTGTGACCAAGAGGAGGGAATAGAGTTCATTAGGATAAAATATTTGCCAACACTTTAGAGCTGAGAACTCACTGATCATTAGCTCTGCCTGGTCTCAGTGCAATACTAGTTCATTCAATGGGAAGTTACCACAGTTGACCCTCACAATCACATGTTTTCCAAATAGCTCAAACATCAACTGCTGTTGTTAAGGAAAGGAGGAATCTGTTGGTTTCAATGCTCCCTTCACTAACAATTAGCTTGCTGGACTTTTATTTTTACAATGAGAGAGAGAGAAAACACCCCTATAAAATTGGGGGAAGGAAAATGCATCATTCTCAAGAAAAATATAACATTAATGAGAAAGTGGAGTCTTTATTCTTTTTAATCAAAGCTAATTATAGTACCTGAAAGCTCAGATACTTGGAATTATTTTTCTTTGTTCCTTTTAATGAATATTTTAATCCCTTTAGTTTTAGCTGTGCAGTTCAAATACTCTTTGTTCTACAGGTCACTCCTCAGTGGAGTGAATGGTAAGATATGTGTGTGCAGACAGGAGGCTCAAACAAAAAAATGATGATTTCTCCCTTTTTGCTAAAAGATAAGTTAAGTGGGTGAGTTGATCTGATGGGGTTAACAAAACATAGTAATGATCTGGTGATTTGGTTTAAATAAGTGCCCAAGTTTTACATATTTGCTTCTCCGAACTTTTCCTGTCTGAATATAGGAAAGGTTCTGACCTCACAGAATAGCGAGAAGGTTCATCTGTTACTTCCTAGCTTCCTCTTAGCAGATAAGAGGGTGCACACAGAGCAGTGTAGCTTAAGCTTAGTGGAAAAGGTGCTAGACTCTTAGACCTGAGAGACCATGGATCAAATTCTGTCTTAGCCATAAACTCCCCGGATGAGGCCACATGAGACAGTGGGGGGGAGGCTACCACACCTTGGGTGGCCCAGCTGCCCAAGGATGGCATCAAAACCCTATCCTTCACTGAGTAGGGGAGAATAAACCCAGGGGAAATACACATTTATTATTTATTTATTACAAAATCTTTTATCCCGCACCCTCCCACACTTCGGCAGCTCAGGGCAGTGCACAACATAGAACACAAGAATAAAACCATCTAAAAGCTACAATATTTAAAAATGGACACATAAAATTCAATAGCAGCTAAAGCAAATCACCCCCACCCCAACCCCCTCGACCTGGCGGAACAACCAGGTCTTACAACACCTACAGAAAAAGGGGTGGTCAGGGGACAGACGGGCCTCCAACAGGAGGGAATTCCAGAGACAAGGTGTGGCCACCGAGAACACCCTCTCTGCCATTACCACCCGGCATACCCGCGGGACTTCGAGTTGGGTGCCTCCAGCCAACCGCAAGGGCCGTGAAATGACCTAAGGCTTGAGGCAGTCTCACAGGTAAACAGGACCCAAGCCGTTTAGGGCTTTAAAGGTCATAACCAACACCTTGAATTGGGCCTGGAAGACAATAGGCAGCCAGTGCAGACTACGGAACACAGGTGTAATGTGCTCGTGGCAGCCTATGCCCATTAGGAGGTGGGCCTCTGCATTCTGCACCAGCTGCAACCTGCGGACCGTCATCAAGGGTAGCCCCACGTAGAGTGCGTTACAGTAGTCCAGTCGAGAGGTAATGAAAGCCTCCAATAGAGGCGCTTCATGGTTCGACAAGGACTGTGTTCGGAAAAAGGAATGGTTAAATTCTGAAGTCAAGGCCTTGAGGAAGTTGGAGGTCTTTCTTTGGGAAATCTTTCACAAAATAAGGAAGGATTACAAATTACAGAATGTCATTAAATCTAAAGATGATAGATCCTTTTGGAAATTGGTTGCAAAAGACACCTCCAATTATGACTCCAACATCGATGGTAATATCTCACAGGAGAACTGAGTTCGCTACTTTTCCATACAGTTCAACCATGAGGGAGCCAGGACTCCTGAATTGGAGTTAGTTGTAACCCCCCAAGCCCCTACTCATTATTTTATCAACGAAAAGCAGATCCAATCTTTGATAAATTTACAAGGCAATAAAGCACCTGGCCCAGATGGGATCCCTGCTGAAGTTTTTCAGCAGAACATGGCTTGGTGGGTTCCTGTTTTAGTTGCCTGGTTCAATAGTATCATGACAAATGATAGAATCCAAGAATCCTGGCGAGGTTCTACCATCATTCCTATTTACAAAAGAGGGTCCAGGAGTGACCCTGCTGCATATCGACCTATAAATCTGATAAACATTGCAGCCAAAATCTTTGGACGACATTTATTAGTAGATCTGCAACTGTGGGTCAGGGAGAATTCTCTCCTGGCTGAAGCACAGGCAGGTTTCAGAGAGGGCTATTCCACTCTGGATCACTTATTTACACTTCAGTATCTTAGGCACAAACATGTACAAGTAGGGAAATCTTCCCTTTACATGGCGTTTATTGATCTATCTGCCGCATTTGACTCCTTGGATAGGGAACTACTTTGGGCCAAATTGGTGGATTTAGGCATTGATCCATTGCTGCTCAAACTATTAATGACCTACCATAGGAACAATTGGGCCCAAGTTCAATATGGGAGGCAGGGAGAACTTACAGTCAGATTTCCAGTGTGTAAGGGTGTGAGACAGGGATGTGTTCTAGCCCCCTCACTTTATAATCTCTATGTCAACGACATGATCCTCAAGATGGTTAATCCTGATTTCCATCCACACAAAGTGTTGTATACACCTATAGCAGTTTTGATGTTCACAGACGACACAGTTGTCCCCAATTGGGTTACAAAAAGGCCTACATTATTTTTCAATTCTTTCTAAGACAAATGGGCTAATAATTAATTGAACCAAGGTAGCTAGATGGGGTAGAAGTAGGAGGTACAAGCGAACCTTTTCTTGGTCACTGGACAATGCACCTTTGGAGGTGGTGAAGGACTTTAGGTACCTAGGTATTGTTTTTTCCTCCTTATTGTCATGGTCTAGCCACATAGCATTTGCTTAAGCAAAAGCTAAGTCCTCTGCTTATGCCATTAGACGCTTCCACAATTCCACAGCAGGGAGATCACCCATGGCTGCTTATAAGGCCTTCTGTGCAAAAACTATTGCCCAGATAGTCTATGGGGCAGAAATTTGGGGCTATAGTGCAACGGAAGACATCAATATTCCCCAGAATAAATTCCTATGAGCTATTCTGGGGCTGCCCTCCTCATTCCCAGCCACCTTTGCCAGATTAGAGACTGGGGCGGAATCTATTCTAATGTCTATTGCAATCCAAGTGTTGTCTTATTGGATCCAAAATTTTTCTTTATCTCCCAAAATGTGCTATCTAGAAGAATCTGAAAGGGCTGGTCCTGGGAACTCACCCTGGCTGATGTTTGTCATTCTGTAGCTCCAACATCTGGGATTTAGCTATATTTATGAGGAGACTATAGGTTTCGTACACCCAGCTGAACAGGCCCAGATAGGACAGAGACTTAAAGATCAAGTCACCCAGAAGGAGTTTGGTACTGTGTGTTATGCTAGGGTTGCGCCACATTTTATATTGTGGAAAACTAGGGGGGGGGGGGGCTAGTCAGTTTTTGCTCAGCAATTTAAGACCACATTTGAGAATAGCAATGGCGAGATTACATACCGAGCAAATGCCATCAGCAATGGTCCTGGGGAGAAGGATAGGGTGGGAGGAAAGTCGGAGGACATGCCCATGTGGTGTGGGATATATTTCATTATCTAATGGATTGCCCTTTTTATTCAGCAATAAGAGAGAACCTTCTGAATCCCTTTTTAACCAAGATGAGCTGGCTAACAGTGAAGGAAAAGCTATCTGGCTACTCCAGCAGGAAGACCTGATCCACAAAATTGCAGTTTTTGCGTTCAAAGCCGAGCACATTTGCGCCAAATATTTTAATCCAGCACTTGTGTTGACATGTTGTTCGGATTCTTTATCTGCCATAGAGTATGGGCCCTAGGTGAGTGTCATTTTACCAGCAGCCATTTTGACAGCCCTGGGTCAGTGCTAATTCCCTAGTTTGTTTGTCCCATTGCAGAGGCTTCTAGGGTCCCATGGCTGGGCACTTGGTCGAGGGTAGGACCAGATCCCACCCATTCCACCCATCCTTTTTTTGACTTTCCTATTAAATTCAGATTGGATTATTGGACTTTGTGATATCGTGTTATTTTGTTTTATACTAGACTTATGTTTTTTCAGTATTCCTTTTATTGTATGATTACATGTAATGTTTTTGTATTCTTAAAGTAGTGCAAAGGCTCAGTGTCATGCACCTATCAATAAATTTACCTCCTCAGAAAGCATGGATGATGGTGGCCAGATCCGAGCCTGAGATATACGGCGGCAGCCGTCGCACCAGATGCAATTGGCAAAATGCTCCCCTTGCCACAGCTTCCACCTGACAATCCAGGCGGATCTGCGGGTCGAGGAGCACCCCCAGACTATGAACCTAAGTGGCCAGAGGGGGACAGACCCTGTCAATGACAGGATCCACACATCCCCGTCAGCCCTACCCACCAACATCACCTCTGTCTTGTCAGGATTCAGCCTCAGACAGTTCCTCCTCATCCAGTCAGCATGTCGGCACTAACATGTAACCATTGTATTCACCATATGACAACGGAATGGGGGGATGGGATTCTGCACCAGAATAGTCATGGGTATCTGCCCTGGGCCCAGCTCCATCTGGCACTCTGGTCGCAAGACAGCTCATGCAGGTGCTGGCAGATCTCAGGCAGGAGCTGCCGGTCCTGTCTCTGCTTCCACTCGAGGAAGATATTACACACCGTAAAGGGAGAGGGGGCAGTGGAGGAACCTGTCCAGCACGTCATGAAATGACTCTGTGTACCTGGCACGGCCAGATGGAAGGTTGTTACCATGGACCAACTTGTATCCTCTCCTCAAGTCCTTTGTCTGCTGCCAGCACTGGGACATGTCCCTATTGTACCCCAATTGCACCATCTCCTTGGAGATATCTTGCCATACCAATTCATTTTGGTAGCATTTCATAAGTTTTCCCTGCATTTTGGCCTTCCTCCCCCCCCCCACAGGTGGATGAAGACTCTGGTCATAACCTTAGGTGCAGAGCCTGTGGAGGGCGTGCCTGCATGCCTGGGGTCCACAAGGAGGATGGTCTTTCTATCAGGGTATGGATGGGATGGGGGGTGACCAGTTCACGAGCTGCTGCTGTGTCACTCTGGCCATTGTGATACCATTTTTCCATGGTTCCAGTGGACCTGTCCCCTGGGTGGGTGTGCAGCCCAGTTCACATGGGCCAGGGATATATGTGGGACCCTCACCATGTATGGATTTGCCTGCCCCTGCGTGGAGCATCCTGGCTTTTTCTCCACTGCTCTGTGAGTGGCCATGGGTGGGTGGTACATGGGTCACAGGAGCGTATACACACACACACACACACACACACACACACACACACACACACACACCACCTTCAAATGGGATTTTAGATGCATGTGGGATGGGTGGGCCTGCATGGTAGGGTCTCAAATTGTTAGGTGTAAAAAGGCCGCAACTCTTCATTAACATTACATTGACTCAGTCTGGGAGAAACCGACAAGGATAGGCTAAGGATAGGCTAGAATAGATAAGAACCTAGAAGAAAAGATATAGACAGATAGAACAGATATAGATATTGGGATAATATAGAGATATATTTCATATAGAATAAATAAATAGTATAAGTAGAATAGATAAGAATCTAGAAAAATAGATATGGACAGATGGAACAGATATAGATATTAGGATAATATAGAGATATATTTCATATAGATTAAATAATAAGTTATACATATACACCATGAAGAAGTGAAGGAAAGCAAGCTCTGGCCATTGGACAGCCAATGCAGGGGCAGGGGACCCCTTAGGCACAGGAAGAAGGCAAGGATGGAGAGGGGTTGGCACTCCTGGCACTGCCAGTCTACAACTCCACCTCAAGATTAAATGCCCAGTGTTTCCCTCCCTGCAGCATCAGCGCTTCCCTGGAGAAGAAGCGGCTGAGATGTTGGGCTTGATGGCAGGTGGTGATGGTCAAGGCAAGGACCCCCAGCCTTCCACCAGTACTGGCACTGTATGGGGGGAACAAACAAAGGGTTCAACACACCCTTTTTGCAGAACTCACTGGCACCGACATCACTGATGTGGGGAAAGATGTGGGCAGCAATGTTGGTGCTGATGTTGGTGCTGTGGGTAGTGCTGGGGCACCCACCTGTCCTGTTGTGCAGGCTCCCCCCCCCCCTCCCAACTTCAGAACCACTCTCCAGGGGCAACTGCAGTTGGACAGGATTTGCTGGGAAGAGTTGTTTGGGTTCATCCCTCCCATTAGCAGCACCCCAAGTAGCCCATTATTCAACCCCTCTTCAGCATATAGCAGAAGGGCATTCTCTACTATCCCCCAGAACCCCCAGTCTGGTAGGAGCAGGAGCAGCATCAGCAGTTGCAGTAGCAGCATGGGATGAGATTCTGCTATAGCCCTTTGATGAAGGATCTGGGCAGTGGGTGACACTCATGCTGTTCCTCCAGAGGAGGACACCCCTGCTGTTCTTGCTGAGGCCCCTGCATGTCCTTTCTGCCAGACTTTGGGGTGCCAACATCATTGCCACTACTTGCTGCCTCTCTTCCTCCTCCGCCATTGCTGCCTTGCACTGCCCACTGCTTCTGCTCCTCCTGCCAGTGCACCTCTCTCACACACAAGTCCTGCCCCCTCAGGTGCTCTCTCTAAGTTGATACCCTGCCAGACTTTGGGGTGACAATGCCAATACCACTACCTCCTGCTTCTCCTCCTCCTCCTCTGTCTGTCTGACTGGAACTACCCACTGCTGCTGCTTCTGCCAATGCCTCTCTCTCTCTCTCTCTCTCTCTCTCTCTCTCAC
>QEPC01014310.1:1058471-1081894 GCA_003113815.1 Sphenodon punctatus | reverse complement strand
TATAAGAAACAGGCTGGCAGGAGGAGAGAGAAATATGCTGACAGGGATACATTCTTGTCATCAACAAGAGGAAAGGCCCCAGTAAGAACAGAACTAGTAAGAACTGTCCATTCCCAGAACAAGGTTGCAAGATAAGAACCAAGCAATGCAATGATGGAGAATGGCTTGCTCAGACAGAGAGACGCCTCAGAGAAGGGGTGTGGGGGATCTGTGGCCTAAGGTCATGTCTTTCTTCCGGAAGGAGGACCAGCAGGACCTAATCTGGTCATGCCAAACCCCAAACAAGTGACGAACAGGGAAGGATGCCCAAATCTGAATAGCGAAGGGGAGGAACTTTCCTGACATGGAACTGTTGGCCCCGTGTTCTGGTTAACTCATAAGGGAACCAGCATAAAAGGTCAGCCCCTAGACAGAGAAGTTGCCTCTCATGGTACCTGGTTCGCTAACTCTTTGATTGCTGACAGGATCGGGGGGGGGCCACTTTGGAACTTCTACATAGGAAGTTCTGCAACTTGCTCCACAGCTAGACTTTCTCTCTTTCGAGGTTTTGGGCCCCCGCCCTGCCTCTCCTTCTGAAAGACCAGACCTGAGACCTCTGACACGTAAGAATACATGCTTTTATGTGTTTTATGTAGTTAGGGATAGGTGAAGGAGTGCATGTTAGAGATGCAAATGCTTTAGTTATAATTGGTATGTTAAATTGTGTTGCTCACTGAATAAAAGATCTATTTGATTGCCAAAAGACTCATTCGTTAGAATAAAGAGGAGTAATTCCCCACCCTCTCCTAATAGTAGTATTTTCACTTGGTCCCGATAGAAGTAAAGGGGAAATCTGTCTCACCAGGGTGCTAAAAGGCAGAGAACCCCCTTTATTTATTTTAATGGTGGAGAATGCTCAAGAAAAGTTATTGAGCCCATTGCACAGTAGGGAAGACTGAGGTCTTAAAAATGGCACTGCTTCCTCCTGGTGATTGGCCTTCATCAGCTAAACACAAAACAACAAATTGCACTGCTTCCTCCTGGTGATTGGCCGTCATCAGCCGGACACAGACCAACATATTTGTTAAAACCAGACACCCTGTCTACTTCTGTTCCTTATCCACCAGCAGCAGTACACACATAGCAGCATAACTGAAAACCACTTTGCTGTCCTGGTAAAGGTGCAATCTAGGCTCAAACCTTTCAGTGAAATTAAAAAATTGGGTATCCAAAGAAAAAACACTTGCATTGTACATTATGCCCTGGTTCTGGATGAATTTGCAGGAAGGGGACCCCGTAGGAAACTGGGGGAAGGTGCTGCAATCTTTTGCAGCATTTGCATACTGATCCTGTTGCAAGAAATCTACCTTGAATTGCCATTTGAATCCAGCATTCCTTGCATAAGAAGCTCCTTTTCCTTTGAAATTCTGCAATATTTCCCTTCAAAATGCACTGCAAAACCTTTCTGTACAGCATACTTGACACTTATAAAATTATGNGCCCTATCTGACTGAACTCATGACACCGGATAATAGGGATGGGCGAACAGAACGGAGTTCGGAAATTTGGTTCACTTTGGTTCAGTTTGAAATTCAAGTTCGGAAATTTGGTTCGGTTCGGTTTGAAATTCGAGTTCGGTTCAGAAGTACTGTTTGGTTGACCGAACAGACCGAATTTGGTCAAATTCCGAACTTCCGAACCAAGTTAGGCCATTCAAAACCAGGTTTTTTGGGGGGTGTTGCCACTAGGGATGGGCAAAAAGAACGAGTTTGGATATTCAATTTGGTTCGGTTCGGTTTGGTTTGAAATTCGAGTTCGGTTTGGAAGTTCGGTTTGGTCAACCGAACAGACCGAGTTTGGTCTGAACCCCGAACTTCCAAACCGCGTTCGCCCATCCCTACCGGGTAGCATTAGGAAGTGATAAGCCTGCCAGCCGGCCTGTAGCTAGACGATCTCGGCCTGCCTATCTGAATGGCTCTCTCTCTCACTGCACAGTCTTCACCAGCCTATCTGAGTGCCCTGCCAAGGTCCCAGCCTGCCTTCTATACTGCCTCTCATGCCACGCTGCCTGTCTGCCTGCCTGCCCAGGTAGCCAAGATCAAACCTTGCCTCTGTCTGCCTTTGAATGCTCATGCCACGCAGACTGTCTGCCCGCCTGCCCAGATTGCCAAGTTCAAACCCTGCCTCAGTCTGCATTCCAGTGCTCATGGCACACTTCCTGTCTGCCCACCCACCCAGGTTGCCAAGATCAAAGCCTGCCTCAGTCTGCCTTTGGCTCATGCCAAAGTATCTGTCTGCCCGCACTGTGGGCAAAGCTGAAGTCCTGCCCCAGCCTGCCTGCCTCTCATGCCAAGGTTCCTGTCAGCCCCAGGACCCACCCGCTGGGTTCTGGGACCTACGTTACAGGCAGGTAGGGCTGTCATTCCACTTCATCCAGAAGCTGCCACTCCTGTTCCAGGACCCATGATCAGGGTAATGGGACCTACATTCAAGTCACAGGGGGCTGTTGTACCACTGCATCCAGAAGCTGCTACTAGGGATGTGAGAATGCGGTTTGGGCGTTCAGCGTTCGGCCCGAACTCAGCCAGTTTGGACAGATGAACCGAAGGTCCAAACTGAATGCCTGAAGCCCTGAACAGTTTGGTCCCATTTGGCTGCATTCGGTTGGAAAAAACAGGGCTGGAAGGCCCGGGGGGGCAGCTGAGGAGCAGACTTTCTGACCCCAGGGGTGGAGAGGCTTGGACTAGCATCTAGCCTGCCCAATCATCATCCTTCTTTTCCTCAGACCACTGGCTTCGCAATCTGCGATTGGCCATGGGCTATGCTGCACAGAGCCAATGGGGTTGTGGCAAGGCAGGTGCAGCAAGTAACAAAGGTCATTGCCCTTCCCATTTCTAATTCCTTCTGAGCTAGTCGCTGATCCTGTCAGCAGACATTTTCAGAAGTCTCCCTCTCCCAGCCATTTGTATTCCTCCCAGTCCATTGCCATCCACTTCCTATTTCACCCATTTCCACACTTTTACCTCCATAGTTTCTTTTATTTAGATTAGATTAGATAGATTTAGGTGTTATTTTTATTTTTTACCCCTCCCTGTGTTCTTTCCCCCTACCCTCCATTGAATCCTTCCCTCCACCCTGTATATATTCCATCCCTCATCCCCTTCCCCTGTTTTTGGATTTATTTAGAGTAGGATTAGCTTGATTTAGCTTTCATTTCAGTTTTTTAACATTCCCTGTGTTGTTTGTTGTGAGCTGTCTGTGTCCCTCCCATCCCTGTGTAGATAGATAGATAGATAGATAGATAGATAGATAGATAGATAGATAGAAAGATAGATAGATAGATAGATAGATAGATAGAAAATTGTAGGAGTTAGCTTAGTTGTAGTGATTGATGATGATGATGATCATGATGATGATGATGATGATGATGATTGATGATTGATTAGCATTTGTATAGCACCAGCTGTGTACCTTGCACTTTACAGAACAATAAGATAGATGCGGTCCCTGCCTATGGCTTACAATCTTATAGTCACAGAGGAGGGAGACAAGGAGAGGGGACATAGAGAGAGACAAGGGATAAATAGCATTCAAGAGGATGCAAAGTCTCAGGTGCACGTGCTACACTTGGTTGCAGTTAGACAGGAGTCTGTGGGGAGGGCAGACAGTAAATATTGAAAGGAAACTTCTAACAGGCATCAGGAAAGGTGGTAAGAAAGAAGTGGGTTTTGAGGAGGGATTTGAAGGTGCGGAGGGAGGGGGTAAGGCAGATGTGGGCAGGGAGGGAGTTCCAGGCATGTGGGGCAGCAAGGGAGAATGGATGAAGGTGGTTAGGGGAGCAGGGGAGATGAAGGAGTGTGAGGGAGGGGACAGAGGAGGAGCAGAGAGTGCGTGCAGGAGTGTGTAAGGAGAGTAGGGCTGAGAGGTAAGGGGAAGCCTGTTGTGAAGGGATTTGTAAGTGAATACCAGGAGTTTGTGAAGGATGCTTTTGGGAAGGGGGATCCAGTGAAGTGAGTGTTGGAAATGCAAGGACTGTGAGATCATTGCATCCATTTGCCCAATGCAGAGTTTACAGAGGAGTGTGAGTAGCTAATCATCAATAAGCAGGCAGGAAGCATACTTAAGCTTAAGTAGCTTTATTAGGAAATACATGTAGGATAGGAAAGGCCTACATCTATGCTAAGTCCTAAGACTAGGTGTGTTCAAGAGGGAGGAAGGAAGCTCTCTGAGACACAAAGAGATGAGAAATCTCCTGGGGGAGGAGATTGACCAATCAGGTCCTGACAGGAGTAGGACAGATAGGATGGGGGAAGGGTTCCCTGATCTGTCTGTCTACTCCTGGTGTTTCTAGCAAACAAACAGGATGAGGTGCTTAGGGGGGATGCAACCAAAGGAATGTATTTCCAACACCCCTTCTCATCGTCCCGTGCACCGAATCATTTATGTGCACTGCTGACAATTCCCAATGCTTCTCGTAGCCTCTGGAAATTGTCTCTGGGTAGCGGTTTGGTCAGCACATCCGCTATCATTTCCTCTGTAGGACAATAAATCAGTTCAACAAGTCCTTTTTCTTGCGCTTCTCTCACATAGTGACGCTTGGTGTTGATGTGCTTCGACCTTGGCTTTATCTTTTCCATTTTCGTAAGCTGAATGCAGCTTTGATTGTCCTCATACATCTCAGTTGGCTTTGGTTCGTCTATTCCAAAGTCCTTTAGTAGTCTGTGTAGCCATACTACCTCTTGACATGCTTGAGTGGCTGAAATAAATTCTGCTTCTGTGGATGAAAGGGCAATTAATGACTGCTTCTGGCTAGTCCAACTGATTGCTCCGCCTCCATACAGAAATACATTTCCACTCACAGATTTGCAGTCAGTCTTGTCTCCGGCCCAGTCCGCATCCATATATCCCATCAATCTGGGGTTCTCGCTTGCTGGTAGTTTTAAGTTTAAATGCATTGTGCCCTTCAGGTACCGTGCTATTCTCTTGACTGCTATCCAGTCCCTTTGGGTTGGTGCACTTACTTTTCTGCTTAGTATTCCTACAGCAGCGGCAATGTCTGGCCTTGTGACGGTGGCTACATACAACATTTTGCCAATTGCAGTTCTGTACTGGTTGTCCTGTGGTAGGGGCTCGTCGTTGCCTTCCTGGCTTAGGAAATTTGTTTCCATAGGTGTCCCCACTTCATTAGCCTCTGTCATGCCTAGGCATTCTAAAATGTCCTTTATCTTTTGTTTTTGATTGAGAAGGAAACTTCCATCTTTTTCTCGTTCTATTTGTATTCCAAGATAGTAAGTGATACCTCCCAAGTCTTTCACCTCTATTTCTTTGTTCAGATTCCTGACGATTTCATCACAATCTCGTTTGTTTTCATGGCATACAATCAGATCATCCACATAAGTTAGAATGTATGTCCTCCTTTTATTTCTGAACCTTGAGTATAGGCAGGGGTCAGCTTCTCCCTGTATGAACCCCTCCTTAAGGAGCAATTGATTCAATTTTTCGTTCCAGGCTTTCGCTGCTTGCTTTAAACCATAGATACTCTTTTGAAGTTTGCACACAAGTTCCTCCTTCCCAGGTTCTTTAAATCCCGGCGGCTGCTGCATGTAGATATCCTCTTTGATATCACCATGTAGGAATGCAGTCTTCACGTCTAAGTGCTGCACTTCCATTTTTCTTGCAGCTGCTATGCTGAGGAGTGTTCTTATTGTGGTGTGCCTTACTACTGGAGCAAAGGTTTCGTCGTAGTCTTCGCCGTATTTTTGGGAATATCCCTTGGCCACTAATCTCGCTTTGTGGCGCGTGATTTCCCCTTCTGCATTATGCTTGGTCTTGAAGACCCATTTGCATCCAATGGCCTTTTTGTTTTCAGGTAGCTTTGTGAGTGTCCATGTTTTATTTTCATTAAGAGACTCAATTTCTTCCTTGGCAGCATCTCTCCATTTGCGCGCCTCACTGGTTTGCATTTTTTGAATGTCTTGCCATGTTGAGGGCTCCTGTGGTTCCTCCACTTTTGCCGCATAGGAGAATCTCGCTGCTGGTACTCCTTTGTTGTGTCTTTCAGAACGTCTCACTTCTGGTTCTGGTTCTGCTTCAGTTTCAGTATCAGCATCAGTGTTATCTTCTGGTTCCAGTTCTGGTTCTGCTTCAGTTTCAGCATCAGCATCAGTGTTGGTGTCAGTGCCCCCTTCTGGTTCAGGTTGATTGAACATGGTCAAATCAAATGAAACTTCAGCTTCCTCTTTTATCTGCAGTTCTGCAGTCTTTTTCTGTCTTGATGAACTTGGCCTCATTAGGTCTGGCATTTGATCAGTGCTTCCCTTTTCATTTTCATCAAAATAGACCACACTGCTTATCTTCACATTTCCAGTGTCAGTGTCCATTACTCTGTATCCCTTGCATCCTTGTGCATAGCCAACAAGTATCCCTTCTTCACATCTGGTGTTAAGTTTGGTCCTTTTGGCCTTTGGGATATAAGCATAGGCTTTAGAGCCAAACACTCTAATGTGCCCCACACTGGGCTTGTTCCCATGCCATAGTTCATAAGGTGTTGCTTTTGCACCTTTGGTTGGGAGCCTGTTCTGCAGGTATGTGGCAGTCATTACTGCTTCCCCCCAGTATTTGTTTGGCAGATTCGCATCCAAAAGCATACATCTCGCCATCTCTATGAGAGAGCGATTTTTTCTTTCTGCTACTCCATTTTGTTCTGGTGTATGCGGGATGGTTGTCTGGTGTTCAATTCCTTTTTGCTTCAAAAATTCTTTCATCTGTTTTGAAACATATTCACCTCCATTATCTGACCTTAGGATCTGAGGTGATCTTCCAAACTTATTGCTGGCTCTTGCAACATATTCCTTAAATTTCTCCAGCACCTGACTTTTCTCTTTAATCAAGTAAGTGAACGTGAACTTGGAAAAATCATCTATGAAAGTCAATGCATACTGGTTTCCTGCAATTGTTTTTGTCTTCATAGGACCACAGATATCACTATGAATGAGCTGTAGGGGGTGCTGTGTGGCTTCCTCCTTGCTCTGATGAAAGGAGGGCCTAGTTCCCTTTCCTTTTACACAGCAAACACATCTCTCATCTTTAGTTGCACATGAGTTCATTTTAAAATGTTTAACTAGGTCTGGAAGTGCATGCAACACATCTGCATTTCTATGGCCCATCCTTCTGTGCCATTTGCTTTCACAGTTCTTATGTCTGCAATCTTTTGCAGCATTTGCATACTGATCCTGTTGCAAGCAATCTACCTTGAATAGGCCATTTGAATCCAGCATTCCTCGCATAAAAAGCTCCTTTTCCTTTGAAATTCTGCAATATTTCCCTTCAAAATGCACTGCAAAACCTTTCTGTACAGCATACTTGACACTTATAAAATTATGATCCAATTCTGGGACATATAGAGCTTCTTCAATGGTAACTTTCATTTCCTCACCGTTTCCCAGATGACATATGAGTTTAGCCCTGCCTCTTCCTTGACAATAAACTTTCTCTCCATTAGCCAATCTTATAGGAGTTCTATAAGTCCTATCCAGATCAATAAATCTGTCTTTGTCCTTTATAAGATTTTTAGTTGCTCCAGAATCAACAAAGAAATCATGTGAAGCAGTCTCACATTCTATTCCTTCCACATTTTTAAGTTGAGATGCTTTTTCCTCAACCAGGCTGAAAGCCCTATCATGGCTCCCTTTGTTCTTTGCAGAGAAGCTGGGAACTTCTTGCTTGGTGCATTGATATGCGAGATGCATGGTTTCCCCGCAATTGAAGCAACACTTAACTCTTGCAGATCCTTTTGAATTTGCAAAAGGCTTCTTGTTCTCAGCTGCCTTGCAGGCAAGCTGTGAGGAAAAGTTTGGCTGTTCATTAGTTTGAGCCATATTAAATTCCTCAAGTTTCTGAATAACAACATCCAAAGATAGGTTATCCTGCATTTCTATTATCTGACAGACTGTTTGAAAAGTTGTTGGTGGTAAAGAGTTCAGCAGAAATGCCACTATCAATTCATCTGGTAAATTCAGCTTTTGATTTTCCAGTCTCCTGACTAGTTCAAGCAGGCCATTAACATGAGCTGAAAAATCTTCACTCTCATCCATTCTCATATTACAAAGTCTTTTAAGCATTTGTATCTTTGATATATTTGACTTCCCTTGATACAGTCTCTGTAAAATTTCCCACATATCTTTTGCAGTTAACTTGTCATGTATGTACACATGTAAACGCTGACTCACCGACATTGAGATGATTGCCATAGCTTTGTCATTTTTCTCATCCCAGAGTTCTTGTGCTGCCCCTGCATCTGTAGGTCTGTTGGACTCCAGCATTTTCCTTAGGCCTTGTCCTCCCAGTGCCATCCTTGCATTATGACTCCAAGCTTCATAGTTTGTTGCTCCAGTGAGCCTCTCTGGAATGGAGACCTTCAGCATAGAATCCATGGTCACAGAGACTAAAATCTTTCTTTTCTTTTCTGCCTTTAAGATTAATGCTAGCACTCAATTTTACTCACTCTGCGCTGCCTTTTGGGTGTCTGGGCCCATAACCCTGTTGGAAATGCAAGGACTGTGAGATCATTGCATCCATTTGCCCAATGCAGAGTTTACAGAGGAGTGTGAGTAGCTAATCATCAATAAGCAGGCAGGAAGCATACTTAAGCTTAAGTAGCTTTATTAGGAAATACATGTAGGATAGGAAAGGCCTACATCTATGCTAAGTCCTAAGACTAGGTGTGTTCAAGAGGGAGGAAGGAAGCTCTCTGAGACACAAAGAGATGAGAAATCTCCTGGGGGAGGAGATTGACCAATCAGGTCCTGACAGGAGTAGGACAGATAGGATGGGGGAAGGGTTCCCTGATCTGTCTGTCTACTCCTGGTGTTTCTAGCAAACAAACAGGATGAGGTGCTTAGGGGGGATGCAACCAAAGGAATGTATTTCCAACAGTGCGGAGAGGAGAGGCTGCACGTGGTCGAAGCAACGGGCTGAGTGGATGACCCTAGCAGTGGAGTTTTGGATGAAGATAAGGGGGGACATGAGAGAGCAGGGGAGGCCTGTAAGGAGGAGGTTGCAGTAGTCAAGGCAAGAAATTACCATGGCGTGAATAAGGGTTTTGACTGAGACAGAGAGAAAGGGGCAAATCTGAACAATGTTGTGGAGGGCAAAGTGACAGGTCTTGGCAACAGAGTTGATGTAAGGTTTAAAGGAAATGTGAGTATCAAAGACAAACCCCAATCTACAGGCTTGGGGAATGGGGTGGATGGTGACCCAATCAATAAGGATGGACAGGGAAGAGGGAGAGGAAGGGTAGGGAGGAAAAATAAGGAGTTTAGTCTTAGCCATGTTGACCTTGAGCTGACGTTGGGACATCCAGGCTGAGATATCAGAGAGACAGTTGATGAGGCGATCTTGGAGAGAAGGGGAGAGAGGGTGTGGAGAGATAGAGTTGAGTGTCATCAGCATAGAGGTGATATTGGAAGCCATGGGAGGCAATGAGTTTGCCAAAGGACAGGGTTTAGATAGAGAAGAGGAGAGGGACCAGGACCGAATCTTGGGGAACCCCAACCAAGAGGGGGAGGGAGGAGGAGTTGGAATTGGGAAGAGACACATTAAAGGAGCAGTCAAAGAGGTAGGAGGTGAACCAGTCAAGGACAGAGCCACAGAAGCCTAGGGAGTGAAGAGAATCCAGTAGGAGTGAGTGGTCAACAGTGTCAAAGGCAGCAGAGAGGTCAAGGATGACAAGAATGGAATAAAAGCACTTAGATTTAGTGACAAGTAGATCATTCATGATCTTGGTAAGGACAGATTCAGTGGAGTGAAGGGAGCGGAAGCCAGATTGGAGAGCATCCAGGGAGGAGTTGGCAGAGAGGAGATCTAGGCAGCAGGTGTAGACAACAGATTCCATGAGCTTAGAGGCAAAGGGTAGGAGGGAGACCAGCCAGTAACTAGAGGGGTCAGAGGGGTCAAGGGTGGATTTTTGAGTATGGGAAAGACAGTGGCATGCTTGAAGGCAGAGGGGAAGGAGCCAGTGGAGAGGAAGATATTAATGACATGTAAAGGGGGCGGCGACAGTGGGACCAATGGAGGTCAGGAGGCGGCAGGGGATTGGGTTGAGAGGGCACATGGAGGTGTTGGAGGAAGAGATCAAAGAGGAGATTTCATCAAGGAAGGCAGGAGGGAAGGAGGCAAGGAGAGAGGGGGAGGTGGATGGAGGGGAAGGGATGGTGAGGGAGCGGGGAGAGGAGATGGGTAGGAAGCAATGTCCTGGCAGATCTTGTCAATCTTTGTGGTGAAGAATGACACGAGATCCTGAGCAGAAAGGAAAGAGGATGGAGGGGGGCTTGAGAAGGGAGTCAAAGGTGAAAAGAGGCATTGGGGGTCACAAGAGTAGAATTCAACCTGGGAGTCATAGTAGTGTTGCCTCACCAGGGAGATAGCGGAAAAGAGGGAGGAGAGAGATAATTTATAGTGGAGGAAGTCAGGGTGAGAGCGGAATTTGTACCAGAGGCATTCAGCAGCCCTGGCGCAGGAGTGGAGGTAGCGGATAGTATGGGTGAGCCAAGGACAGGAGTTTGGGGGTCGAACGGGGTGGGAGGAGAGGGGGGCAAGAGAGTTGTGGGTCATGGCAAGAGAGGCATTGAGAGAAGAGATGGCAGTGTCATGGGAAGAGGAGGGGAAGACAGGAGGGAGGAGGGGGGAGAGGGAGGAAGCAACGTTTAAAGGGTTAATAGCCTGCAAATCATGGAAGGGACGTGGAGCTGGGGAAGAAGTTGGGGGTTGGTGGGAGAGGTTGAAGGAAGCGTGGTAATGGTCGAACATGGGACAAAGGTCAAAGGAGAGGTCAGCAACAGGACAGTTTCTGGAGAAGATAAGGTTGAGAGAGTGACCACCGGTGTGGGTGGGGGAATCAGTCCAGAGACAGAGACCAAAGGAGGAGGCTAGGGAGAGAAATCCTGATATAGAGGGCTGGCTGGTAAGGTGCGTCAACATGGATATTGATGTCACCAAGAATGAGAGTGGAGGCATCATCCGAGAGGAAGAAGGTAAGCCAGGATTCAAAGTCCGGGAGAAAAGAGGAAAGGGGGCCACGGGTGTGGTAGATGACAGTGACACGAAGGTGAAGGGGGGAGTAGAGACGCACAGAGTGAGCCTCGAAGGAGGGGAAGGAGAGGGAGGGGGTGGGAGAGAGGCTGGAATTGACAAGGGTTGGAAAGGAGAAGGCCCACACCACCACCCTGACCTTTGGGGCGGGATTGGTGAGAGAACAAAAGGCCTCCAGAGGAGAGGGTGGCAGGGGTGACAGAAGGAGAGATCCAGGTTTCAGTAAGTGCAAGGAGTTGAAAGTGGTGAGGAAGGAAGAGGTTGTGAATGAAGGGGGTTTTGTTAATGGAAGAGCGGCAGTTCCAGAGGGAGCAGGAGAAGGGGAGTTGATCAGGGGGAAGGCAGGGAATGTGGATGAGGTTGGGGGTGTGGTGCAATGGGGCTTGCAGGGAATGGTTAAGGGGGTG
Organism: Sphenodon punctatus; assembly: GCA_003113815.1. Taxonomy (NCBI): domain Eukaryota; kingdom Metazoa; phylum Chordata; class Lepidosauria; order Sphenodontia; family Sphenodontidae; genus Sphenodon; species Sphenodon punctatus. The sequence continues at coordinate 1,070,420 of QEPC01014310.1, read as the reverse complement.
AGGGGGAGGAGGGGGAATAGACAAGGGGGGAAATAAGGGGCAGGGAAGTTGGAGAAAGAATGTTGGAGGAGGGAGAAGCAGGGGAGACAGCAGCAGTGTGAGAAGGAGAGGAGAGATGGATGGTGAGGGATTGGGAGAGATAAGAGGAGACATTGCAGTAGTTGGTATTCACAGCAACAGAGGGGACAACCAAGCCTGTGGTTGGCGTGGGAGAGTCCAGGCGAAGGGCACTGGTGAGGTGAGAGATAGCTGGAAGAGGTTGTGTAGCACGGATGTCCACACTGACATAGGGTCCTCGCAGGCCTCGCTCCAGCTTCAGTATGGCCACAAAACGGCTATCGCACTTAGGGCGCCGCCCAAGGGTGGCTGCCCTCAGGGATGGGCAGCTGCTTGAAATGGGGCCTGGCAGGGGAGGGTCCCAGGTGGCTGACTGATTATCTGCAGTAGGGCAGAGAGGAGGAGGAGGAAGCTGGTCACACGCTGAGCTGGGGGCAGGGCTTGTAAGGGCTGTCCTTCCAGGGGTCCAATCTCAGGGGCAAGAGATAGATAGAGATAGTGTGTAGTGATTCAGTTTTAATATTTTATAGTGTGTTTGTAGGACTAGGCCTTTGTAGATATTAGATAATATTCAATTTAGTTCCATAGGTTTTAGAATAGTTATCAGCAGTTAGAGTTAGTGTAGTAGTAACCAAGCCAAGTACGTGCACTTGAGACCTCGCATCTTCATGAATGTTAGACCCCTTGTCTCTCCCTCTGTTCCCCTTCCTAAGTCTCTCCCCCAGCTCCTGTCTCTCAGATTGTAAGCCCTAGGGGCAGGGACCGTGTCTATTTTATTACTTTTAAAGTGCCAGGTACACTGCTGGCACTATATAAATGTTTGTTAATAATAATAATAATAATAATAGTTGGCATTAGTTGGCATGTGGTAGTTGGCATTAGTAGTTGGCATTAGTTGGCAGTTAGAGTTAGTGTAGTAGAGTTAGTGTAGTAGTTGGCATCAGTCTTCTGCTGATGCCAATGCCGCCTCTGCTGTCTGTGGCATGGGTTCTGCTTACCGGGCAATCCAATCTTTGTTGTTGCTGCCAATGCTGCCTCTGCTGTCTGTGCCACGGGTTCTTTGCCCTGGCAACCCAATGTCTGCTGCTGACAATGCTGCCTCTGCTGTCTGTGCCATGGGTTCTGCTACCAGGCAATCCAATGTCTGCTGCTGCTGCCAATGCTGCCTCTGCTGTCTGTGCCACGGATTCTGTGCCCCGGCAATCCAATGTCTGATGCTGCTGCCAATGCTGCCTTAGCTGTCTGTGGCATGGTTTCTACTACCGGGTAATCCAATGTCTGCTGCTGCTGCCAATGCTGCCTCTGCTGTCTGTGCCACAGGTTCTGTGCCCCGGCAACCCAATGTCCACTTCTGCTGTCTCTGCTGTGCCACGGGTATTGTGCCCTGGAAATCCAATGTCTGATACCGGGTGGCCACATGATTCACCACTGGGCAAGAATTGACCAATTGGTAGAATAGATTTTTGAGATCTTGAGAGTAGGATGCAAGCCTGCAACGCCCGTCTAAATAGAGGTGCCAGCCACCGAGCCCTGGCTGGGCCTCTGCTGCTGCTCCACTGATGCCAGCCAACCTGCAAAGCCCGGCCAAGCAGCCACCAACCCCTGAACCTCAGGGTTCTGGGGCCTACATTACAGGCAGAGAGGGCTGTTGCTTCACTTCATCGAGAAGCTGCCACTCCTGTTTCAGGACCTACCATCAGGGTTCTGGGGCCATCATTCCGCTCACAGAGGGCCATAATTCCACCGCATCCAGAAGCAGCCACTCCAGCCCCAGGACCCACCATCAGGGTTCTGGGGCCTATGTTCCAGGCAGGGAGGACTGTCAATCCACATCATCTAGAGCTGCCACTCTAGTCCCAGGACCCACCATCAGCATTCTGGGGCCATCATTCCACTGGCAGGGAACCATCTTTCTACTGCATCCAGAAACAGCCACTCCAGACCCAGGACCCACTGTCAGGGTTCTGGGGCCTATGTTACAGTCAAGGGGAAACATCATTCCATGGCATCAAGAAACAGCCAGTGCCAGTCCAACCCCATAATCCACTGTCAGGTTTCTGGGCCCGTCATTTGGCTCATGCAGAGCTATCATTCCACCGCATCAAGAAGCAGCCACTCCAGCACCAGGACCCACCGTCAGGCTTCTGGGGACTATGTTATAGGCACAGGGTGATGTCCATTCATGTCATCTAGAAGCTGCCACTCCAGACCCAGCACCCACCATTAGGGTTGTGGGGCCGTTATTCTGCTCACGGAGAGACATCATTTCACAGCATCAAGAAACAGCCAGCCACTCCAGCTCCAGGATCCACTGTAAGGATTCTGGGCCCTATCTTCCAGGCAGGGAGGGCTGTTGTTCCACTTCACTGTCTGCAAATGCTCCACCGATGCCAGTCAGCCTGCAACGCCTGGAGAAGTAGTGATGCCTGCCACTGAGTCCTGGCTGGGCTTCTGCCACTGCTCCACCAATGCAAGCCAGATTGTAATGCCTGGGCAAGTAGGGGTGCCAGCCACCGAGCCCTGGCCAGGCCTCTGCTGCTACTCCACTGATTCCAGCCAGCCTGCAATTCCGGGCCAAGTAGGAGTGTCAGCCGCAGTGACTGTGCCCTGGAATTCCAATGTCTGCTGCTGCTGCTGGTATTTCACATCAGCCATTTGCTCCTCCCTCTTGTAGACGGACATAGCTCGAATGAGTGCACCGGCGGGTGGGGGATAGGTGTCCACAAGATTCACCACTGGGAAAAACTTGCCCAATTTGTAGTAGAGCTTCTTGAGATTGGATGAGTACGATGTTGGCCTGCAATGCCCAGCCAAGTACGCATGCCAGCCACCAATTCCTGGCCGGGCCTCTGCCGCTGCTTCACCGTTGTCTGGGAGCCTGCAGCGCCTGGCCTCATCTGCTGCTTCTGGGTCTCAGATGGCCAGGCATGCCCCCAGGGGCCAAGCACCGAGCCTGCCTGCCCAGGCAACCCAGGGTGCCAAGCCCCAAGCTTTCTCAGTCTCTGCTGCTGCTTTTGCTGTTGCTATTGCTGTTGTTGCTGCTGTTGCTGCTGTATCTCCAACAGCCTTCCATGACTGCATGGGTCCCCCTGGAGTGCCCCAAGCCTCTGCCATAGCCAAACTTTCAGAATGTTCAGGTTGGTCCTAACCACGCGGGAATGAATTCACGAACCCAAACTAGGTTTTTAGTCCAAACGTCCAAACGTCCAAACATCCGGACTCCGATCTATTCAGACATCCCTATCCTCTAGTCCCAGGACCCACCATGAGGGTTCTGGGGCTGTCATTCCACTCACAGGGAACTGTCATTCCACTGCATCAAGAAGCAGCCCCTCCAGCCCCAGGACCCACCATCAGGGTTCTGGGACCTACATTCCAGGCATGGAGGGCTGTCCATTCACTTCATCCAGAAACTGCTACTCTAGTCCTAGGAGCCACCGTCAGGGTTCTGGGGCTGTCATTCCACTCATGGGGAGCTGTCATTTCACTGCATCAAGAAACATCCAGCCATTCCAGCCCCAGTTCCCACCATCAGGGTTCTGGGGCCTACATTAGAGGCAGGGAGGGCTTTCATTTCACTGTCAGGGTTCTGGGGCCATCATTCCTCTCATGGGGAGCTGTCATTCCACTGCATCAAGAAACAGCCAGTCAGTCCAGTCCCAGTTCCCACCATCAGGGTTCTGGGGCCTACGTTACAGTCAAGGGGAGTCATCATTCCATGGCATCAAGAAACAGCCAGTCCAGTCCCAGGGCCCACCATCAGAGTTCTGGGGCCATCATTCTGCACACAGGGACCCATCAATCCACCCAATCAAGAAACAGCCAGCTACTCTAGTCCCAGGATCCACCATCAGAGTTCTGGGGCCTACGTTACAGGCAGGGAAGGCTATCCATTCACTTCATCTGGGGCATACGTTAGAGGCAGGGAGGGCTTTCATTCCACATCATCCAGGAGCTGCCACTCTAGTCCCAGGACCTACTATCAGGGTTCTGGGGCTGTCATTCCGCTCACAGGGAGCTGTCATTTCACTGCATCAAGAAACAGCAACTCCAGTCCCAGGACCCACCATCAGGGTTCTGGGGTCTACGTTACAGGCAGGAAGGGCTGTCTATCCATGTCATCCAGAATCAATAGGGGTCCTGCTGCTGGTGGTACTGCTACTGCTAGGGCTGGGGGCAGGGATAGAGCCTGCTGGCAGAAAGGGGTGGCTGCTCCCACTCCCACCATCCTCAGGGGCATCCTGCTGCTGCTGCCATGCACTCTCCAGAGCCCCCTCTGCCTGACGGAACCTCTCCACCAGCTCACCCTTCCAGTGGCCATAGAGCAGTGTCTGGCGTGTCACACTGTCCTTGACCCTGGGGTCCAGCATGGTTGCCAACACATATTCCTCCTGCTATACAAGCTCATCGAACCATGCCTTCTGCCCTACCTTCAGCCACCATACCAGGGCTAGGGCTGTAGCGGAATATCGCAGCGGTAGCTATTTCCGGCGGAAACAGTGTTTCCGCAATTAGTGGAATGGCATGGCAGAGGCTTTCATTCCGCGGTTTCATTCCGCGGTTCCGCGGTTCCGCATATTTAATTCCGCAACTTAGTGGAATCGTGGAAACATGACATTTTCGCTATTTCCGCAATTCCGCCAGCGCCAAAAAATCGCGGAATAGTGGTTTTCCGCGATTTCCGCGATTTTTCCGCGATTTTTCCGCGATTCCGCGATTTGCAGAATTCCGGCGGAATTAGCAGAATATCCGCAGAAATGTCGCGGTGTGGCGGGGGCAATTCCGAAATAGCGGAACGGAATCGCGGCGCGGTAAAAGCTGCTGCCGCATCAGCCCTAACCAGGGCAACCACCTCAGCCACCAGCTTCTTGCCCTGAGGGCCACAATCCTTCCCCTGGATAGTCTCATCCAGCCTCCTGAGGAGACTCTGGACCAGAGGGGTCACCTTGTTGATGGTGGGCATGGAGGATCTGATGGTCTCCGTCATGGCCAGGAATGGTCTCAGAACAAAGACAGTGTGATCCAGTATCTCCCATTCTGCCCCATTGTACCCTGGAGGTGCCCACTGTCCGTCACCAGTTGCACCTGATGCAAGGTGACTTTCTGCTCGAGAAGCCGCTTGAGCATCAGAAAGGTCGAATTCCACAGTGTGAACACATCCTGCACCAACTGGTGCACTGAGGAGCCTTGATCTGCCTGCTTCTCCCAGAGGAGGTCGTTGCCCTTCATGCTCCAGTTAAAAAAACTGGCCAGCTTCCTCCCCCGCTCAATCAGCAAGCTAAGGGTGCCTACCCCAATCTGCTCCTCCCCCAAGACCAGAGTGTCACTGACCACCAAGTGAAGGGTGTGTGAAGCCAGTGGATGCTGGTGAAACCCCGCTCCTGGACTGCCCTGAATATGTTGGCCGTGTTGTGCATCACCATGCACCCCTTGGTGAAGGATGCACCTAGCATGATCCACTCCCTCACCATGGTGGTCAAGGCTGCCTCCATGTTCCGAGGAGTGTGTGGGCCATCCATAACTTCCACCTATACCATGCTTTGGGACCCCTCCTGCCACTCCCAAATGGTGCCTCTTGGTCCTGCCACCAGTGCACCGTCACTGCCAGGTAGGCATGCAGCACATTTCTGCTTGGCCACAGGTCGGTGGTGAAGTGGACGGTGGCACCCACAGCCCCTGCCAACTGCTCCCTCACCTGCTTCTTTAAAGCCCGGTACAAGGCTGGCACCACCTGTTGACTTAGGGTGGTGCATGAGGGCAGTTTAAACTGAGGGGCCAGGAACCCAATCAGGCACCTAAACCCTATGTCCCCAATCACCGAGAAGGGCTGCCCATCCAGCACAATCATTTCCCCCAACTTGCACATGGCTTTCATTTGGAAGTCATGCCACCCTCCACGTCCTGCAGTTGCCAATGGACTTGGTAGCTGCCCCCACCCCAGCTCCTCCATGGTGCACTGACACTTCTGGGCCTCAACTGGCTGCTTCTGCTGCACCACTGACAGCGCTGATGGAAGGGGCAGAACATGGTGGCGACACAGCTCTCGGAGAGAACTGTGGCCAGCCCTGTCCAAAGTAGCCAAGGGTCTGTTGTCCTGCCCACCAATGAGTGTCCCCAGTGAGTGGGTGTTCTCTATGGCAGGGGACATTTGCTCACCACACCACCTGAGACTGGGGGCCAAGTTGGTGGAGCAGTTGTTTTTCATCAAGGTCAACCTTCCGCTGCTGGTATTCCCTGAGCTGCCCCTGGACATGGATTGATCGTGCACTGGCACACGCCATCCCATGCCAGGGGAAGTCTTGGGACGGGGCTCCTCCTCAATCTGGGCTGCTACTGCTGAGGTGCTGTCCCTTCCTTCCAATGCCCGGTGCCTGCCCTGCCTCTCTCTCTCAGTAGACAACATCAGCCACCCTATCTGACTGACCTCATGATACCAGGTGGAATTGGGAAGCTGTAAGCCTGCCAGCCGGCCTCTAACTAGACGATCTCGGCCTGCCTAACTGACTGACTCTCTCTCACACTGCACAGTCTTTGCCAGCCTATCTGAGTGCCCTGCCAATGTCCCAGCCTTCCTTCCCTACTGCCTCTCATGCCACGCTGCCTGTCTGCCCACCCTGGTTGCCAACTTCGAACCCTGCCTCAGCCTGCCTTATGCTGCTCATGCCATGCTGCCTGTTCACTGCTTCTGCCACTGCTTTCTCTACTGTGCCATGGGTTCTTCTACCGAGCAATCCAATGGTGTCACAGGCACTCCCAGGGGCCAAGTGCCGAGCTTGCCTGCCCAGAAAATCCCCAAGCCTTCCTGGTTTCTGCTGCTGCTGTGTCTCCGACAGCCTGCCATCCCCCACAGCCCCCCCCCCCCGGATTGCCCCAACCCTCTGCCATGACTGAACTTTCCAAACATTCGGGGGGTCCTAACTCTGCCTGACTGAATCCACAAGCCCGAACTAAGTTTTTGGACCAAATGTCAGAATGTCCGAACATCCGAACTGCGTTCTGTTCGCACATCCCTAGTACCAAACCAAGTCTGATGGCTGTTCATCTGGGGATTGTGTCTGAATTTGAGCAGCTGCCCCAGTTTCTGGAGGAACAAGAGCGCCTCCTGCTGGCCCATCCGGGAGAGCTGCACAGGGAGCTTGAGAAGAAGCAGAAGAAAAAATGCCACAGAACTCGGAGGAGATTCTCACCTCAAGTAGGCCATTCAGAGAGATGGAGGGGAAGTGTCAGCAGCCAGTGAATTCCTGTAGGGCCAGGCCAGGCCCCACTAGGACTAAGAGGACCAGGAGAGGGGAGAAGGACCAAGCAGAAGGGAAATATCTCAAGGCGGAGACGAGGCCCTGGACATCCCTTCCAAACCTATGGTTCTAAGGGTCAAAGCGGGAACATCCATGGAGCATCAGGCGCCCGTACTCCGGGTCTAGCAGGTGCTGAGATGGTTAGAGACAGCGGCAGAAGTGAGCGGGCTGGTGGTGATGAGATCGGTAGTAGTGGGCCCCGGAGAGGTTTTCTGAGTCAGGGGAGGAAATTGGTGATGGACTTGGGGGTTGGTTATGCTTAACCACCCCCTTTTTTTTTTGAGACGATGTAGGGGGGGTATGGGGCTCAACCCCATCCCCACCCCCACTCCTCCCCCACCCCCCGTTGCAGGACCTGGCACTGGGGTAATTAATATTTGGACAGAAGGGGAGGGACATGTGGTTTGTTTAGGAGAGGGCTCTCCCCGCTGGTGAGAGCAGAGGGGTTGAGGTGGAGAAGCCACATACCCCTGGTGGCAGCAGGGTGGAGGTGTGACGTGGTAGGGCAGGGCCTCTGATATTGTCTGCGTGTATTTATCAGGGGACTGCTGGACTGAAGGACAATATATTAGCTGTTGTTGGGAGGGTTGTATTCTATTGTACAGTTATATAGGGTTGATGTTTGGGGGGGGTCATGTTGAAACTGTAATGATTTTATGCTGCTGTATTATGCTTATTATGTATTTGTATGTATTATGATAACTATATGTGAGCTGCCTCGAGTCATTCTTGAATGAGAGAGCGCAGGATATAAATTAGAAATGAAATGAAATGAAATGAAATAACTTGCTACTGCTGCTACTGCCAGCCTGTATTGCTTCTCTCTCATACGTCCTTTACCCTAGTTTTTTTTATATATATATATATATATATATACACACACACACACTAATGTGGTAAGCAACATAACAGTGTTGCTTACCACATATATACACACACTGATTTGGTAAGCAATGTCTCTCCCACTGTCCCCTCTCCTTGTCTCCCCCTCCTTGTCTTTTAGATTGTAAGCCACAGGCAGGGACCAAGTCTATTTCTGTGTTCTGTACAGCGCCAGGTACATGCCCGGTGCTATATAAATAATAATAATAATAATAATAATATATAATTAATAACAGTGCTACAGACAAGGATGCTCTGGATCCCCAAGGGATGCTGACAGTCACTATAATATATATAATAATGAGAGGAAAATGATTGTGAACAGAGATTTATTTATTTACTAGCTAGATGTTTTGGCTTCCACCTTCATCAGTAACTCAGTTGATTTTTGAACTGTAGTGTTCTTTGAGCCAAGCTGACAGTTCCAAGAACACTGAGGGTAGAGAGGTTCTAAGGTGTGACATCAGATGTAGTTGTTCTTACAAGAAAAAATAGGTTCAGGTATTTCCCTCTAAGTTGAGGCCATTGGGTGTTAGGGTGTCAAGCCTGTAGATCCAGAAGTTCTCCCTGGCATCTAGTAACTTTGGGGTGGAGGGTTTTTCTATAGGGAAGATTTACAGGTCCGAGAGAGTGTGATCTGTTGTGTTAAAGTACCTTGCCACAGGTTGTTACAATTTCTTTGTTACGATAGTCGATTTGTGGTTTCTGAACTGGTTACAGAGGTCTGTGGTAGTTTTCCCAATGTATTATATATGGATACAAGTGATGCAATGTTGGAATCCACATTGTTGAAATCCAGAGTTGATGACAGGTGATTTTAATTCAGATCTTACAAGTAGTTTCCGTAGGATAGGTAGATGGCGAAAAGCCACAAAAGGTGGATGGTTGGTGACTTTTTGAAGACGTGCTGAATTCGTAGTCAATGGGTAGCTGTCAGTGGGAAAGGGGAAAGGCAGGGGGGAAAGGGGAGACCCGACCTTCCGTGCACACTACTTACACACAGGATGGTTTGTTGATGGCAATGGGGGGAAACAAGGCCCATCAAGATAGTGTGTGGGTCCTTCCACGTGCTACTGCACCAGGAAGTCAGGCCCCTATCATCATAGGGCACAGAGCTATTGGAAAGGGGGGAGGGGTCCCACACACTCCAGCAGATGCACAAAGCGAGGGCAGAAGGTCTTGTGAAGGGTGCTGCAGAGGACTCCAGGGGGGAGGGCCGAGGGCGGAGGAAAGGGCAATGGGGCTATCACACCTCGGGGGAGGGAGCAAACCCCAGGAGGGGAAGGGGAGGCTCGGATGCCCGCAGGCCCACTCTGTTCACTCTAGCACTCTATGAGGTGAAGGCAAAGGGTTAACACATGCTCCACAGGCAACAGAAGGGGGGTACATGTAAGCACACACAAAGGAACAGGAAGGGAGGAGGGAAAGGTAGGGAGGAAGGCTAGAACAAGGGTAATGGGACACAGTCAATAAGCACAAAAACAACACTTAGCTTCCATGCAAGGCACCAGTCTCTTCAGGCGTTCGAGCTCTGTTCACTGGCGCCGCTTGTCCCACAGCGCAGGCAGATAAAGTGCAGGGCCTGCCCCTTGCGCACACCTGGAGGCAAGTGGAGTGGCGCACAGGGGGGCAGGGCCCTACAGCGTCGTGGGAGGGCCCTGACAGATCAGTGCTCCTGGTGTTCCTGTCGGGGGTTGCCGGGGAACTGGAAGCAGCAGCGGCTCCAGGGCCTGTGCCGCGTTGTCTGTCTCAGCGTGGGGGGCGGGACTTCTAGCGAGCAGCCATGGCCGCAGCCACCGGGAGGGGGGTGGCGGCGGTGGCTGACAGTAGCTTTCTTTAATTGCCAGGTGATATTGAGGAGATGCTGGGTGAAAATCTACTACAATAGGGATGCAGTGTTCTTTGTGAGTATTAGTCTCCTCCTTGTGGAGGAGGGATTCCCTTTCTAGTATGGATGCCCGGTGGATGTTGTAGTCTATGACATTGGAAGGATAGCCCCTAGTGAGAAGATGCTTCTTGAGTTCTTTGCTTCATTGGTGGTAATTCACGTTGTTGTTACAGATGCATCTAATCCTGAGAGCCAAGCTATAAATTATGTTCTTCTTTATGTGTCTTGGATGACAAGAACTCCAATTCAGGTAAAGGTGAGCATCTGTAGGTTTGCTGTATAAATCAGTGTTAATCTTATTTTTCTCAATGTTAAGAAGGACATCTAAGAAGGGGATGTAGGAATTATCAATGCTGCTGTTGCATGTGAATTTTACAGTGGGATGAATGGTGTTGAGATAGCCCTTAAATTGTTCAAAACTCTCTTTGTCACTTGTCCAGATTACAAAGAAGTCATCAATGTATCTCCACCATATTAGAGGTCTGTGGGTAGACTTCTCCAAGAAACTTTGTTCAAGTTTTCCCATAAATAAATTAGCATAGGATGGAGCCATACAAGTGCCCATAGCGGTACCTTGTACTTGCAGGTAATGTTTGTCATTAAAGGTAAAGTTTTTGCAGGTGAGCACTAGTGTAGCTAATGAGGTTATGTCTTCCGTGGGGGGTTCTTTGAAAGTTCTGCTATTTAAAAATACTTTGAGAGCCTGAATGCCACCATCGTGTGGTATATTGGTGTAGACAGAAGTGACATTGAATGTTGCTAGTATCGTATCTTTGTCTAAGTTATGCTGATTATTCAAGGATTCAATCTTGAGGAAGAAATCATTTGTATCCTTGATGTAGGATGGGAGGTTTTGTACTAGATGTTGTAAGTGTAAGTCAATATAAAGAGAAATCCTTTCAGTCACAGAGTTATTGCCTGAGACAATGGGTCATCCTGGGTTGTTAGGTTTATGTATTTTAGGCAACATGTAAAATCATCCAGGATTAGGATTTGGGTTAATGAGCAGATCAGCTGTATTATAATTAAGTAAGTTCCTTTGTTTAAACCCTTGTATGGTGGTAGAAATGTGGTTATTAAGATCTGCTGTAATGTCTTAGTCAAGGGGCTTGTAAGTCTTGTCATCCTTAAGCTGTCTCATGCCCTCTGAGATGTAGTCCTCTGTGGGTATTTTCAGACGTTACGAGATCACGCTCAACCACGCTGAACCCCGCGGTGGGGCCAAAGGGTCCTGAATGTCTGTTCTGCGCACGCCAGATGTTCATCACGCTCAATACCCACATGGGGTCCATTTCAACCACACTTCCCGGGCTAGCCGGGGGAATATCCCAGGAAACGTGGTCAAATGGACCCCCACCGGGAACCAAGGAAAAGTAACGTCTGGACGCCAATCCCCGGGCGGAACCAAAGGAAACGAGCCCCAGCCGGGGACAAGGCACGCAGCGTCGCTGCCGGGCAACCGGCAACAACACAACCACCGGAGGGAGATTTAAAGCGAAATCAGAAGCAGGCAAGCGTGGCAGGATGGAGCGAGGAGGGAGGCGGAAGAGAGTGGAGGGAGAGAAAGCGACACAGGTGGTGGAGGAGGCGGAGGAGGTGGAGGCAGGGGCAGCGATGCAGGTGGAGGGGGCACAGGCAGAGGAGGGGGGCACAGGGGTGCACCCGACCAGGGAGGCAGCCCAGGGACAACACCCACAGCAGCAGGCGGGTCGCGATGCCCCGGGGACAGCAGCTGGAACGAGCCCGGAGGAGGCACCCAGGAAAAGGGTAAGGGGAACCAAGGGGAGGGGGCAGGGGGCACAGGAGCCCCTGTGGGTGGCCGGGGAA
>QEPC01014310.1:1046677-1057167 GCA_003113815.1 Sphenodon punctatus | reverse complement strand
GCCGTGCAGCTTCTTCTGGGCGCCCCAGGCAGCCGTGCGGGTGCCTTTGAGAGTCTGAGCTCTGGACTCCATTACTTTGGCTATGAGGTGAGCGCTCGTGATTGCCGGCTGCATACGGATGCCCTGGGGCTGGTTTGTTTCCCTGAGGGGCACATCCCAGAGACTCTGTGCACTCATGTGTCCTGGACCGGGTCGGAGACTGTGTCAGTGCTGGTGGTGTGCGGTCTGAGTGCCTACATGGAGTGCCTTGTTGAGGGTGGCCCTGCCTTGTCCATGACCTACTTTTCCTGTGTTCACGGGGCCCGTGGGTACCAGCGCACCCGTGGGGCGGTGTACCATTGGCTTCTGGAGCTGGGACATCTTCCATGGCCCCCTTCTGCTGCCTGCTGTGTGCCGGAGCCTTCCACGGTGGAGATGTCAGCCCTGTTGGGGGTGTGGGCGCATGTGGACGTCCAGCTGGCTCTCACCATGCCTGATCCCTTCGAGGCCTACTACCTGATCGCCCACTACATGTCCTTTCAGGGGTACCACCGGGGCCTGCTGCACTGGCCCCACCTGGTTCACCGGGCTGGGCGCCCAGGACCTGGGGCCTCGGCAGCCCCCAGCTGCAGCCTGTGACACCTGCTGCTCCTCCCGGCCCCCCCAGTGTCATGCCCTTGTGAGGGCTCCTGCCCCGGTCCAGGGGGGGCAGTCCCCGCTGCCTGCTCCCGCCCTGATGTCACCACCTCGGTGTGTTCCCGCCTGCTTTGTGGGGTGCTGATGCCCCTGCCCGTGGCCCTGGGTCCCCCTCCGCCGCCCCACCCCGGTTGCCCGTCCCGGTGGCTGGGTGCGGCACTCTGTGTGGCCTCTCGGCCCGCCCGTGTGCAGCTACCAGTCTGCTCCCATGGGCCCTGGCACCGACTGCAGCCCCCCTCTTGGGTGCTTGCATGACCTGGGGGTTCGGGCCCCCCCTGGACTGGACCGTGTTCCTTCCCCGGGTGGGGGGGTGTCGGATTGTCGCTGAACCTGCAGGGGGCTCCACCGGACCTGGCTGCCCTCCATCTGGCCCCCTGTGACTCTGGGGCCCCATTCCTCCTCCTGGACCCTCTCCGCCGGGCTCACTGTGCATTGCGGGCCCCCATCGTGCCTTGGTCCAGGGGTCCCGGTCGCCCCCCTCCCTGGACTGCCTATGTTGCAGTGGGGGCACCTCTGTGGACTGGGGTGCTCTGGGGATGGGGGTTGCTGCTGCCTGTGCCTTGCCCCTTGGCGGTGCCCCCCCTCGTCCCTCCCGTTGTTCCCCATGCCGTTCTCCGGGTGCCCCTTCCCCCCCCCTTCCCGACCTTTCCCTTGTGTGTGTGGGGTGTGTGTGTGTGTGTGTGTGTGTGTGCCCGGGCGTGTGGTTGTGCGGTGTGTCCCACTGAGGGTCCGCTGTGTGTGTGCGTGTGCTGTGTGTGGCACCTGTCAGCCTGTTCTCCCTCTTCCCCCCTCCCTTTCCGTTTCCCTTGTGTGGGCATTCCCTTGTGTGCCTCTTGGCTTCGTTTGCCCTTCTGCGGCCATGTCTGTGTCCCGCCCCTGCCCGGTGCCTTCTGGGAGTTTTGACCATGGCTGGGGATCGGCTGCACGTCTGTTGTGCTGCCCCGGTCCATGATGGGTCTGCCCAGTTCCCGGCCATGATCCCGGTCCAGTCACGTCTGTTAGGGGCTTTTCTTCACCCCGGGCCATGGTTGTTCTGTTCACCCCCCCTGTGGGTTCACTGTGGTGAACCAGCCTCCCTTAACGTCTGAAATCACCCTGTGTTAAGAACCACGACTGCACCCCCTTTGTCCGCAGGTTTAATAACAATATCTCTTCTCATCTGAAGATTTCTTAGGGCAGGTCTTTCAACTCTAGAAAGGTTGTCAAAAGAAGGGGGAGGTTTGTAGATATGAATAATCCTGTTGACTGACAGAAGAAATGTTTCCAACACAGGATTTCTATTGGTGGGAGGTGTCCAGGTTTTTGGAGGGAGAAATTGATGGAGGGGATGCTTGTAATCTTGTTTGTTTGCTTCAGTTTCCTCATAAAAATATTCTGTCAATCTGCATCTTCTTTCAAATGATTTGATATCACTCTTCATTTGGGCTACGTTATGTTCTCTGGGTGTGGGACAGAAGTTGAGCCCCCTAGATAGGAGTTTAAGTTCAAACTGTGATAAGCTTCCATCAGTGAGGTCTATAACCATTTTCGAGTCATTGGCATCATTTTCTGAAGTTTCTCTAGGACTGAATCCTGGAAACTGCAGAGAGCATTTTCTCAATCTCCTGTTTCTTAGGAATCTATTGCTATATTATATTTCTGAGTGGTTGAGAAAGTGTCCCTGAGCATAGATTCCTTTAAAACAGAGTTAAATGGCAGACAGGGGAGATGATATCTAAGCATGTCTCTCTTAAGCTTGCTCTTTTTGGTGACATAGGTATTATGATGAATTACCCATCTAGATCTGTTAATTTCATGCAGGAGGCTTTCATATTCCCATGTTAAGATGGGTTTTTTTAAGCATAAGTTCTTGTTGGAGAGCTTCCTTAAGTGTCTTCATCTTTAGGAAATTATCTTTTATCATGGCAGATACAAGAGATATATTTAGGTTGTGTTTGTTAATATACTATTTGGAAGAAAGAAAAGTACCTTCTGGACTTGAGAGAGGTATGCAGATCTCCAGGCCTTTCGGGATAATATTCAAAGTTATGTAGACTTTGAGGTGTTCCGTTGTAAGGTGACATTTCGTGGTGTGTTTTTTGGTAAAAACACAGCATACGATGTGTGGATGTGGCTCTTGCTCATGGTGGTAGTCTTGAATGTAGCAAGTTGGATCAAGGGGAGATGCTCGTTGCTTAAAGTATATATACACACTGATGTGGTAAGCAACATAACAGTGCCACAGTCAAGGATGGTCTGGATCCCCAAGGGATGCTGACAGTCACTATAATATATATAATAATGAGAAGAAAATTACTGTGAACAGAGATTTATTTATTTACTAGCTAGACGTTTTGGCTTCCACCTTCATCAGTAACTCAGTTGATTTTTGAACTGTAGTGTGCTGTGAGCCAAGCTGACAGTTCCAAGAACACTGTGGGTAGAGAGGTTCTAATGTGTGACATCAGATGTAATTGTTCTTACAAGAAAAAATAGGTTCAGGTATTTCCCTCTAAGTTGAGGCCATTGAGTGTTAGGGTGTCAAGCCTGTAGATCTAGACGTTCTCCCTGGCATCTAGTAGCTTTGGGGTGGAGGGTTTTTCTATAGGGAAGATTTCCAGGTCTGAGAGAATGTGATCTGTTGTGTTAAAGTACCTTGCCACAGGTTGTTCCAATTTCTTTGTTACGATAGCCGATTTGTGGTTTCTGAACCGGGTACGGAGGTCCGTGGTAGTTTTCCCAACGTATTGTATATGACAATCAGGATGTTTGCATTGTATCACATATATGACATTGCTTGACTTGCAGGTGATGTTCTGTTTGATGTAGTAGGTCCTACCAGTTGTTCTGCTTCTGAATGTGGTTGTTTCTTTAAGATGGATACAAGTGATGCAATGTTGGGATCCACATTGATGAGATCCAGGGCTGATGACAGGTGACTTTAATTCAGATCTTACAAGTAGTTTCAGTAGGTTAGGCGGCTGGCAAAAAGTCACAAAAGGTGGATGGTTGATGGCTTTTTGAAGACATGGTGAATTTATTTATTTATTTATTTGCGACCAAAGCCAATAAACATGAGAGCAACAGTGATGTTACATAGCCCGGGAACAAAAAACCTGAGCATAAAAGGAAAAACGGGGGTAATACCCCCTACATTTACAAATAATCAGAAATGGAAAGACATAAGACAGACTAAAAGTAAGCATTTAAAGTAAAACTCAACAGGTGCTGTCAACCCAAACAAAAAGTATACTCTTAGTGCCACAACTTTTAACCCCTACAGCATGGAGAGCCGAGATTGCAAAAATAGTGTGCGGAGGTTTAATTTAGCTACGAAGAATTGTGCCACTGCTGCTGTGATGCTGGGGTCAGTGTCTTCCAGAGCCAGACAGAGCAAGTTGTGCTTCGTTCTGCCAGGATATTTATGAATCAAAGAGGCAAGATAGATGGAATGAATACCATCATACAGGTGACAGCTCAAGAGTAGATGCTGGACTGTCTCCACACATTGAGCATCAAAAGGGCATAGACGCGCAGAAAACTCTATAGCCCAAATACATCCCTCCAGCAGGGCAGTAGTTAGGGCATTTAACCTGGTACACAGGAATAGATATTTCCCTCTAGGGGAAATACCCGAAACTAGATAGTCCGCCATACTGGGTCGGGGTGGCATGAACAATAAGTAGTCAGCCACATGGGAGGAGACTCTAATAGCTGCAGTCTCCTCCTGCAGATCCCTATCCTGCACTCTAAGGGTAATTTTCTTAATCATGCATGCCAGTTCTTTACCAGCCCAGTATTCAGAATGGAACCCCAGGTTGGACAGAAAAAGTTCCACTGCCCTCTGCCATGTGCTCTTAAAAGTGTCAAGTCTCCAATGATGGATCAGCCCATAGGTGCACATCTTGCATGGTTTACCCCAGAATTTCAAGACAAGAACCCAGGCTTCCGTGGACCACCTGAGTTGGCCAACCTCAGACCTCATTGCAGCAAAGGGAGTGCCATGGGGGATCTTCAAAAGATTTTTAAAGAAAAAGGTCTGGAGACTATCCAGCCTCCCTGCCTTCGATGACAAGGCTGGCAGCCAAACTTGGGCCCCATACAAAACATGTGCACGCACCTTGGCATTTAATACCTTTGCCACTGGTACCACAGCCCTCCTTCCTGACCTGCCAAATAGTCTCAGCAACGCAAAGATAGCTCCCCGTGCAGATGATATAGCACCTTCGACATGACTCTTCCAAGCCCCCATTGACTGAAAGAGCAGGCCCAGATAACGGAAAGATTTGACCTGCAACACAGTGTGATCCCCAATCAGCCACTGACAGTGCTTGTAGGACCTGGAAAAAAACACAATCTGCGATTTATCAAAGTTAATAATAAGATCACTCTGATGACAGAAGTCTGAAAAACAATTTAACTGCCACCTCAGGCCCACCTTGGTTTGGGAAAGAATCACGATGTCATCAGCATATAAGAGACACCCCACTGGGTGTTCCGCTAGTTTGGGAGGAAAGTGAGTGGGCATAGTTAGCTTACGCACGACTCCATTGATGAAAAGGTTAAAAAGTATAGGAACTAGTACGCAGCCCTGCCTTACACTGGCATGAGTAGAAATATCCTCTGTCAGGTGACCCAGGGGGTCCACTTTTACCGCCAGAGAGGTATTGCCTTGCAGGCAGCGCAGGAGGAATAGTAACCTTGGCTCTATCCCCTTGAAGTCTAGCCTTTCCCGCAAAATCTCCCTATTTACTAGGTCAAAGGCCGAGTGAAGATCCAACAATGTGGCATATAGTTTCCCGTTCTTTTCCATATATTTTTCAATAAGATGCTGCAATATCAGACAGTGTTTCAGGGTTGAACGCCCCCTTTGGAAACCTGCCTGTTCAGGGCACAAAACACTATCCCTCTCAATCCACGCATTTAGCCTCAGAAGAAGCCACTTGCCATAGATCTTGGCACAACAGGCTGATTGGTCTGTAGTTTGCTGGACTTCTGCGGTCCCCCTTTTTGAAAATGGGGACCACAAAAACCTTACCCCAGATACAGGGGGTCATTCCCGTGGCATTAATGACTGAAAACAGAAGGGCCAGTCTAGGAGCCCACCAGTCGAGAAAGCCCTTAATCAGCTCAATCAAAATAAAATCCGCGCCCGGGGCCTTACCTTTTTTTGAAGTGCTGATGACTTCTGCCACTTCAGATGATATGGCGGGTGTTAAGAAATACTAATACATCATAGTCCCACGATAGCCTGTCCCACCCTGTGGCATTCCAGGAACAAATCTTTAATGAATAAAAGTTGTGGCACTGCCCATGTCAGGCTGTCGAATGACCAGGCTCAGTTACCACACTCACTGGATCTTGATTACAATGCTTCCCGTGATTATCTATACCTTCTAAACCTTATCCTGTTGCCAAATGAGCCTGGCTCGATGAAAGGAGAGTCACCAGATCAGTCTTCTGCAACTCCCCCATGCTATACTGCACTCCCAAATTCCCCATACTAGCCAGGTCAGAGAAAACAGATGAGGCGAAGTCCAGGGTGTCAATATTTGGGAGGGAAGGCAGTGAAGCTGCACGAGACACAGGCTGAGGAGGCAGGGCTGACGTGGTGAATTTGTAACCAATGGGTAGCTTTCTTTAATTGTAGTCTATGACATTGGAAGGATAGCCCCTAGTGAGAAGACGCTTCTTGAGTTCTTTGCTTCGTTGGTGGTAATTCACATTGTTGTTACAGATGCATCTAATCCTGAGAGCCAAGCTATAAATTATGATCTTCTTTATGTGTCTTGGATGACAAGAGCAGTACCTTGTACTTGCAGGTAACGTTTGTCATTAAGGGTAAAGTTGTTGCAGGTGAGTACTAGTGTAGCTAATGAGGTGATGACTTCCGTGGGGGGTTCTTTGAAAGTTCTGCTATTTAAAAATACTTTGAGAGCCTGAATGCCACCATTGTGTGGTATATTGGTGTAGAGAGAAGTGACATCGAATGTGGCTAGTATGGTATCTTATAGGGATGGGCAAACGCGGTTTGGAAGTTCGGAGTTTGGCTCGAACTCGGCCTGTTTGGATGACCGAACTCGAACATGAACCTGAACGCGAACATACCGAACAAACTGAACACCAAACAGTGAAATGGCCGAACAGTTCGGTCAGTTCGGATCATGTTCAGGTGAGTTCGGGTGGCAAAAAAAGGTTCACTGGAAGGTCAAACATGACAGGGAGGTGTACTCAGTCACTGAGGAGCAGACCTACAGGCACCAGGGGTGGAGAGGTTTGCAAGAAACGAAACTAATTATCTGCCTCCCCCCTTCCCAACACCTTCTGAGCTAGTCACTTGTACTGAAATGAAACTTAAACCATAAACTGAAACCTTGTGTTATGCATTTCACTGTACAGACTCATTGAGTATGTATGTATTTCACGACAGACTTCTCTTCTGTTTGTGATTCCCCACCATCCCATATATATGGGATGTATATATATATCCATATATATCCATATATCCATATCTCTCCATATATCTCTCCATATATATATGGAGTTAGCTTAGTGATAGAGATAGCATTAGTGAGTTAGTTTTAGTGTTTGTAGGAGTAGGTCTGTGTACGTATTAGATAATCCATTTAGTTCATAGCATTTAGAATAGTTAATAGCAGTTAGATTTACTGTAGATAGATAGATATAATATTAAATTTTAAAAAAAATACATTTTAAAAAAACATATAAAAACTAAAAAACCAAATAAAAAACAAAATAAAACCATATAAAACCCAATAAAAAACAAAAAAAACCTATAAAAAAAAAAAAACTCCCATAAAAACATTTCCTGAATGGCCGAATGGCCGAACCGCCTAACTGAACCGTCGAACAGAACGGCTGAACCAAACAAACGAACCCGAACTTGGCGAACTAGCTGAACTGCCAAACCGAACGGATGAACCAAACGCAGCCGAACCCAACGGCCGAACCGAGCGAACGAAACAAATGCAGCCGAACTGAACGAACGAAACCAACGCAGCCAAACCGAACGGCTGAACCCGAACCGCGATCTGTTCGCCCATCCATAGTATCTTAGTCAAAGTTATGCTGATTATATATATATATATACACACACATAACATTAAATTATAATTTATAATTTATTTTTATTATATAAAAAACTATATTACCTATATCTATATATATTTGTTTACAGGGGGAGACAGGCAGGGGAAAGAACAAGGGAAAATGTAAGGGTACATAATAAGGATTGAAAAGGTAAGCTGGTAGGGATATATATGAGAGACTGGCAGGCAGCAGGCAGGCATAGACTGGCAGGAACTCCTAGAACATCATTGGTTCCCCAGTCCCTCCTGACATTCTCTTTGTCTGTCAAGGTGCTTCCTTATGTGTTCCCAATGCCAGTTGGCCAGCAGGGATGTCAATCAGGTCTCCTGACTGCTCTCCTCCTCACCTCTGCCTTCCCTAGAGTGTTTTGAAGCTTCATAGCATTATATAGAGTCCAATGGGGTCAACACACTTTTTAAAATGGCTATTTAAAGTGAGTTTTGTTTGACATTAACTTTGTTTTAGTTAAATTAAAAACTAAAATGAATGTAGAAAAAAAATGAGTTACTAATTTAACTAAAAGAACAAATTAATTTAACTAAAACAAATTGCACACTGTGAGGAGAACAGAAAACAGGATTGGAATAGTGCGGCAAGAGGCCAGTCAGGATCTAGCTCCAATGGAAGAACTGTTACAGTGTTCCACTGTAACAGTGGAAAAACATGAGGAAGGATCAGTGAAGGCTGAGCTTTCCAGCACCTGTGGTCATCATGCTTTCGTTAGGCCAGTCCTTCCCCAGTAAACGTCTAGGGAAGGTGAAGAAGGGAAATTATGATCCTAAGATGGCAAGTGAGATGTGTCAGCTTGAGCATTTCCCTGCCAAAACCCCTTTCCTGCTTGAATTCTTCTGCTAATTTCCCCACGTGGTGGTATTTTTAGGTTCCACGTTTGCCATACTGCAACACAAGTAAAGAAAGCAATTTGCAGATCCATGTAGAAACACAGCCACTTCCAGTTCGTTTGTTTTTCATCTTGATTATCAACACGTTTGCCCTGTAATTTATTCATTATCTTTAGCAAAGGAATATGAAGGGGGAGGAAAGAAGGTGGGGGAAGAAGAGGAGGGAAAATAAGTGCACTTGTCAAAATGTGAAACAGATGCTCTAACAATGATTGGAGACAATTAATGTTCTCACTCAGTAAGTATCAACAGGCAGGGTCCATGTTTAGCTTCAGATTTCAGCAGTAAACAGATTTCTGAAAAATGCAAATGTGGAGGATTTACTTTCTAAGCACGTGAGACTGTCTCTCGCCTGGAATGAGCTGTCCTAAGAAGCTACAGATTTCTACTTAAAATTTGGCTGTTTTGATCTTGTGTGGCCTAAATAACAATAGAGCAATAAATTGGGTGGAAACTAGATAGCTGAGGGGACTGATAATGTGTTTAAAGAGCCTTTTGCCTCTTGCTCATTTTACCTTTGATTCAAGCAAAGCACATATGCGCAAATCCCATTCAAATCAATGACATGTCTTGGTTAATATAAACACATACTAAAGTGCCTTGCTGAATTAGGACCCCTGGAATTAGACTTGACTTGTAGAGCTGAGACGAGAGCAAATATTCCCATTCTACAGGGAAATACTGAGCTTTTGGGAGCACTTGCAAGTGTTTGTTGGTACTTGTCAGTCTCTGGTGGTTCTGCACTTCCACCATTGCCAATATTGGCACTAGGGCTGAGACGAGAGAAAGTGATCCCATTCCACAGGGAAATATGACCTTCCAGGGGTGCTTGCAAATGTTCACTGGTATTTCATCAGTCTCCAGTGATTCCACGCTTCCTCTATTGTCAATATCCGCGCCTGTAATTTCTGTCATTTCCTGTCAATTTCATCACTTTCCGCCATTTTTCATCAATTTGCAGCATTTTCATCATTTCTGTCCTTTCTTGTCAATTTTTGACATGTTTAGCATTTTACAGCAGTTTATGGCACTTCCCCAGCACTTCTGCAACCCCACAGACCCTGAGGTTGTGCATGGGGCACACACAGG
The DNA here is from genome assembly GCA_003113815.1 of Sphenodon punctatus. NCBI lineage: Eukaryota > Metazoa > Chordata > Lepidosauria > Sphenodontia > Sphenodontidae > Sphenodon > Sphenodon punctatus. The sequence continues at coordinate 1,047,412 of QEPC01014310.1, read as the reverse complement.
GCTTGGAATTAGCCCTGTAGCAGCTCTGTTCAACTTACAAAAAAGAATAACAAATGGTGAAAACAACAAAAAGCCGGTAAATTCCCACATCATGCAAATGAAGGTGAAGTACATGTTTCCAACAGAAACAGCATTAAATACAATTCGTCAATTCAGGCATAATCAGAGCCTGTGATTTTTAAAAATCATTTCCCATTAATTTTGCCACTTTTCAGCATTTTTCATTTTTTCCCATCACTTTCTGGCATTTTTCATTTTTTTTGGTCACTTTCAGCATTTTTATTAGGGATGGGCGAACAGATCGCAGTTCGGGTTCGGCTGCATTTGGTTCGGCTGCGTTTGGTTCATCCATTTGGTTCAGCCGTTTGGTTCGTTCGCCAGGTTCGGTTTCAGCCGTTTGGTTCGGCCGTTCTGTTTGGGTTTGGCTGTTTGGGAAATGTTTTTATATGGTTTATTTTTTTGGTTTTTTATATGGTTTTTTGATTTTTATTTGGTTTTATATGTGTTTTTGTTTTTATATGGGTTTTTTTATTTAAATTTTTATCTAATATTATATATATATATATACACACACACACATACTAAATCTAACTGCTATTAACTATTCTAAGTGCTATGAACTAAATGGCTAAATGGATTAACACATGCCTACTCCTACAAACACTAAAACTAAATCACTAATGCTATCTCTATCACTAAGCTAACTCCTACATCTATCTATCTATCTATCTATCT
>QEPC01014310.1:1033518-1045057 GCA_003113815.1 Sphenodon punctatus | reverse complement strand
CAGTAGAAGAATTTGTGGCAGCAGCAGCGGCAGCAGCAAAAGCAGCAGAGAGACACCTTGATGAAAAGCAACTGCTACACCAACTTGGCCCCCAGTCTCAGGCGGTGCGGCAAGCAAATGTCCCCCGCCATAGAAAAGACCCACTCACTGGGGACACTCGTTCGTGGGCAGGACAACAGTGCCTTGGCCACTTTGGACAGGGCTGGCCACACATCCCTCTGAGAGCTGTGTCACCACCATCTTCTGCCCCCATCAGCACTGTCAGTGGTGCAGCAGCAGCAGCGAGTTGAGTCCCAGAAGTGTCAGTGCACCATGGAGGAGCTGGGGTGCGGGCAGCTGCCAAGTCCATTGGCAGCTCCAGGACATGGAGGACTGCATGGATTTCAACTGAAAGCCACGAGCATGTTGGGGGAAATGATTGCATTCAATTGGCAGCCCTTCTCGGTAGTCAGGGACATGAGGTTTAGGCACCTGATTGGCTTCCTGGCCCCCCAGTTTAAGCTGCCCATGCACACCACCCTGAGTCAGGCTGCCAATGATGCCTGGCAGCATGCAATGCCCGGCCAAGCAGGGGTGGCAGCCAACAAGCCCTGGACGGGCCTCTGCCTGCAATGCCCAGCCATCATGGTGACTAGGACTGGAGAACCCAGCATAGAATGAGCAGAAACAGAGGCTGCCAGAACCACCCTGAGTTGGCAGGTAGTGCCAGTCCTGTACTGGTCTTTAAAGAAGCAGATGAGGGAGCAGGCTGTGGGCTGGGGGTGCCACTGTCCACTTCACCACTGACCTGTGGTTGAGCAGGAATGCACAGCACATCTGCCTGGCAGTGACGACGTACTGGTGGTAGGACTCAGAGGCAGCGTTTGGCAGTGGCAGTAGGGGTCCTGAAACAGGGTATAGGTGGGCCCTGATACAGGTGGAAGTCATGGACGCCACAGCCCCCACACTGCTCAGAACATTCAGGCAGCCCTGACCACCATGGTGAGGGAGTGGGTCACGCCAGGTGCGCCCTTCACCAAGGGGTGTGTGGTGATGCATGACACAGCCAACATATTGAGGGCAGTCTGCGGGGGGGGGGCTTCACCAGCATCCCTTCACCTGGTGGTCAGGGACACTCTGGGCTTGGAGGAGAAGGGGATTGGGGCAGGCACCCTTAGATCCCTGATCAAGTGGGTGAGGAAGCTGGCCAGTTTCTTTAACCAGAGCATAATGGGAAGTGACCTTCTCCGGGGGAAGCAGGCAAAGCAAAGCTCCCCATTGCACCAGCTGGTTCAGGATGTGTCCACCTGGTGGAATTCCTCCATGTTCCTGATGCTCAAGTGACTTCTCAAGCAGAAAGCCTCCTTACATCAGGTTCAACTGGTGACGGACAGCAGAGCACATCCAGGGTACTATGGGGTGGAATGGGAGATCCTGTCTCACACTGACTTTGTTCTGAGACCGTTCTTGGCCTTGACGGAGACCCTCAGCTCCTCCATGGCCACCATCAGCCAGGTGACCCCCCCTGGTCCAGAGTCTTCTCAGGAGGCTGGAGGAGATTCTACAGAGGTGGGATTGTGGCCCTCATGGAATGAAGCTGGTGGCTGGGGCAGTTGCCCTGGTGCAGCAGCTGAAGGCAGGGCTTGAAGCGTGGTTTGATGAGCTCCTGCAGCGGGAGGAATATATGTTGGCAGGCAACCATGCTGGATCCCAGGGTCAAGGGCAGCATGGCATGTCAGACACTGCTCTATGGCAACTGGAAGGGTGAGCTGGTGGATAGGGTCTGGCAGGCAGAGAGGGATCTGGAGAGTGGGCGGTAGCAGTAGCAGGATGCCCCTGGGGATGGTGGGGGTGGGAGTAGCCACCCCTTTCTGCCTGCGGGGTCTATTCCTGCCCCAGTCGTAGCAGTAGCAGCATCAGCATCAGCAGCAGGCTGAGCAGCAGCAGCACCCCTATTGCTTCTGGATGACATGGATGGACAGCCCTCCCAGCCTGGAACGTAGGCCCCAGAACCCTGAGGGTGGGTCCTGGGACTAAAGTGGAAGTTTCTGGATGTAGTGGTATGACAACCCTCCATGCCTCTAACGTAGACCCCTGAACCCTGATGGTGGGTCCTGGGTCTGGAGTGGCTGTTGATGCGGTGGAATGACAGCACTCTGTGAGCGGAATGACGGCCCCAGAACCCTGATGGTGGGCCTTGGGACTAGAGTGGCAGCTTCTGTATGACATGGTATGACAACCCTACCTGCCTCTAATGTAGACCCCAGAACCCTGAGGGCGGGTCCTGGGGCTGGAGTGGCTGTTTCTTGATGCACTAGAATGACAGCTCTCAGGGAGTTTAATGATGGCCCTGGAACCCCAATGGTGGGTCCTGGGACAGGAGTGGCAGCTTCTGCATGACATGGATGGACAGCCCTCCCTGCATGGAATGTAGGCCACAGAACCCTGATGGTGGGTCCTGGGGCTGTAGTGGCTGTTACTTGATGCAGTGGAATGACAGCTCTCAGTGAGCGGAATGATGGTCCCAGAACCCTGACAGTGGTTCCCGGGACTGGAGTGGCAGCTTCTGGATTCAGTGCTATGAAAACACTCCCTGCCTGTAATGTAGACCCCAGAACCCTGATGGTGGGTCCTGGGGCTGGAGTGGCTGTTGCTTGATGCAGTGGATTGATGGCTCTCTGTGAGTGGAATGACTGCCCCAGAACCCTAAAAGTGGGTCCTGGGACAGGAGTGCCATCTTCTGGATGATGTGGTTGGACAGCCCTCTGTGCCTGGAATGTAGGCCCCAGAACCCTGGTGGTGGTTCCTGGGGCTGGAGTGACTGCTTCTTGAGGTGGTGGAATGATGGTCCCCATGAGTGGAATGATGGCTCCAGAACCCTGATGGTGGGTCCTGGGACTAGAGTGGCAGCTTCTGGATAATGTGGAAGGACAGCCCCCTGTGCTTGTAATGTAGGGCCCAGAACCCTGAGGGTGGGTCCTGGAGCTGGAGTAGCGGGCTGTTTCTTGATGCGGTGAAATGACAGCTCCCAGTGAGAGGATTGACAGCCCAGAACCCTGATGGTCGGTCCTGGGACCAGAGTGGCAGCTTCTAGATGAAGTGGAATGACAGATCTCAGTGAGCGGAATGATGGCCCCAGAACTCTGATAGTGGATCCTGGGGCTGGTGTGGCTGGCACCCCTGCTTGGCTGGGTGTTGAAGGCTGCCTGGCATTGTTGGATCAGCAGCAGAGGCCTGGCCAGGGCTTGAGTGGCTGGCACCCCTACTTCACCAGGCATTGCAGGATGTGGGACACTTGCAGAAAATGAAGTGAAAAGACAGTCCTTCCTACCAGGAACATAGGCCCCAGAACCCTGACAGTGGGTCCTGGGGCTGGAGTGTCTGGCACCCCTGCTTGGCTAGGCATTGAGGCTGGCTGGCATTGGGGGAGCAGCGGCACAGGTCCAGCCAGGACTCAGTGGCTGGCACCCATGCTTGGCTGGGTGTTGCAGGCTGGCTGGCATGGGTGGAGCAGAGGTCCAGCCAGGGCTCAGTGGCTGGCACCCCTGCTCGACTGGGAGTTGCAGGCTTGCATCCTACTCTCAGGATCTCAAGAAACTATTCTGCCAATTGGTCAAGCATTGCCCAGTGGTGAAATTTGCGGCCACTCAGTAGCAGACATTGGATTGCCAGGACACAGTACCCATGGCACAGCAGAGGCAGTAGCAGTGAACACTGGGTTGCCAGGGCACAGAACCCATGGCACAGACATCAGAGGTGGCATTGGCAGCAGCCACAGAGATTGGATTACCTTGACATAGAACCCATGGCAGAGACAGCAGAGGTGGCATCGGCAGCAGCAGCGGACATTGAATTGACCAGGCACAGAACCTATGGTAAAGACAGCAGAGAAGGCATTGGCAGCAACAGTGGACATTGGATTGCCCGGGCATAGAACCCGAGGCACAAACAGCAGAGGCGGTATTGGCAGCAGCAGCGAACATTGGATTGTCTGGGCAAAGAACCCGTGGCACAGTCAGCAGAGGCGGCATTGGCAGAAGCAGCAGACACTGGATTGACCGGTCACAGAACCCGTGGCACAGACAGCAGAGGCGGCAGCAGAAGGATTTGCCTGTGCGCAGCACCCATGGAGCCAGGATGGCAGGATTTGCCAGGGAAGAGCCCCCATACAGCAGTAGATGGCAGCAGAAGGATTGCATGGGCACATTTGGATTTTCCAGGGCAGAGCACCCATGGACCAGCAGACAGCAGCATCCAGAGTTGCCAGGACAGGCAGACAGGCACCTTAGCATGAGAGGTAGGCAGGCTGGGGCAGGGCTTTGCTCACAGGGTGGGCAACAGGCAACGTGGCATGAGCATGGGAAGGAAGACTGAGGCAGGCTTTGATCTAGGCCACCTGGGCAGGTGAGCAGGCAGTCAGGCACTTCGGCATAAGCAGAAGGCAGACTAAGGTAGGGTTCGAGCTTAGCCACCTGGGTGGGAGGTCAGGTGAGCAGGCAGACAGACAGGCAGTGAGGCATGAGCAGAAGGCAGACCAAGGAAGGCTTTGATCTAGGCCACCTGGGTGGGTGGGCGGCTGGGCAGACAGTCAGAATGGCATGAGAAGAAGGCAGACTGAGGCAGGGTTTGATCTTGGCAGACAGGGTGGGTGGGCAGACAGGCAGCGTGGCATGAGAGGCAGTAGGGAAGGCAGGCTGGGACCTTGGCAGGGCATTCAGATAGGCTGGCGAAGACTGTGCAGCCTGAGAGAGAGAGAGACAGTCAGATAGGTGGGCCGAGATAGTCTAGCTAGAGGCAGGCTGGCAGGCTTACAGCATCCCAATGCCACCCTGCATCATGAGGTCAGTCAGATAGGCCGGCCAAGGCCATCTAGTGTGAGAGAGAGATAGGGCGGGCACTGGGCATTGGGAGGGAGGGACAGCACCTCAGCAGCAGCATCCCAGATTGAGGAGGAGTCCCGTCCCAAGACTTTTCCTGCCATGGGATGGCGTGTGCCACTGCACCATCAATCCATGTCCAGGGGCAGAATCCCAGCAGCGGAAGGTTCACCTTTAGGAACAGCAACTGCTCCACCAACTTGGTCCCAATTTCAGACGGTGCAGAGAGCAAATGTCCACCGCCATGGAGAACACCTACTTACTGTGGACACTCGTTGGTGGGCAGGACAACAGACCCTTGGCCACTTTGGACAGGGCCGGCCACACGTTGGTCTTGCTGGCCCAGTAGGCCAAGGGATCGCTGCTGGGTTCTATGCACGGCTCCTCCTCCAGGTAGCTCTCCACTACTGCTGAGGCACTGCGGTACTCCCGCGCGTAACTGTCCTTTGGCACAACCTCCACCACTGCCCTCAGCCATCCTGCCTACCCTGCTGTGCACGAGCCCATGATCGCCAGAGTGCCCTACACATACGAACTGCTGCTGCTGGCAATAGGGGTGCTGATGATGCTCATCCTGCTGCTGGTGCCGCTACTGCTAGGGCTGGGGGCAGGGATAGACCCTGATGGCTGAAAGGAGTGGCTGCTCCCACTATCCCCAGGGGCATCCTGCTGCTGCTTCACACTCTCAAGAGCCCACTCTGCCTGCAGGACCCTCTCCACCAGGTCACCCTTCCAGTAACCATAGACCACTGTCTGCTATGCCATGCTGCCCTTGATCCTGGGGTCCATCATGGTTGCCAGAACATATTCTGCCCACTTCAGGAGTTCATTGAAGTGCACCTTCAGCCCTGCATTGAGCTGCATTGAGCTGCCACACCAGGTTGTGCAGGTTTCCTCCACAAGGTCAACTGCCTCATCTGCCAGCTTCGTGCCCTGAGGACCACACTCCCACCCCTGGAGAATCTTCTCAAGTCTCCTGAGGAGACTCTGGACCAGAGGGGTCACCTGGCCGATGGTGGTCATGGAGGAGCTGATGGTCTCCATCACGGCCAGGAACATTCTGAGGACGAAGACCATGTGCGCCAGGATCTCCCATTCCACCCCATCGTACTCTGGAGGTGCCCTGCTGTCCATCACCAGTTGCACCTGATGCAAGGCGGCTTTCTGCTCGAGAAGCCTCTCAAGCATCAGGAAGGTCGAATTCCACCGGATGTACACATCCTGCACTGACTGGTGCACTGGGGGGCCTTGCTCGGCCTGTTTCGCTCTGAACAGGTCGCTGCCCTTCACGCTCTGGTTAAAAAAACCATCCAGCTTCCTCCCCTGCTTGATCAGGGAGCTAAGGGTGCCTGCCCTAATCCCCTTCTCCCCAAAGCCCAGAGCATTCCTGACCACCAGGTGAAGGGTGTGTGCCCTTGTGCCACCTGACCACCAGGTGGCACAAGGGATGCTGGTGAAGCCCCCCTCGCAGACTGCCCTTGGCCACATTGTCCATCACCACACACCCCTTGGTGAAGGGCATTCCTAGCGTGACCCACTCCCTCACCATGACGGTCAGGGCTGCCTCGATGTTGGGGCCATCCATTACTTCCGCTTGAAGCAGGGCTCACCTATACCCTGCATTGGAACCCCTCCTGCCACAGCCAAATGCTGCCTCTGGGTCCTGCCACCTGTGCACCGTGACTGCCAGGTAGGCATGCTGCACATTCCTGCTCGACCACAGGTTGGTCATGAAGTTGATGGTGGCACATCCAGCCCTTGCCAGCTGCTCCCTCACCCGCTCCTTTAAAACCCGGTACAGGGCTGGTACCACCTGCGGACTCAGGGTGGTGTGCTTAAACTGGGGGGCCAGGGACCCAATCAGGCACCTAAACCCCATGTCCCCGAGCACTGAGAAGGGCTGCCCATCCAGGGCGATCATTTCCCCCAACGTGTGCGTGGCTTTAATTTTAAATCTATGCCGCCCTCCACATCCTGCAGCTCCAGATGGACTTGGGAGCTGCCCCCACCCCAGCTCCTCCATAGTGCACTGATGCTGCTGCTACTGCTGCTACTTCTGCTGCTCCCCCTAGCAGCGATACCGCTCTTGCTGCTAAAGGCAGCTGTTAGAGCAGGATGCTTGTTCGCTGATGGAGGTGGACGACTGGACGCTGCAGTCGGGAACCCACTGGCATCCACTGCCCCTGCTTGCCCACTTAGCAGCACAGTGCTGTGGCATCCCTTTAGGTTCCTCGCCATGACAGTTGTGTCAAGGTTGGTGAGCACCTGTCCACGCTTCAGCACCTTCTGGCACAAAGTGCACTGCAGCTCCCTGGGATCATTCGCCCACACCAACTTAAAATGCGCCCAGACTGAGGATTTTGTGCCCCCTCCTGCCTTCCGGCCCATAACGGGTGATGCACCACTGACAGCACTGCTGGGAGGGGCAGAACATGGTGGCAACACAGCTCTCGGAGGGACAGCCAATGCCTCAGTACCAGACATCTCCTCCGCAGGACTAGTGTCTGCCTCGCTGTCCCCAATATGAGTGATGTCCCACGAAGGATGCTGCTGCCACTCTCCCTGTGCCACCTATATCAGCTGCTGCTGTTCCTCTCCCTGAGGCCATTGCCCGGGGATTGGGCCCTGCCTCTAGTAGCCAGGGTGGGATCCACCAGTTCTGGACTGCTGGAGATCATCTAAAAAATGGGGGTTGGGTACATTGGTGGCCCTGGAGGAACATATGAAGCACCTGCGCATGCAGTTGCAGCAGATACAGCCACAGCCTCCTGTACTGCAGGCCTTCCAGTGCCCTGCGTGGCAGTGGAGGATGCTGCCAGGAGGCACCACCTAACCACACCCAGGCTAGGGCCACTGTTGGGAGCCTCTGAAGGCATGTAAAGTTTGGGGCGTTGTGATGGGCTCGGACTGCTGCTGAGGTCTGTCACTCCACTGGCACAGCCCCTGCCACCTCTGCCACATGCCCCGTTGCCTGCCTTATGGGCAGCAGACCTGCCTCTCCTGCTTCCCTTCTCCATTTCTCCCACCCAAAGTATGCACAGGAAGTTTTATTTATTTATTTATTTTGTTTATTTATTTATTCATTCATTCAAATTGGTAATCAAATATTATATATATATATATACACTAACTCTAACTGCTATTAACTATTCTAAAACCTATGGAACTAAATGGAACATTATGTAATATCTACAAAGGCCTAGTCCTACAAACAAACTATAAAATATTATAACTGAATCACTATACACTATCTCTATCTATCTCTATAACTAAGCTAACTCCTACAACTATCTATCTATAGTAAGTATCTAATATCTAATATCTCTCTCTCTCTCTCTATATATATATATATACACATACAGGGATGTGGTGGGGGGGGACACAGACAGCTCACAACAAACAACACAGGGAGGGGTACAAAACTGAAATGAAAGCTAAATCAATCTAATGTTACTCTAAATAAATCCAAAAACAGGGAAAGGGAATCAGGCATGGAATATATACAGGGAGGAGGGAAGGATTCAATGGAGGGTAGGGGGAAAGAACACAGGGAGGGGTAAAAAATAAAAATAACACCTATATCTATCTAATCTAATCTAAGTAAGTGAAACTATGGAGGTAAATGTGTGGGACTGGGTGAAATAGGAGGAGGATGGCAATGGATTTGTAACACAAAGTGCTGGGAGAGGGAGACTTCTGATAACGCCTGCTGACAGGATCAGTGGCTAGCTCAGAAGGAATTGGAAGGGGGGAGGGCAATGACTTTTGTTACTTGCTGCGCCTGTCTTGCCACAAGCCCCATTGGCTCCGTGCAGCCTAGCCTGTGGCCAATTGTAGATGCAAAGCCAGTGGTCTGAGGAAAAGAGGGATGGTGATTGGGCAGACTGGCTGCTAGTCCAAGCCTCTCCACCCCTGGCACCAGGAAGTTTGCTCCTCAGCTGCACCCTGCCTCCCTGGGCCTTTCAGCCCTGTTTTTCCCGCCTGAATGTGCCCAAACTCATCCAAACGTGGCCAAACTGTTTGGCCGCTTCCATGTTCAGTTCGGCCATTTTGTTTGGCCATCCAAATGGACCGAGTTCAGGTCGAACACCGAACTGTCGAACTGCATTCACACATCCCTAACACACACACACCAGGTGCACACAGGGAACACATGGGGGCTTGGGATTGGTCCTGTATTCACAAAAAAATAACAAATGGTGAAAACTGGAAAAACCTATAAGTAAACTTCCCACGTCATTTGAATGACGGTGAATGACCTGTTTCCAATGGAAACAGTATTCGCTTTGATTTGTTGTTTCAGGCTTAGACTTAGGGCAGTGTTCACTTAGGGGTGGTCAGCAATCATGTACTTGGCCTAATTCGATACTGCAATGAACATAGGTGCTTTCTAATATCATGTAAAGATCCCCTGGGCCTATGACATCACCATGCGGTTGCCACAGGGCTAACATACAGTGGCAATTTCTGTGATGCTATAAGTGACAACTCCTACCTTCCCGGCCACCAGTACCAGTGGCAGCAGCCCCCCACGTGCCCAGGAACTCCAGCCGCAGCTGCGGACCCTGCCGCGACAACCCCAATGCCCCTGCCAGAAGCAGTGAGAATCCCCAGGGTTGCCAAGTCAACCTCCCAGCAGAAGGACACTCCAGGACCATCCCTGGCAGCCACACACAGCTCATGGGTGGGGCCAGCTCCATTGCGCCTCTCCCTGCGCCTGCAGGCACGACAGAGAGGCAGGGCTACCACTATAAACACCGGCGCTGCAGGACATACAGCGCCAGTGATCTGTGTAAACTGGCCCCAGATGGAGAGCGTTTCTTGAGCTGAGTCCTTGTTCCTTGTTGGTGTTCCTCCCCATTCCTCCCTTCCTCCCCACTGCTGTGCTGCAACAAGCCTTGTCTACGTGACTGGAGAGAGACCGACTGCGTGTGAGTATTCCCTCTATTCGTTTCCCCCTGAGAGAGTGAGAGTGAAGTTGGGTGAGTGGGTGATGCTCCCCTCCCCCCCAGGGGGCTTCCCCTGCACTGTATCTGCTGTGCTTGACCTTCCTCCCCCTGCATGTTCTTGTGGTCCCCAGCCCCTCCTGTTCTCACGCCCCGCACTATCTCCCTTGTACCTTGTGGCGTGATCGTGAGTGTGAATCTGGTGAGCAATTGGGTGAGAGTGAAATTGGGTGAGGGGTTACTCCAGTACACACCACTCAGCACCCTATGATAATAGAGGCCGCTACTTTATTAAGAGTATAGGGCCATTATTCTAACCTGACGGGCATTCCTTCCCAGTTAATCCTTGCTGGTGTACTGCGCAGTTAGCCCTGCTGCTTGCAGACAATTGCCTCACCTCCTCCTTGGAAAGACCCATGTCCCCCCTCTCATGTGATCCCAAACCCCTCCCCCATGACAGATGCCTAAATTGATCTACAACATGAAAAGCTCAACACAATCCATGGAAGGATTGCCACAGAAAATGTTTCTACCACAGATTGTATAATAATTTCCCCGTGGTAGAGACATATCCTATGTTCAGACATCTCCTATTTTATGCCTCCCCTATTTCTGCTGTCATTTCCTGCTATGTTTCCACCTGGGAAATTCATTCCTCCTCTGTCACTGTCATCACCTAGCCCAGAGTCTCCCACTCCCTAAACCACCTTCACGCCTTCTTTTATGCTGCCCCCTATGCCTGGAACTCCCTCCCAAACACATATGCATTGTCCCTTCCAGACAACCTCCAAACCCCTCCTAAAAAATACCTCTTCCATCAGGCTTTTCCTAGCTCCTCACCTCCAATGGTGTGTGCATGTCATTTTCATTATAATAATAAAGAAAAGAAAGTGTTGTTTTTGTTATTGTTATTGCAATAACGAAAATGACAAAAATAATAACAAAATCAATAACAATAATGAAAGTCTTTATAGATTTCATTATTGCCTAGCAGCCTGGCAAGTGTTTTTTGGAGGGAAATGTGGTGAGGGGAGGAGGGAGCAGACATCTTGGAGCCAGAAACAGTGATGAACTCTTGAACTGGGTCTGTGATGGGAGGGGAAGGACCTGATGGGTGTAATCGCTGGCCAATGAGCAGCGCAAGCAGGTCCCAAGCAGTTTAATGGCACCCTGTGATTGCTCAATGCCTCCTGCCTCCCAGAACCGATCAGGGGAACCCTGGGGGAGGGCACTGCAACCCTTTATACTGCAGGTCTGGGCTGCTTGACTCTGTTTCTGTATTAACTATTGCTCTGTCATGGTGCATTTGCAGATCTGCCAATGCTTGCACTAAAACTTCTCCCATATATATCCCTACCAGCTTACCTTTTCAATCCTTATTCCTTACCCTTACATTTTACCTTTTTCCTTTCCCTGTCTATCTCCCCCTGTTCACAAATATAAAGAGATAGATCTCCCGCTGTCTATATATATATATTAGGGGTGGGAAACCGGTAGAATCCAGTATCCAATAATGCCGGTATCGGGCGTACCGGCATTATCGGATTCGACCCGGTAATCCGGACCCGGTACCGGATTCCGGGGTACCGGATTTTTCTTGCATTGCAGCCATTTAAAAATGGCTGCAATGTAAAAAAACCTGCCCCAGCAAAAATGTTTTTTTTAAAAAAAACCTCCCCGAGTCCAGGCTGCGCGGGTGGAAGGGGGGACACCCCCCACCCACCCTGCCCAGCCTGG
>QEPC01014310.1:1000658-1033183 GCA_003113815.1 Sphenodon punctatus | reverse complement strand
AGCGTCCTGACGCCGGCAGCCACAGCCGGCGCTGAGGCCGCCGGACCGCCCGCCGCCGCCGGAGCTCCCAAAGGTAAGAGCGGCAAGCGCACTGAGCCTTTAGTAGGGGTGATCCCTGGAGGGGGGGTGTGTTAAACACCCCCCCCAGGGATCGGGTCAGGGTCATACTTACCGGCAGCTGTGGGGACGCCGCGGCCGCTGGTGCTGGGGGGGGGCTCGCCTCGCCTCGCCTCGGGGTCGCTCTTACTCTTTTTTTAAACAAAAAGCCAGGCTGGGCAGGGTGGGTGGGGGGTGTCCCCCCTTCCACCCGCGCAGCCTGGGAGGGGGAGGGGGAGGGGGAGGGGGAGGGAATTTAATTTATTTCATTGGTTTCAATGGGGACACAGCGCCCCATTGAAACCAATGAAATAAATCCGGTACCGGTTACCGGAGTTAAACCGGGAATCTGGTTTTCGGGGAACCGGTAACCGGTAAATCCGGTAACCGGTAATGGGCCCGGGGTCCCACCACTAATATATATGGACAGCGAGAGGCAGACAGGAGAAGGGAAAATATAAATAATTTTTATTTATATAATATAAAAAAACCTAGACATTAACATTTCTTAAATGTTAAGTCAATTAATGAGCTTTAAGTTATTGATGTTATCTTAAGTATAAAAAAGACATTGGGAAATAGATTTTTCTTTTATATTGTAATGTTTTGTATTGTACTACTATAGTATGTATTGTAATACTCTCTTTATGGACTATGGTCTTTGGCTACATCCAGATATTAATACACTTGAAAGTTGAAACTAGACATTGTGTGCATACCAATACCATAAATAAAATCTTTGTTTGAAATCAGTACCTATACCAGTAATGGCAACAATAATGAAAAACATTTCATTATTAATAAAAACAAAAATGTTAATAACAAAAATGAAAAATGACATGGGGTCCTGGTGCACACCTCTAATCTCCACATATTTTTCAATGATGCTTCTCCTTATCCTGTTTTATTTTTTAGAATCCCCCCCATCTCCTTGTAACTAAGCTAAACACATGCACCTGCATCTTCTCAACTTCTTTAATGTATCCTGACTCTGCCTAGGTTTCCCTCCCCCTTGTCAATCCTAGATTTTAAGCCACCTCAGGTAAGAGACTGTCTCTAATCATGACTATTCAACACTGGGCACATTGCTGTCACTATACAAATAAATACGACTACTACTACTACTAATAAGAATACTAAGATTTTATAGTTTATGCTAAGTCAGCCCCTGTTTAGGAAAACACTATAGAGCTCCTTTGCTTCTGTGAAAGACAATCACAATAAAAAATAAATGAAGTAAAAAGAAGAAAATCAATAACAAACAGAAATGACCTAATTAGCAACATTTGTACTGCTAGTTTACTGCTCTGTGCCTCATGCAGCTTTCATCTCCCCTCTCCACGCTCTGTCAATTTAATTTTCCTTTTCTGCTGCTGTATTATCTAAAGTGATCAAACACCTAGTGTAACCTGGAAAGCACGCCAATTAAGAGCCGCACTTAAATCTGCTTGAATGTGCCTGTCATAAACCTAATTGGAATAAACACATATTTGATATAATACTGTTTGGATTCCAGTCAAAATCAGAGTGTCACCTTTGCACATCCTTTCCTTTTATTAGTGCTGTTGTTTTTTGTTTTGTTTTCCTCCTCGTCTTTCTTTTCATGGTGGGCTCAGCAGAGCTGAAAACTCCAGGCTGACAGTTCTTGAGGCCATGCTATAATCCTGAAGCCACTTCTACCAAATTAGCCTCAGTAAATTCAGTGAGACTACTTCGGGGTAGTTGGCGTCAAGATTGCAGCATAGGGGTGAAATACTGTATCCATTAAAGCCATTTAATAGGAGTTTTGCCATCAACTTCATTGAGTCCAGAATTAAATTTGGTTTCTTTTGTGCTCCATGAAATAGGTGCAGCAGCACCATTCCCATCTCACAGCCTCAGGGTAAGGCACTATATAAAAATAACGTTTATTATTATAACATCAAAGAGGTGATCCTGATAACCAGGTAATTATGTAGATGCAAATGTAAGTATGTTGGTAAATGAGTTTGTTGGTAAAAGAGAATAAACAAACACAGCATTAGTGTGTCATTGGTATGAACTAAGGTTGTCTGGCAATTTGTATTCCTGGAAGGTTAAACAGGACATACATGAAGATGCATGACCTGTGTCAGGCTGTAGTAGTTAAGCCATAAAGCACTGGGAAATCACTGATGCTCCATTGCAAACCAAATAGTATAGTCTTGAACATATACTGTTGTTGTGATGTAACACAGGCACTTTTATACTTTCACTCTTCCTCTAGAGAAATCTGCCACTAAAGCGTTTTAGTTATTCAGGGAGAACTGTTCATGCTAAATTACCTGCTTTGTTTTCAACTCAGGGTTTTAGAAAATTCACATGAAAATTCTTTGTCTTCTTATTTGCTTAATTTGATGGAGGGCTGAAATGAAATTCCAGCTGATGGATCTGGCCATTCCGATCGATCCAGCAAAACATGGACCAGAACACAATACAATCCGGAATCCGCATTTCACTGGAATGATCGGGTTGATTCCACCTCCTACAATTCATGAGCAAAATGGCATACTACGCGTGCAGAAAACGGCAGTGTAGTGTAGGATGCCAACATTTGGTATATGTGCAGTAGGAGGTGTAATCATTCCATCAGAACTTTGATTATAAATACACTTAAATTCATGGCAATTCCAAAAATGCTGGAAAATTATCCAAAGGTGGAAGGTCTATTTCCTTTCAATCTCTATTTGATGTTATAGTCCATAGCTCCTACTTGTCTTGACCCTATAAACAGGGATCCATGTTCACTACACCAAAAAATCTAAACTTCTGCAACCAGTGAAGCCAAATTCTGCAAATTCACCATGAGCATTAACATTTGCATAATTAACTTTATTTACATAATTATGCAACAATGCATACATGCAAATTTGCTTACCAGCATGCTTTTTCAACAGGTTTGACATATAATCACAACTTTGGCCTTTTTCATACGAGACGCCTCCACCCATCTCCATGCAATTTTGCTGCGTAAAGATGGGTGGAGGCACCCATGCGAAAGCTGCGGGGGATGGGTGGAGTTGCATGCACGCCCCCGCGCTACACCCACCTCCACCCATCACCCATGCACAGAGCAATGGACTCCAATGGGTGGTGCTCTGTGGGTGGAGATGGGTGGAGGTGGGTATGCACCTGTGGGAACAGGCACACATCCACCTCTCCCCACCATAGCCACACACCCATCCCCCCACCCACCACGGTCCATTTAAAACAGCCTTTGTTAATCAAACACCACTCAAATCTCTGGATTTTCAGCACCCCGGAACTCCCACCTCATGTTAAGGCCCCAGACCTCCCTCACCAAAACAGGATGTTTTTCCACTGAGGCCTCCCCATCCCCGCTGAGTGTGCAGGCAGGTGTGAAGTGTGGGGGAGAATCCATTCATATGCTGCTGTGTGGGGCGGAGGTGCGTGTGTGCTCTTGGAGCACACTCATCTCCACCCATCACCCATCCATGGAGCCATCCGACAAAATGGAGGAGGCTCCATGAGTAGAGCTGGGTGGAGGTGGGTGGAGATGGGTGTGTGTCCATGGGAAAGGGAGCACACCCTCCTCCACCCACTGCAGCCACACAACCATCCCCCCACCCAGCGGCGCCTTGTGAAAATGACTATAGGGCCCTAAGACCCAACCATCCACAATTCATCTCCCAGGAGCCTATTCACCCTCAGGGGTTGTGGTCACACCTTCCTGACAGACAGTAGCTGCTGCAGAAATTTTAGTTTTGAGTCAGGCAACAAGTTTATGCCTGAGCCAGGATTTAACAATCCTGCAGACAGCTCCCACTGCAATTCCTTGGCAATTTCAGCGTGGCACTGTGAGGATTGGTGGATTCTACAAAAATCACTGCAAATTGCAGCAACACAGCCAACACAGGTCCCTGAATATAAATGAACCTGGTGATTTAGCTACTACCTATTTTTTCTTGTAATAATATCAGTTTCCTGCCCACCTTAATATCTAATTCATAATAGAGGTAAAGCAAATAACACAAGTTCACATTTTCCAGTTTGGATCCAACAAAATGGATATTAATAATTGCTATTCATTTTGGGGGGGATATCCATTTCAGATATTTCAGTTTCTTTGTTTCCTTTGTTATTTCAGATAGATAACACATTTTCTACCCATGGGTAATACCCACATTTTTGGGCATCCCCAGTGGGCACCCAATGGGGTACCTGGTCCCTCAACATGTATCGGGTGCCCACAAATGTGGCTATTTCTCTCAGGACACCAATCCCCACCCCCATGGCTCTCCAGGCTGACACTCATCACTGCTGTGGTGCTGCTCTTCCAGTCCTGGTCACTTCTTACTATTCCCTACTCCTCTCTGGCCTGTGTGCTTCTCAGCTCAACTGAGGACTTCCTCGTTCTGCTAGGGACTTCTTCATTTTTCTGACCAGGAGTGGGAGAGAGGAGGGTTCTTCCCACCTGAATGCACCCATCTAATGGGTCATATCAGGGGTGCATATGGGTTCTGTGCATACTCCCATTTTGGGTCCCCGGGGAATGGGAAGAACCACTGGGGGGTGCACATAGGTGGGAAGAAGCCTTGTTGCACATACCACCACAACTCAGAAAAAGTTACTGAGTAACTGCCAAGCTATCCAAAAAACTAGATATTAACTGCAGATAATTCTTTTGCTATTTGTCCATGAAAACTCTGGTATTGAATGTGGTGTGGAAATGCTTTTTTCAACTATGCAATGTGCGTAGTTTATGCCCTTATTTATCCTAGGCTGACCTTGCCACAGTGACCCATGCCCTGGTGAGTACAGGGCTTGATTTTGGTAATTCCCTCTTTTACAGGCTATTAGCAGTGCTTATCAGTCACTTGCAGCTTGTTCAGAATGCAGCAGCACAGCTGATCCCTGGTTTGGGCAGCCGTGATCATATTACACCCACCCTGCATTCTCTGCATTGGCTGCCTGTAGAATAATGGATTGAGTTTAAGATCTCACTGATCATTTTAAGGGCCCGGAATGGTTTAGGCACTTGATATATTTGAGACCTTCTTCTGGAGCCTCACACTGATTAGTATTTGCGCTGAGGAACCACCTGCTGTTTCAGGGACGTAGGTAGCTTGGCATGGGCCAAGTGACAAGAAATGTCTGTGGGGCCCCCCCTCACCTCTTTTTCCCTGCCAGTGGTGAAGCCGCCGGCTGACCTGGGGGCTGACCTGGACTTCTGGTGCTTGGGACTTACTTGCTCTCTACAGAGTCTGTGACGTGCTGTTGGTAGCCTGCTGCTGGGCCCATCCATCTTCTAGGCTAGTGGCAAGTTCATCCCATGGTGCGCTCTGTCCCTCGCAGCTCACTACTTGCATGTTGGGGCCAAGTGTGGCCAGCAGCAGCAGCAGTGCCATTGATTCCCCAGCTCACCTGACCAGCCCTGGGGGCTTGGAGCTGGTCAGGCAGGCCGGGGCAGATTGGGCTGACTCAATGTGAGGAGCACGGGAGCGGGAAGGTGCCCAGCTGCCACCAGACACCTTCTCACTTGGACTGGGCCTCCCTCGAACCAGCCCTGCCTGGACCAGATTTGGACTGGTGGGGAGACCTCCTCCTCCGTTACATGGTGCCAGGGGAAAAAGCCGAGCCATGAGGCTTGTGAGTGTGTCCTGGCCTGACGTCGACTGCTGCATTGGGGCCCCTCCCTGCCTGTGGTTGTAACATTGTGTCAGACACAATGTTGCAACCGTGGGCAGGGAGGGGGAAGGGGTCCATGCAGCAGCTGGAAGGGCCCCCAGACAGCACAGGTGGCAATTTAAAAAGAAAAAAGAGGGGGGAGGGTGGCTTAGCTACCTTGGAAATTGGGCCTCCAGCCAGTACGGACCCCGGGACTATGTCCCTGTGCTGTTTGGGGATTCTGCCATCATGTCTTAAGTTGGCAGGCCATTGGTCTTTTGCTGTGGCTGGCCACTTAGTGTTTAACTCTCTCCCCGTGGATGTTTGTCTCAGTTCCAACCTCCATAACTTTAAGCATCTGAAAACCTATTTGTTTTCTAGGTGCTTTTAGGATCCATGGCTGGTCCCCTTGATGTATTTTTTTCTCCCTTTTTCCTTACCAGATCTCTTTAATATCCTTTTAATTATTTGTTTAAATTGTCTTAAATTGTTTATATTGTGCTTTTATGTAAAATGTGAAGTGCTCCGAGTGCCATCCAGGCAGGGGGGTGCTATACAAATAAAATAATTAATAATTAATAATTATCTGTTTCCGCTCTAGTCAGGATATGGGAGGATTCAAGATTAACAGTTTTTCAGTGCTGCAAAGTGCTCAGAAGAGAATGAATGCTGAAAAGTCATTTATTACTGAACTGAACAGCTAATGTGCACATAAAGTGCAGGATATAAAGTGTGTCCATAGGATCCAGATATGGAAGGATTTAATAATAAGGTTTATCCTGTAAATACTTGTTTTAAAATCCAAATTGAGGTTTACCAGTACAGTCTGAAAAACTGCTCCTTTCCTTAACCACGGTAGATGCTCAAGGTAAGTTGAGCAATCTGGGACCCTCCTAGAGTGAACCTTTCCAATGTTACGATATGTGAGAATAACAACAGACGTGAGATGCAGAGAAGTCGGAGTGGGTGTGAGGGGGTTAGCCATTGACTTCAGTGGAATCTGGTCTAAGCCCATGTGTCTGCAGAAAAATAAATTGCAACGTTTTTCCGGATAAGAGTGTGTATATTTACATGCATGTGCCACATGTAACATGTTTGGGATGAAGAATTCCTCATGGAAATATGGGGTATTAAAAGACAATTTGAAAAAGGCCTAGCACTATTCTACTTGTATTAAAGCACATAATTTCCGCATTTTACAAAAGCGCAAGTTCAGCTGTAGTCCTTCATCTTGGAAAGCGAGCCATTTATTACAATGTCACAGGAGTTAATGACTTGCACAGTCTCCTGCCAGACCATAATTGTTGTCTGAAGTCTAGATTCCAAGGATTAACGTAGTGTTGCCTGTCTGGAACATACTATACTCATAGGATTTGTCATACCTGATTAGTCTGCTGGCCCACCAGGTCTGGTATTCTGGTTCCAATACCCATGCTTTAGAGGAAAGCATACCATTCCACTACCTCCTTCACATAAATAATATATGCAGTGTATCATATGGAAGGAAGAAAAATTCTGACTGCAGGCAATTAGTTTAGGCCCTTAAGCCTGACATCTGATTACTGTTATCTAACAGCCATAGCTACAAACATTGTTATCACAGAATTATCCAGGATTACAATGACATTATCATGTCTCCGATTATGATAAGGAAACAATAAAAGAAATTCAGAATCTCCCACAGTAATCTGGATGAATTAGATTTCAATGGTAAGAGCTTGATAAAGGAGCATATTCTTTTGCCCACCAATGACTTGTAGATACGTAGGGTCTAATAACTAATTACCTTTGATTACCAAGTGATTATTTTGCTGGGATTCTGTCAACAGAGATTTCCTTTTGGATGCATGCCTGGTTTCTCAGATACATTTAAGTTCACTAATTCCAGGCTTTTGGTAAATGCCCTCAGGAAGAGTTGTTTTCTGTGATGCATTCCACTCAGTCTAAAGTAATTAATAGCTTCAAGCATGGAAAACAATAAACATCCATTTTGCTAGGGTTCTGAACTTTTCAAACCCTTCCATTGATTTATTTTTAAAAATTATTTAATTTTCTACCCCAGTCTTCCCAGAAGGCTCAGGATGGCTTAAAATATTTAAAAAACACAAAATACAATTGTAAAAATCCCTTTGGAAAAACCTCACCTTTGCCCCTAAACTCACCCACCACCCCTTTCTCCACCAGCCAAACACTTTGCCAAAAAGAAAGATTTTTACACTGCCTCCGGAATATGCTCCAGCTCATGTTCTGATGGATCTCCAGGGAAAAGGAGTTCCACAATACTGGGGTAGCAACTAGGCCTGAACTGAGAACTGAACTCTTGGTGAGTCCTGTATCTATTGAAAGCAGGGCATTCACCTCTATTCATGCAACATGGAAACTTACTGGCTTTCCTGCTGTTTTCTCCATTTTCTGTTATTTTACACAAATTGAATGGGGCTGCTATGGGGCCAGTCCCAAGCCCTATGTGGTGTCTCATGTACATCCCTGGGGGCTGTGGAGACACTAATGTGTGGGGAAAGTGCCTGGGAAGTGCTGGAAATTGCCATAAAAGTGCTGTAAAATAGTCATAATGTTCCCGGAAAGTGACAAAAAAAGGCTCAGAAAGATCAGAAAGTGATGAAAATGACTAAAACAATGTTGGAAGCACAGAAGCACTGGGATCTGATGAAGTACCACAGGCACTCACAAAAGGGCAGTATTTACATGGGAATACTTTCTCTCATCTGCCCTAGCAGCAATTGAAAACATCTCTCTATGGGCCCTTGTCTTATGAACAAGATTGGCAGATGGCACCTGCAAGAGTGTGCACCTGGCTGACTGCAGGGGTCACAGTGGAGCATGGTAGGACAGGTGGCCTTTCAGATATGTGAGACCCAGGCCATTTAGGGCTTTAAAGGTCAAAACCAGTACCTTGAATTGTGCCCAGAAAGCTATACGGAAACAAGTGCAGACTGTAAAGTGCAGGTGTAATGTGATCACAGTGATCCACCCCCAAAAGAAGCCAGGCTACCAAGGTCTACACCAGCTGCAGCTTCTGAACAGTCAACAAGTGCAACCCCATGTAGAGCCCATTGCAGCAATCAAGCCTTGAGGTAATTAAGATACAGAAGATGGTAGCCAGACCTGAATCGGGAAGAAAGTGCTATAGCCTCCTCACCAGATGCAGTTGGCAAAAATCACTCCTGGCCACTGCAACAACATGATGTTCCAGGCACAGCAAGAGGACTGTGAACCTGGGTACCCAGAGGAGACTGGATCCCTTCAATGACAGGAGTCCCAATCCCCTCCAAGTCATATCTCAGGGACCATCTCACCTTCTGCGCCCAGAGCGACCCCTTCGGTCTGCCAGGGGCACCTTCTTGGAGGTCACCCGTGTAAAGCAGGGGGCCACAATGGAGAGGGCATTCTTGGTGGCTGGGTGGCGACTATGGAACTCCCTCCCAGAGGAAGCCCATCTGGCTCCAAATCTCTTCATCTTCCGCCAGGTGTGCAAAACTTGGCTGTTCTCCCAGACTTTTTTGGGGGGGATTGGGTCAATAGGTTTGGGGGGGAGGTTAAGTGGGTTTTTAAATGATTGAAATTTTTCTGTTTTATTGTTGTTTTAAATCATTATTTCTATGCCGTAAGCTTCTCCGGGATGCCATGGGCATGAGGGGGCAGCTAAGAAATATAAATAAATAAATATAAATAAATAAATAAATAAATAAATCACAGGGTCAGCCAACCATTATCACTTCAGTCTTTTCTGGATTCAACTTCAATTAGGGATGTGCGAACAGACCAGAGTTCGGATGTTCAGACGTTTGGACATTCAGTCCAAAAACTTAGTTCGGATTCATGGGTTCGGTCCCATGGAGGTCGGACCCTCCCGTCCCAAATGTTCAGAAGGTTCGGCCATGGCAGAGTTTTGGGGCACTCCAGGGGGGCCCGTGGGGGCATGGCAGGCCATCAGAGACACAGCAGCAGCAGCAGCAAAGACTGGGAAGGCTTGGGGCTTGGCACCCCGGGTTGCCCGGGAAGGCAGGCTCAGTGCTTGGCCCCTGGGGGTGCCCATGGGGGCACGGCTGGCCATCTTATACCCAGCGGCAGTGGCAGCAGCAAAGGCCCAGCTAGGGCTTGGTAGCTGGCACCCCTACTTGGCCGGGCATTGCAGGATGGCATCGTACTCAACCGATCTCAAGAAGCTCTACTGAAAATTGGTCAAGCCTTGCCCAGTGGTGAATTTCATGGACATCCAGCCCCAACCCACTGGTGCACTCATCCAAGCAATACCTGTTTACAACAGGGAGGAGTAAATGGCTGATGTGCAGTACCAGCAGCAGCAGCAGCAGCAGCAGCAGCAGCAGCAGCAGACGACGACATTGGATTGCCAGAGCACAGTAACTGCAGCTGGCACCCCTACATGGACAGGCATTTCAGGCTGGCTGGCATCGGTGGAGCAGTGGCAGAGGCCTGGCCAGGGATCAGTGTCTGGCACCCCTACATGACTGGGTGTTGCAGGCTGGCTGGCATCGGTGGAGCATTGGCAGACAGTGAAGTGGAACGACAGTCCTCCCTGCCTGAAACATAGGCCACAGAACCCTGATGGTGGGTCCTGGAGCTGGAGTGGCTGGCTGTCTCTTGATGAGGTGGAATGACAGCTCCCCATGAGCGGAATGACTGCCCCAAAACCCTGACGGTGGGTCCTGGGGCTGGAGTGGCTGGCTGTTTCTTTATGCGGTGGTATGATGGTTCCCCGTGAGCAGAATGATGGCCCCAGAACCCTGACAGTGGGTCCTGGGGCTGGAGTGACAGCTTCTGGATGATGTGGATGGACAGCCCTCCCTGCCTGTAACGTAGGCCCCAGGACCCTGAGGGTGGGACCTGGGGCTGGAGTGGCTGCTTCTTGATGCCAGGTATAACACCTAAATCTATCTAATCTAATCTAAATAAATGAACTTATGGAGGTAAATTTGTGGAAATGGGTGAAATAGGAGAAGGATGGCAATGGATTGGGAGGAACACAAACTGCTGGGAGAGGGAGAGTTCTGAAAATGCCTGCTGACAGGATCAGTGTCTAGTTCAGAATGATATGGAGGGGGGGGGAGGGCAATGACTTTTGTTACTTGCTGAGCCTGCCTTACCACAAGCCCCATTGGCTCTGTGCAGCCGAGCCTGTGGGCAATCGCAGGCTGACAAGCCAGTGGTCTGAGGAAAAGAGAGATGGTGATTGGGCAGGCTGACTGCTAATCCAAGCCTCTCTCCACCCCTGGGTCCAGGAAATCTGCTCCTCACCTGCCCCCACTCCCCCAGGCCCACCAGCCAGGTGTTTCCCACCTGAACACACCCAAACTCATCCGAACTCAGCCGAACTGTTCGGGGTTTTTGGTGTTCGGTTCAGACATCTGGTTCAGCCATCTGAACTGGCTGAGTTCGGGCTGAACTCCAAACACCCAGACCGTGTTCGCACATCACTAACTTCAATTGACTCACTCCAGGACTGGACCTAGGCATGTGCAACATGTATTTTTGTACATGGTTCCATGCCAGCTGGAGTGGAGCCCCATGCCTTGGTGTGGGTGAGAGTCCCCCAGCCTGATCAATAATGTTCCCCCCTTTCTTTCCAGCCTCAGCGGCAGAACAACTGGGAGCAGCCTCAGCCTGCCCGAGCCCCCTCAGCAGCAATGGTGGTGGTAGCAGCAGCAGCAGCAGGGGAGGAAAATGAACTAACACCCCACTGCCCACCTCCCTCCCCCACTCACTCTCTCTCTTTTCTGTCCCACTTGATGTTCACCCACCCGATGCTGTTGCTGCCACTGCTGTATACTTTAAAAGCAAACCGCGCACACTCCAGTTTCCTTATCTTGCATGCTTGGACTACATTTCCCAGCATGACAGACTAGAAAAATGGTGTCTCACAGCACAGGGTCTTTGAAACCATAACGGCAGCAGGCAAGCGCAGGCAGGGGGGCTGGTCACAGTTCCTTCCCTCCTCTCCCTCCCACCCCCCGCCGAAGTGAGTCAGTGACTGAGTGTGTGTGTGTGTGTGTATGTGTCTGACTCTGTATGTATGCATGTGTATGAGTCCATGTCTGTGTGTGAGAATGAAGAGAGTGAGTCAGAGAGGAGAGAGAGAGAGAGAGAGAGAGAGAGAGAGAGAGAGAGAGAGAGACTAGAGTGTATCTGTGTGAGTGAGTGTGTGTATCTGTGTATGATGGAGAGGAGTGTGTGTGTGTGTGTGTTCGTTTGAGAGAGAGAAGTCTATGTGTGTCTTTGTGAGTGAGTGAGTGAGTGAGTGAGTGAGTGAGTGAGTGAGTGAGAAATGTGTGTATGTGTGCAAGAGAGGGAGAGGGAGAGAAGTGTGTGTGTGTTTTTCACCCATAGAGCACACCTGAAGCCATGCAGCATGTATAATAAAATGTAACACCCATTTTATCCATGTTAGAGTGTCTGTGTAAAAAGGGCCTGTGTGTCTATGTGTGCGTGCGAGACAGGTGTGTGTGTGTCTGTGTCTGTGTGAAAGTGTGGTGACATTTGTGTCTGTGCAGGGCCAACCTTAGAAATTGTGGGGCCCAGGGCGGGGGAGAAATGTGGGCACCAATTCTCTCATTGATGGTAAAGCCACCGGCCGCAGGCAGGCCTAGGAGTGCTCCCTGGATCAGGGGGCCCTCCCCATCTTGATCTGGGGGTGCTACCAGGGCCTGGGCTTGGGGACAGGTGGACGGGGCACCCATTCCCAAACCCAGACATTTTCTGGGGTCGGGTGGGCACTGCAGCAGCAGATTAAATCTTCTGCCATGCCCACTGCTGCCAGAAGCTTCCAGGGAATGAGGGAGAGGTGGGCACTCTCCCTCACTGCCTGGCCCCCTGCACTGCCTGTCTCGCACTGGTCAGGGACGGTTCAGGACCCTAAACATAGGGCCGGCCTTACCGCGGGGTGGTTCAGGGAAGCTGCCCTGGGCCCCGCTCTTCGGGGGGATGTGCTTGGGGGTCCCAGCTCCAGGCCACTGTCTGTCTCAGCCAGGGAGTGAGGGAGAAGTAGAGGCCCACCTCTTTCTCACTCCCTGGCCAGGACAGGCAGTGGAGGGGGCCAGGGAGTGAGAGAGAGGTGGAGCCTCTTCCTCTCCCTCACTCCCTGGCCAAGACAGACAGTGGCCGGGATCTGGAGGCCCCCAATCACAGCCCCCCCTGGAGCTGGGGGCCCAGGGCAGCTGCCCTAAATCACACCACGGTAAGGCAGGCCCTACGTTGATGTGAGAAAGGAGTGAGTCTGTGTTGGAACTGGCACTAAAGTCGGCTGCTGGCACTAAAAATTAAAAATGTGATAGAGCAGTTTTTAAACTAGAACCTGGAGGAAAGCCAATAGGCACTGTGGAGTGCACAGTTCAGACTGTGGCATCTATGCAGGAATGGATGACGTTAACTTAGGGGATTTAGAGTTGCTTAAGCCTGAGGAAGAGATACAAATTAGGGGTGTATATGTCATTTTCCTAATTATAATAACAATAATGAAAATTGTCATTTTCATTATTGTTATTGCAATAACAAAAGTGACAAATAATAATAATGAAAATAGAAATGAAAATGATATTTTATTTTTGAAATAAAAAGAAAAAACTGAAAAACATATTTCTGGCTATAACATTTTTGCTTCTTATTCAATTCTGATAAAACATAGAGAGAATGTACCCCAATGGAGGGCACTAGGAGAACCAAATTTCAAAATGATTAGGTAAAGGAAACAAATTGTAGCAGCAATTGAACATTGTGATTTTAATAAAAGCTCCATACACATTCACAGCTACAACTTATTTATTCAATTTGAATGAAACCTGTGAATATTATATTCCATCACAGACTTAACACTCCTGCAAATTTTCAGAAAGATTGGATAAAGGGTCCTGATGGTATAAGACATTAACTTGAAAATACATTTCCAGCTGTAACATTGGTATATATTCCATTGTGTTTACAAGATATTTGGCAGGAATGTATCACATACCTTCCCTGTCATCACTGCCAAACTACAGGACAATTTGTTAAAGGGACCCAATTTTATAAGCAATTGAAGTTGTCCCCTTGAAGAACTTTATTCAGATAAATAGCAGCACATGCAGTGCCAGTCAGAGGCAGGCACCTAGCATGGCAGGGGGAGAGAGACTGTAGGAGGGAGGATGTGGAGCAAATCAAAAGACTGACAGACACATTCACTGGCCAATTACTGCATGCTTCTAGCTTTACAAGACCAATCAGTAGTGGATTTGAGGCGGGCATAGAGGGCGGCCCTCAGGTGGGCATAGAAGGGACATAACTGGGACTTTGGGGATAGTATCCCAGCAATCAGGAGACATGATTTACACATCCAGGCTGGCTAATTATCATCACAATCGCATCCTGCAGCACTGTGACAGAGCACATTAGAGAATCTCTGTTGACTCTTTCCTAAACAGATGCTTCTAACTTCCCAGTAAGAAATGGGAGAGAGATGTTGAGATGGTCACAGCACAGAATGAGTATATTTGATTGACATTTCTGCTGGCTAACTGACATCACAAACTGATCTTATACCATAGTGACATGTAAGAGAATCACTGGCATAGGCTCCTTCTCTGCATATGCTGTGCAGGAATATAAAATTTGGACCCTTTAGTACATCCTTCTTATATTTGGCAGAGATTATCATGAAAGTGTGATATAGATCCCTGCCAAATTTCATGTACACTGTTTGAACTACGAAGATGTTACAGTCAGACATACATTGATAAGTTAATTGCTTATACCACCAGGACCCTTTATCCAATTCTTTTAAATGTTGGCATAGATAGTAAACCTGAGAAGGGGTATAAAATTGCTAAGTTGCATCTACATTAAATGTGAGACAAAGAAGTTACACCTATGAATGTATATGAAGATTTTTGCAAAATAAATTAATTCAACTGCTTCCAAAATTGGATTCCTTTATCCAATCATTTTTGAATTTGGTACATGTAATACCTTCCATTGGAGGTATAATAACTCTAAGTTCCAGCCAAATATAGTGAAAAATAACGAAGTTATAGCTGGAAATCTGTTTTCCATTGAAACCAATGGAAAATGAAAACAAAAGCAAAAATGAACACGACAATTTGATATTTATGAAAAAGAAAATGACACATTTAAATAACCAAAATGAAAAACAAAAATGAAAATGACATGGGCCCCGGTGCACACCTCTAATAAAAATTAAGGGACTTCATGTGGATTTCGCTGGAGAGCAGATAAATAACAATTCCAGGATGCCTGATACTGTCCCCTATAATGTGCACAGTAGGAAGAGTAAAAAGAATACACGTACATTTCTATATGCAAATGCTAGAAGCCTAAAAAGTAAGATGGGAGAATTAGAGTCTATGGCTCTAAATGAAGATCTAGACATTATAGGCATCACAGAGACATGGTGGAATGAGGATAACCAATGGGACACTGTAATACCAGGGTACAAAATATATCAGAATGACAGAGTAGATAGAGTTGGTGGTGCAGTGGCTCTATATGTAAAATACAACACTAAGACAAGTACAATTACAATTTTAAAGGATGCAAACTGTTCCCTAGAATCTCTATGGATAGAAATTCCAGGTATAAAGGGGAAGAGTATTGAAGTAGAACTATTCTATCATCCCCCTGACCAGGACGGAGAGACTGATAAAGCAATGCTAAAAGAGGTTAGACAGGCTACTAAACTCAGCAACATAATAATAATGGGTGACTTCAATTACCCTAATAATGATTGAGGGAATGTTTCCTCGAGGCGGGACGTGGAGGTCAAACTTCTGGATGCCGTAAATGACTGCTTCCTAGAACAGCTGGTTCTGGAACCAACAAGAGGAGTTTCTATTCTAGATCTAGTCCTGAGTGGCACACAGGACCTGGTGCAAGGAGTAACTGTGGCAGAGTCACTGTAAGCTCTCAGGCAGGGACCGTGTCCATCTTATATTTTGTAAAGTGCCAGGTACATCGTTGGCACTATAATAATAATAATAATAATAATAATAATAATAATAATAANAACTGAAAAACATATTTCTGGCTATAACATTTTTGCTTCTTATTCAATTCTGATAAAACATAGAGAGAATGTACCCCAATGGAGGGCACTAGGAGAACCAAATTTCAAAATGATTAGGTAAAGGAAACAAATTGTAGCAGCAATTGAACATTGTGATTTTAATAAAAGCTCCATACACATTCACAGCTACAACTTATTTATTCAATTTGAATGAAACCTGTGAATATTATATTCCATCACAGACTTAACACTCCTGCAAATTTTCAGAAAGATTGGATAAAGGGTCCTGATGGTATAAGACATTAACTTGAAAATACATTTCCAGCTGTAACATTGGTATATATTCCATTGTGTTTACAAGATATTTGGCAGGAATGTATCACATACCTTCCCTGTCATCACTGCCAAACTACAGGACAATTTGTTAAAGGGACCCAATTTTATAAGCAATTGAAGTTGTCCCCTTGAAGAACTTTATTCAGATAAATAGCAGCACATGCAGTGCCAGTCAGAGGCAGGCACCTAGCATGGCAGGGGGAGAGAGACTGTAGGAGGGAGGATGTGGAGCAAATCAAAAGACTGACAGACACATTCACTGGCCAATTACTGCATGCTTCTAGCTTTACAAGACCAATCAGTAGTGGATTTGAGGCGGGCATAGAGGGCGGCCCTCAGGTGGGCATAGAAGGGACATAACTGGGACTTTGGGGATAGTATCCCAGCAATCAGGAGACATGATTTACACATCCAGGCTGGCTAATTATCATCACAATCGCATCCTGCAGCACTGTGACAGAGCACATTAGAGAATCTCTGTTGACTCTTTCCTAAACAGATGCTTCTAACTTCCCAGTAAGAAATGGGAGAGAGATGTTGAGATGGTCACAGCACAGAATGAGTATATTTGATTGACATTTCTGCTGGCTAACTGACATCACAAACTGATCTTATACCATAGTGACATGTAAGAGAATCACTGGCATAGGCTCCTTCTCTGCATATGCTGTGCAGGAATATAAAATTTGGACCCTTTAGTACATCCTTCTTATATTTGGCAGAGATTATCATGAAAGTGTGATATAGATCCCTGCCAAATTTCATGTACACTGTTTGGACTACGAAGATGTTACAGTCAGACATACATTGATAAGTTAATTGCTTATACCACCAGGACCCTTTATCCAATTCTTTTAAATGTTGGCATAGATAGTAAACCTGAGAAGGGGTATAAAATTGCTAAGTTGCATCTACATTAAATGTGAGACAAAGAAGTTACACCTATGAATGTATATGAAGATTTTTGCAAAATAAATTAATTCAACTGCTTCCAAAATTGGATTCCTTTATCCAATCATTTTTGAATTTGGTACATGTAATACCTTCCATTGGAGGTATAATAACTCTAAGTTCCAGCCAAATATAGTGAAAAATAACGAAGTTATAGCTGGAAATCTGTTTTCCATTGAAACCAATGGAAAATGAAAACAAAAGCAAAAATGAACACGACAATTTGATATTTATGAAAAAGAAAATGACACATTTAAATAACCAAAATGAAAAACAAAAATGAAAATGACATGGGCCCCGGTGCACACCTCTAATAAAAATTAAGGGACTTCATGTGGATTTCGCTGGAGAGCAGATAAATAACAATTCCAGGATGCCTGATACTGTCCCCTATAATGTGCACAGTAGGAAGAGTAAAAAGAATACACGTACATTTCTATATGCAAATGCTAGAAGCCTAAAAAGTAAGATGGGAGAATTAGAGTCTATGGCTCTAAATGAAGATCTAGACATTATAGGCATCACAGAGACATGGTGGAATGAGGATAACCAATGGGACACTGTAATACCAGGGTACAAAATATATCAGAATGACAGAGTAGATAGAGTTGGTGGTGCAGTGGCTCTATATGTAAAATACAACACTAAGACAAGTACAATTACAATTTTAAAGGATGCAAACTGTTCCCTAGAATCTCTATGGATAGAAATTCCAGGTATAAAGGGGAAGAGTATTGAAGTAGAACTATTCTATCATCCCCCTGACCAGGACGGAGAGACTGATAAAGCAATGCTAAAAGAGGTTAGACAGGCTACTAAACTCAGCAACATAATAATAATGGGTGACTTCAATTACCCTAATAATGATTGAGGGAATGTTTCCTCGAGGCGGGACGTGGAGGTCAAACTTCTGGATGCCGTAAATGACTGCTTCCTAGAACAGCTGGTTCTGGAACCAACAAGAGGAGTTTCTATTCTAGATCTAGTCCTGAGTGGCACACAGGACCTGGTGCAAGGAGTAACTGTGGCAGAGTCACTGTAAGCTCTCAGGCAGGGACCGTGTCCATCTTATATTTTGTAAAGTGCCAGGTACATCGTTGGCACTATAATAATAATAATAATAATAATAATAATAATAATAATAATAATAAATACTAATTAATAATTAATAGGCAATAAAGATCGTAATATGATCACATTTGACATAATTTATGGAGTGAGAAAGACAAACAAAAGTACAGCAGTAGCATTTAACTTTTAAAAGGGAGACTATGACAAAATGAGGAAACTAGTTAAAAAGAAACTAAAAAGCACAGTTGCAAGGGCTACAAGTTTGCAAGAGGTATGGAGACTGTTAAGTACCCTTCTGGAAGCCCAGATTAAATGCATCCTGAAAGTTAAAAAAGGAAGCAGAAAGATCCACTATGGTTAAATGGGGAGGTGAAGGAGGCTATTAGAGCCAAAAAGGCATCCTTTAAGAAATGGAAGGCTAGTTGAAAATAATACAAAAGAGCATAAACACTGGCAACGTAAATGTAAAGTGTTAATAAGGCAGGCCAAGAGAGATTTTGAAGGGAGGCTTGTTAAGAGGCAAAAACAAGCAACAAAAAGTTTTTCAAATACATCAGAAGCAAGAAGCCTGCTAAGGATCAGTTGGGCCATTAGATGACAAGGGAGTAAAAGGGGCGCTCAGGGAGGATAAGGACATTGCAGAGAAGCTGAATTAATTCTTTGCATCAGCCTTCACAGCAGAGGATTTGTGGGAGGTACCCACGATGGATCCTTGCTTTGTGGGTGAGGAATTGGAAGAGCTGTTAGAAATCAATGTGATGTTGGATGATGTTCTAGGGTGAATTGACAAACTGAATACTAACAAGTCACCAGGGCCAGTTGGCATTCACCCCAGAGTTCTGAAGGAACTCAAATATGAAATCACAAACCTACTGTTAGTAATTTGTAACCTCTCTGTCACTAAAATCTGCCACTGTACCCGAGGACTGTGGCAAATGTAACCCCGATATTTAAAAAGGGATCCAGAGGCGATCCTGGAAACTACAGAACAGTAAGCTTGACGTCTGTGCCGGGCAAAATGGTGGAAACCATCATTAAGGACAGAATTACAGGGCATGTTGACAAGCACGACTTAATGGGGAAGAGTCAACATGGCTTCACTAACCTGTTGGAATTCTTTGAGGGTGTAAATAAGCATGTGGACATGGGAGACCCAATAGATATATTCTACCTGGATTTCCAGAAAACATTTGATAAGGTCCCTCATGAGAGATTCTTGAGAAACTTAAGAAGTCATAGGATAGGAGGTAGGGATGTGCGAACAGAACGTGGTTTGGCCGTTCGGTCTGAAAACCGAGTTTGGGTTCGGTTCTTCGTTTTGGCGGAGTTCAGTTCAGTCGAACACTGCCGAACATTTGAAATAGCGCTATTGGTACCGAAATCGATACTGAATTTGAAGATTTGTTTCGGTATCAGTATCATTTGGCCCTGAGACCACCCCTGGTGCCCAGAAGTCTGCTCCTCAGCTGACTCCCCCTTTCACTCAGGTTTTTCCCACCCGAATGGGCCTTCCAGTCACGTTTTTCCCGCCCCAAACTCATCCAAACTCACTTGAACATGACCGAAGTGTTCGGTCATTTTCGAGTTCGGTTCAGACGTTCGATTCGGTTGTCCAAACAGACTGAGTTCAGTCTGAACTCCGAACATCTGAACCGCGTTTGCACAACCCTAATAGGAGGTAGTGTCTTACTATGGATCAGAAACTGGTTGAAAGATAGAAAGCAAAGGGTAGGACTAAATGGTTAGTTTTCACAATGGAGAGATGTAAAAAGTGGTGTGTCTCAGGGATCTGTATTGGGACAGGTGCTGTTTAATGTATTCATGAAGGATTTGGAAAAGGGTGTTAAGAGTGAGGTGATCAAATTTGCAGACAACACCAAGTTATTCAAGGCAGTTAAAAAATTAGAAGACTGTGAGGAACTGCAACAGGATCTTATGACACTGGGTGCCTGGGCATCTAAATGGCAAATGAGATTTAATGTGAAGAAGTGCAAAGTGATGCACGTAGGGGGAAATAATCCAAACTATGTGTACACAATGCTGGGTACTAAGCTAGGAGTTACCACTCAGGAAAAGGATCTGGGGGTGGTTGTGGACAATACAATGAAATCCCACAGTGCAGCGCGCAGCATCAGTCAAAAAAACAAATGTAAGGATAGAAATTATTTGGAAGGGGACAGAGAATAAAACTGAGATTGTCACAGTGCCTCTATACAAATCAATGGTGCGACCGCACCTTGAATATTGTGTGCAGTTCTGGTCGCCTCATCTCAAAAAAGACATAGATGAACTAGAAAATAGAGATGTGCACCAGGGCCCCATGTAGTTTTCATTTTCTTTTTTCATTGTCGTTATTTAAAACTGTCATTTTCGTTTTCATAAATATCAATTTTTTCTTTTTCTTTTTGTTTTCATTTTCATTGGTTTCAATTGAAAACACATTTTTGGCTGTATATTTTTGTTTTTCATTATATTTGGCTGAAACATGGAACAAATGTACCTCCCATGAAAAGCATTATGTATACCAAATTCCAAAAGGATTGGCTAAAGGAATCCAATTTTATAAGCAGTTGAATTATATTATTTTGCAAAAATCTTCATATATATTCTTAGCTGTAACTCCTTTGCCTCACATTTAGTGTAGATTAAACTTGGAAAATTTACACCTCTTCCTAGATTTACTATCTATGCCAACGTTCAGAAGGATTGGATAAAGGGTCCTGGTGGTATAAACAATTAACTTATAAATGTATGTCTGGATTATCATCACAATCACATCTAGTGCTGCAGGATGCAATTGTGATGATAATTGGCCATCCTGGATGTGTAAACTATGTCTGCTGATTCCTGGGATGCTATCCTCCAAGTTCCAGTTATGTCCCTTCTATGCCCACGTGAGGGAGGCCCCCTATACCCGCCTCAAAGCCACTACCAATTAGTCCTGTAAATCTGGAAGCATGCAGTAATTGGCCAGCGAATGTGTCTGTCAGTCTTTTGGGTTGCTCCACATCCTCCTTCCTACAGCCTCCCTCCCCCTGCCATGTCAGATGCCTGCCTCTGACTGGTACTGCATGTGCTGCTATTTACCTGAGTAATGGTTTTCAAGGGGAGAACTTCAATTGCTAATAAAATTGGGACCCTTTATCAAATTGTCCTATAGTTTCGCAGAGATTACAGGGAAGGTGTGTGAAACATTCCCGCAAAATGTCCTGTAAACAGGATGGAATATCTAAATGTTACAGCTGGAAATGTATTTTCAAGTTAATGTCTTATACCATCAGGACCCTTTATCTAATCTTTCTAAACATTGGCAGGAGTGTTTAAGCTTCTGGAGGGACATAACATTCACATGATTCATGCAAATTGGATGGAAGTTAAAGAAATAGTAGCCATGAATGTGTATGGCGCTTTTCTTAAAACCACAACATTAAATTGCTTCTAAAATCGGTTTCCTTTATCTAATCATTTTGAAACATGGTGCAAATAGTGCTCTCCATTGGGGGTACAATCCCCCAAAGATTCATCAGAATTGATTAAGAAACAAAAAGTTATAGCTGTAAATAATTTTTTCAGTGTTTTCCCTTTTTTTCAAAAACAAAATGTTGTTTTTGTATCTATTTTCATTGTTATTATTTGACATTTTTGTTTTTCCAATAATGATAATGAAAATGACAATATTCTTTATCGTTATTGTAATAATGAAAATGACATGCACACCCCTACTAGAAAAGGTATAGAGAAGAGCAACAAAAATGATCAAGGGCATGGAAGGGCTCCCGTATGAGGAGAGGCTTGGTAGGTTGGGGCTCTTCAGTTTGGAGAGGAGATATGATAGAGGTCTATAAAATCATGAGTGGTGTGGAACTAATAAACAAGGAGCAGTTATTTCCCCCCGAACTAGGGGACGCTTCATGAAAGTCATGGGTGGCAAGTTTAAAACAAATAAAAGAAAATATTTTTTCACTCAGTGTATAATTGGGTTGTGGAATCTACTGTCAGAGGCTCTGGCAAGGGCCAGTACTATAGCTGAGCTTAAAAGAGGTTTGGACAAGTTTCTGGAAGATAGGTCCATTATCAGCTATTAGCCAAACAGAATCAGGGAACATGATGGGAATTGGGGGAAAACAACAGGGAATGGATCCCCCATTGTGACCTGTTGGGTGCTTCTCCCAAGCCACCGTGATTGGCCACTGTTGGAGACAGGTTGCTGTGCTAGATGGACCATTGTTCTGACCCAGTATGGCACTTTATGTTCTTATGTGCTCCACGCTATATCTGGCTGTTAGGTGCTTGGATGCCAGTGGTAATCAACTACTTTGATGAGCTCATTTACATCTAAGCCCTGAATATTCAGTATTCTTGGAAAGATGCTCCTCTGTATAACATCACTGAATATGATGGTTAGTTACATGCATCTTCATGTTATACAAAGGAACATCTTTCCAAGAATACCAAATGTTGAAGGTTTAGAGGAAGTAAGTGAGCTCATCAATGTAGTTGATTTACCACTGGCCTTCAAGCACCCAACAGCCAGATCTAGAGAGTTCATCCCTTTTCCTGGTTGACAACAGAGCAGAGCATCTGTTGCACTTCACAGCACACTTGATGTATCGCCTGGCTCAGCTGGAGTTCTATTTGATTGTCCATCCGTGCTAATTGATGGACTAGGGTCATAATGGCTTGTGTAATTACAGAAAGGAACTGTGCCCAAACATAGAAACTAAACAGACTATTCATAGAAGACTGGTTACTGGTTACTAGTCCTTAGAGAAATCACATGCCCATGGGTTTCTATATAATAATAGAAATATTTATGCTTTCTCTCTTTTTGAAGGAAAATGCTTGTGAAAACAGGCCCTCAGAATCCACTGAGGAGTTTGTACAGAATCCACTGAGGAGTTTGTGCTTACCCTAACAAGCCGCCCCGAGCTGTTTCAGGAGGGTGCGGGGTATAAATTAAATAAATAAATAAATAAATAAATATACTAGGCTCAGCCTGCCACCCCCCACCTTCTACAGTCTTCAGTCTGACCCAAACCTAATGGGACACAAGTATAAGTGTCATGTTTAGGTCAGATGCAACTTTTACCTAACCAATGGTAGCTCATCCACTGGAGTTAGTGGGACTAGTGGAAAATCTGCCCAATGGATGAGGCCCTCCTGCAGAACCTTTGAAGGGAGTATGTGCTGCTCTTACTTCCTCAGAATTTGATGTGGACTAGGACTGACCTGGTTGGTGTGATGTAAACAGATGTGTAGAGGTCAGAGAAGGAGTAAAAATGAATCCTCCCAAGCCAAGTTTTCAGGAGGCAGCAACACCTATTCCCTGGAAAGCAGGGGTTTTTTTCATGTATGTGTGTATGGGAGGCATGGTGAGGAGGACATCTGTGGAGGGTAGAGGTGTATCATGGGTGGTGTGTGTGTGGAGGGGGGGGAATATATTGTGTCCCTTACACACATACTCCCCCAGCACCACCACAATTTTTATCCACCATCTGGGCTAGGGACAGGTCCAACTTCAGATTGTCATAGGTCTAAACAAGGGATGAAGCTATCTCAAAAGAGGGAGAAGCACTCGGACAACATGATGGCACATGGTAGCAGCCCACCCATTTCTGATGAGCTGGATTACATCACAGTATTCTGCAAAGAGTGGATCTACAGTTAGATCAGGTTTTAAAACAGCCCGGGCTCTGGGATTTGGAATGGGTTCTTTGTAGTCTGTAAAGGGGGTTTGCAGCCATCAGAGGTGTTTGAAGTCTAGACATGGGGTCCTCGGATTAGTTTAGGTTGCCCGACTCTCACCGTTTTTAGATGAGCCTCCTCTATTTGCGGATTTCTCGATTTCTCAATCCTCTCAGGTTTGACAAATCCAAATCTAATCCCCCCACAAGATTACTGAGAGCGGATTGAGAAATCCGTGAAGAGAGGAAGCTCGTCTAAAAACGTGCTCTGGCGTTCACTATAAATGCACAAGAGAGCCAATGGAAAGCTGTAATCAATCATCTAAACCAGTCTGTATTCCTCAGGCCTTCACCCAAAGCCCATTCTAACTTCCCATTGATTTTGACGGGCTATATCAAACATTCTGTGTTTGACTCAGATGCCAAGCCTCTAGGCCTTCCAAAGAGTTTTGAAAAAAAAAGCAGAGGACTGATCTGTGGGAGAAATTATTCTCCTGAGCTTGTCAGCATGCTTAGGCCTCACTCATTGCAGCAGCAGCAGCCCAGTTCTACCCTGGTGCAGCCCCTGTAGTTTCAGCCACTCCCCGGAAAGAGGATTTGTTTTTCAGGATGGTTTTACCAAGGACAATTAGCACAGAATGATTTCCAAAGAAAAAAGGAAATCTCTTGAGAAGCCAGAGGAAAAAGATAACATTCCCTCAGTTTTAGTCTTATCTCTGAACATTCCAAGAGACAGTATTTTGTGTTTTTATTTTTTAATCTTTTTGCTTCAAACAAGGAATAAGCAACCAACCATCTAATCCCTTCCCTAAAGGAGATTAATTATTTTCCATTGTTAAGTAAAAGGCTTTTCCTGTAATTAAAAGAAATTAAAAGGCATTCACTAGTGGCATCACCCTCGTCAATAAAGTAATTAGGACTGTGGCAAATGGAGGCAGAGTCAAAAAGTAATTTCAGGACCAAGATTCAGGAAACTTCAGGATAGTGATTTTACCATTTGTTGAAGAGGAAAACAAGAAGCTTGTATGGAATTTTATTTGATTAGCTGGTTTTAGTTACTGATAAAAAAATTAAAATATAACTTTGTGCCAATATGAGTGGCTTACATCTGAGGAAATGTTAGACATACATTTTAATAGTATATTTTGATTTGTTTATTTATTTAGTGATAGAAACTACTAGGAGAGTGGCTCTCATGCATTTTAAACCAACAGATCATTGTCAGATCTCAGTATATCATAAAGCACAGTCCACCCATCAGAGGTAGCCCTGGCCCAACAAGTATTCACTATAGGCTGCCTGCAACTGCACAAGGTGGGTAGCTTTGGTTTCTTCCAGTGCCAAAGGGAAGAGGGGAGTGGAAAGAGTAATGAATGTGTGCTGTCCATGGTTGTCTCACAGCTCCCCAACATCGCAGTCCTTCAGCAGATTTGCAGACCAGCTGCAGAGCATGTCTGTCCTATGGTTTCATGGACCACTAATACATCACTCTTAATATATATTAATATTAATATTTTTAAACATTGTATCCCACCACTCCTGCCACAGGTAGCCCAGAGCAGCTAACAACAATAAAATATTAAATACAATAAAACAAGTTAAAAATCCTCCCCCAACACTAATAACAATAATAAAACAGGGGGGAGGGGAACCCACTCCACCCTCCCCCAAACCCCACCCCCATCCAACCCTTACCCCTCTCCGTCACCAAATACCTGACAGAACAGCCAGGTTTTACAGTTACTACGAAAGGCCGAGAGTTCCGGGGCCCGACGGGACCCTACCGGGAGGGCATTCCAAAGGTGTGTCGCAACCACCGAGAACTCCCTATCCTGCATGGCCACTCGGTAAACCTGAGGGACCTCCAACACGGTACCCCCAGATGACTGCAGGGGCCGGTCTAGAACCCAACCCAGGGAGTGAGGCGATTTTGCAAATAAGCAGGGCCCAGGCCATGTAAGGCTTTATTGGTCAAAACCAACACATTGAATCAAGCCCGGAAGACTATTGGAGATCAGAGCACTGGTTTAATGTGCTCCTGGTGGTCCAGCCCTACCAAGAGCCGGGCTACCGCATTCTGCACCAACTGCAGCTTTCGAGCCATCACCATAGGTAGCCCCATGTAGAGTGCATTACAGTAGTCTAACCGAGAGGTAATAAAAGCATGGATGATCATGGCCAGGTCAGGAACCAAAACCAGCGGCTGAAGCCACCGCACCAGATGTAACTGGCGGAAGGCACTCCTCTCACAGTCTGGAGATCCAGGCAGAGCTGCGCATCAAGGAGCACTCCCAAGTTCCATACCTGGGAAGTCAGTGGAGGACAGATCCCATCAACCAAGGGAGCTGTCACCTCCACCAACTTACCCACTAACATCACCTCCGTCTTGTCAGGATCCAGTCACAGTTGATTAGTTCTCATCCAGTCCCTCACAGCTGCCAGACACCGGCTAAGCACCGAGACAGCTGGACCTGAGTTTGTCGAAAATGAGAGATACATTTGGGTGTCATCCACATACTAATGGTACCTCACCCTGAGCCCTCTGATCACCTCACTGAGCGACTGCAATACACATTGAACAGGAGCGGGGGCAGAACAGAACCCTGCGGGACCCCACATGAGAGGTCTTGGTAAGATGAAAAACAATCACTGTGTACCACCCGCTGAGTTCTCCCGGTCAGGAATGAGCGGAACCATTCAAGAACGATCCCACTCACCCCTGCACTTTCCCGCAGGCGTGTCACCAACATCTCATGGTCAATGGTATCAAATGCTGCCAAAAGATCTAACAGGACTAATAGGGTCGATCGACCCCTATCCTTTTCATGGCAGAGATCATCCACCAAAGTCACCATTGCTGTCTCAGTGCCATGACCCAGATGAAAACCAGACTGAGAAGTATCAAGATAACTGATGTGGTCAAGATGCCCCTTGAGCTGCTGAGCCACTACCTGTTCAAAGGGAAGGTTAGAGACAGGCCGATAGCTGGCAGGGTAGTCAACGTCAAGCGTTGGTTTCTTGAGCAGAGACCGCACCACTACCTCCTTGAGGCAGCCCGGCACTCTTAGAAGATTCACTGTCCTACAGACTTTATAGGCAGTGGCTGCAGTTCCAAACCCCTCCACACGGGATCCACGTGGATTCTGCATGGCTCAAAGTCTCTGCTATGGACTTGTGTGTGGTTTGCGCACACATGCGTGTGCATGGGTTCCGTGGGGCATGGGATTGGCCACACCAATTGGAATTTTCAAAGGCACTTTAACATTGTAAGCCATCCCAGGCTGCTTGGAGCAGGAGGGACAGGGTATTAAATGATTTTATAAATATATAAATATAAATAAATATAAATGGCTTAGGCACCTGACTCATTGTGACTTAGGGTGAAAATAAATGAGATAGGGGTGAGGGCCAGACTTAGGATTTTTGCTGCCCTAGGCACTTCTGAGGCTGCTGCCTCCTGAAGCCACACACCCCAGCCACACACCCAGACTACATCCTTGCCCAAGCCACACTAAACTCCCTGCTTGGGGAAAAAATGAATAATAATTAAAAAAACCAAAATTAAATAGAAAAGCATATTTTTTTAAAAAAATCCTACTAACCCAAAGTGGGAGACATCCTCATCTGCTGCCCAGAATCCCATCCTGGCACCCCTCACCCCCAGACCCAGTCCCTGGCTCGCTGGGGAGGGGACTGTGATGACTTGGGGCTGGGCTGGGGGGCCCAGCCCAGCCTGCAGCCATCCCTGGGGACTGGGGGATGGGGGTGGGGATGGAGGTCAGGGGTAGGGCTGCACAGCAGCAGTTGGCAGCAGGTGGTGGTGGAAGCTTTGGGGGATATCTTTTGCTGCCCCTCCAAATCTGCCACCCTAGGCAACTGCCTAAGTTGCCTGGCCCTGAGTCCATCCTTGGAGGCAGCTACCCAAGCTGCCCCAGGGAGGGCAACAGCAACTGTCAGTCTGCGAGTAGGCATGCAGCACAGAACAAACTTGTGGGTGAACCCACGTGGGCAGACAGCCATCCCTTCATCCCCACGCCCTGGGTAGGGTGGAGGAACTGAGCACATGGTTCGGTATCCAGCCCCGGCCCTACCCTGCCCTTCCCTGAGCACCCTGTCCCCCTACACACCATCAGTCATGGCAACCTGTGGGCAAAAGAAGCCACCTCTGCCTACCCTGCACAGTTTTCAGGGAGGTCAGGGTGGAGCTTGAAGAAGCAGACCCTTGGAATCTCTGCTGGCACACAGAGGTGTTAGCCACTAGGGATGGACAAACAGAACGAAGTTCATACATTTGGTTCAGTTTGGTTTGGTTTGACATTCGAGTTCGGAAATTCGGTTCGGTTCGGTTCGGTTTGAAATCTGAGTTCAGTTCGGAAGTTAGTTTTGGTCAACTGAACAGACCAAATTCGGTTGAATTCCGAACTTCTGAACCAAGTTTGACCATTCAAAACCAGGTTTTTTGGTGTGTGTTGTTACTAGGGATGGGAGAACAGAACGGAATTCAGAAATTCGGTTTGGTTTGGTTCAGTTTGAAATTCGAGTTTGGTTCGGTTGACTAAACAGACCAAGTTTGGTCCGAACTCCGAACTTCCAAACCGCGTTCACCCATCCCTACTAGCCACAGGGGGGAACCACACATGGAAAGCCAACTGTAGGGAATAAAGTGCATAGCCTATGGCAATCAGAGGAATAAAAGGGGAAAGCAGAAGGGAGAAATTAAAGCAGCCCCATGTAGACCAAGCAACCAGGCCCCTGGCATGCTGCCAGTCCCGTCCCTTCCAGGTGTAGTTAACAGCACAGACCACAGGTTACTCACACTGGCAGCCCATAGCACAAAGTTCCAAAGGGGTCTCAGCACCTGAGAGTGGAGACCCCCACTCCCTCCACAGATCAGTGACACTGACAGCCCATAGCAGAGAGGTCTAATGAGGTTCTGGCACCTGGGGGAGTGGAATCCCATTCCCTCTGAATTTAACTCCATTTATACATGTTCTCTGGTAGTCTCTCACCAGCATATTCTGTACAACCATATAGTGGGGGTCAAAAGTATCCCCCCCATGCCAGGGCAACCTGCACTTTCAGTCGTGTCCAGACTTCATACAGGGCATAAAGCTCGGCTGAAGTTGGTTCCTCCTCTTGGTAGGCAGCCAATTCATCCAAGGAGGTCCAGCTCAAGTATCTGATCAAGGCACTTGCACCAGCCCTGAACATGTCCCCTTGCTGTCAGCAGGGAAGTGGCAAATGAAAGTGGCAGAGAGAATCCAGCTGCCGTAAGGCACAGGTGAAACTCTGGAAGCTTGGAAATCTCCTGCAAAGTCATGCTCTTGCTCATATCTCACAGTCCCATCACTTCTGGTGGGGTGAGGTCCCACAACAGTGGGTCACAGCACCTGGAAGCTAGTGGTGGGCATTTTGTTTTTTGTTATTATAATAATGAAACCAAAAGAGGGGTCTTTTGTTTTGTTATTGGCTACTTGCCCACATTATCTTGGGTGGTGATTCTGCCGGTGGGTAATCTCCCTGCTGGCAAACATACGCCAAGCTCCACACATGGGTGCGGGTCATCAGTCACATTCAAAAGCTTTTTTCCTCCAAATGTCAGGGCTCAAAATCCAACCCTGACATTTGGATGGAAAAAAAGCCATGCCATGCCCACGTGCGTAGGTTTACGTAAGTTTACCAGTGGGGAGATTCCCCATCAGGAGAATCGCTGGTCCCAGTAATGTGGGCAAGTGGTCACTGAATAGTTAAAATGAAATAACATAATAACAAAAGAATGAAAGAATTTTGTTTTGTTATTATGAGTGTTTTTCACGTTTTAGCCACATTGGATAAAAATAACATAATGTGTTTTCCAGTTTTTTCCTGTTAACTCCTAATTTTATTTTACAATTTGAGCCCAGGACCTCATTGCTTATAAAATCAGATCAAATCTTTCCAAAATTTGGCACAAACAATGTACTCAGTTGGGGGTACAATCCTGTTGTGTTTCATTCAAATTGAATGAAAAACAAAAGCATTACAACCGGAAATGTGTTTTCAATTGAAACCAATGGTAATCAAAAATGAAAGTAAAAAACAAAACAAAACAAAGACTATCAAAATATAATGAAAACATTTTAATAATGAACACAAAAATAATAATGAAAACAAAAGAGACTTACTGTGCACATCACTACTTGGAAATCCAGCATGGCCACGTGGTGTTCACATTCCATCCTGCACACACGGTGCCCCAGGAGCTGCATATGCCAGCTCACGTCATGACCCCAAGCCAGCCTCCCTGGAAGATGGGTCAGCCCGCAGCCCCTGTACATCCCCCCTCAGCCACTCATCAGCCAGGGACAAGGTGTCAGACACCCCCACCCCCCTACATCTCCATGCCCCATACACTAGGCAGCAGAACTAGGCACAGTCTGGAATACCAGCCATGGTGGGCAAGTCCAGGAAAAAGTACACAGAACGAGCCCAGGACAGTAGAATGGGGGCACACCCACTGCCTCCTTCACCCATCCCCCATGGACTGCAGCGCCTCCGTGGTCTGGTTGAAAAGGGCTATTGTTATACTCTTGCAGGGGTTCAGCTAGTTGTTGTGACTTAAGTTCAATAGTTAAACAATTACTCAAAGACATCTCCTTAAGAGATGGGGCTGCCTGGCTAAGTCACAAGCAAGGAGTGACGGATTTCAGTCAGCAGCCTAGGAGGGGAGGGTCGAGACAGCCATTCAAGGACAGGGTGGTCATGGGTGGATCCTCCTTGCCTGCTTCAGGTCACTATAACATCAATCCCCACAGTCAGGCCATGCAGCCAGGGAGACAGAGGGACCTAGCCATTCATTAGAGAATAGTTTGAGCTTGGTACATGGGATTACATCAGGTCATCTTCAGTTTCTTGTTAATCTTTGACTATTTTTTGCTGGACCCGGGATGGGGAAGGTCTCCTTCCCAGACAACCTGAGTTGAATTGAAATTGAATTTGGAATAGAGAGTGCGGCCTTTAAATTCCAAACATGTATTTTGGTGACAATGAAGTGCTATATATTGCAGAGCCAAATCCACAGCAGAGGTAAGTATAGTCTGATTGAAGAAAAAATCAAAATCAAAGACCTACTGTGCTATTTCTGATTATACTTAAGGTACTCTGCTGGAGGGGAGTATGGTAACATATATATTTTAAAGAGTGCCAAGGGTGATCCTGGAAATTGTGACCCTAGTGAGTCTTTAGAGAAAGTGTGTTAGAGGAAAAGTTAAAGGGGGCAGCCACATTTTCAAAGTGTCTCACCAGCCCCAATCTCAAAGAATACACCTGAAGTTACAAAATTCCTAAATTGACATGAGATAATGAGGAGAAATCTGCCTGGCTTCTGTAAAGGGAAACGGTACCTCACCAGGCCAGTAGAATCTTTTGAG
Source organism: Sphenodon punctatus (assembly GCA_003113815.1). Classification (NCBI taxonomy): domain Eukaryota; kingdom Metazoa; phylum Chordata; class Lepidosauria; order Sphenodontia; family Sphenodontidae; genus Sphenodon; species Sphenodon punctatus. The sequence continues at coordinate 1,001,960 of QEPC01014310.1, read as the reverse complement.
TATGTCAGCAAAAAACTAGAACTGAAATTAATATTTGGCAAAATGATAAACTTGCCCTATTTGTTTTGTTACCAGTAAAATGAATGATAAATATTTGTTTGCGTTTCAGCAGGTATCTCAGATTTGTTTTTTCTCTTAACATTGTGAGAAATCCCTCTTATCTCTGTGCAAAAAAAATTAAATAAAAGGGGCAATCCAACAAGTTTTTTTTTCCCCTTTCAAAAAAATACCCCTTAAAATTAAAAGGAAATTCAACATTTGTCTAATTTTTTAAAAAGAAAATATTGGGGGAGTCACGTGGGCATGCTGAGGCAGCAGGTCATGTTTGGCTGAGCTCCCAGCGGGCCTAATGCAACAGCGCACCTAAAACAGCTTAAACTCTCCCAAAAAAAGCTGCAGAACCCCGACGTAACTTACAAGGCATGTGTGCTGGAAAAAAAGGGGAAAAAAATTAAATTTGGAGCGACCCAGCACTCCACGCCATAGTGCGAGAAGAGGAGAAGCGGGGGAGCTTAAAATGGCAGGCACAACAAAAAAAGACCTGCAGGAAGACACAGAGGCCCAAACGCAAGTATTGGACTTGTTAAAATCCATAAAGAAAGATCTGGCAATTAACAAAATTGGAATTAGCAAAACAAATGATATGCTAGAAGATCTACAGGGTCAGGTGGAGGGAATGAGCAAAAGGATAGACTTAATAGAGCAAAGAATAAGTGACCAAGAAGATTGGAGGAATAATGTTGAACAAAAAGTGACAGGGGCAAAGGTGGCAATGCAGGATTTAAAGAATAAAGTGGAAGACCTGAGAAACAGGTCTAGAAGAAGCAACCTGCGCATAATGTGGGGGTCCCAGAGGCAAAAGAAAAAAATGGAATGACAGAGCTTCTGCATGAGCTTTTAAAGAACATATTCCCAGGGAGCCCCAAGTTACATTAGTGGAAATTGAAAGGGCCCATCACTCATTTAGGCCAAAGCCAAAAGATCAACTCCCCGCAAAAGCAATAATTGCCAAATTACTGAGATATTCAGACAAAGAGAACATCTTAAGGGAGGCGAGGAAAGTCAAAGAACTAATATTTGAAGGGGCAAAAATCTGCATCTACCCTGACCTGGCAATGGAAACAGTTCAGAGGAGAAAGGCCTGGAGGAGCCAGATTGAATCCTTAGGCAAGGCAGGCATCAAGGCCCAGATATACTACCCAGCAAAGCTGACATTCACTTATGAGGGCAAGAGACTATTCTTTATGAAGGAAGAGGAGCTGGAGAAATTTAAAAACAAAAACTTGAGAGACAAGTCTGCAA
>QEPC01014310.1:929388-942613 GCA_003113815.1 Sphenodon punctatus | reverse complement strand
GCTACTAAGAGGGAGAGTCAGGTAAGCCCTCCCCCTCCCCTCCAACACAACCCAACCCTACAGGGGTCAGGACCAACAATTTTTTGGGTTTGTTTGTTAAGAATAATTTTAAAAAAGACAGCATGACCGGCCCCCAGCCCGGCCCCGGCCCACCGGGAATCCTCCCGGTGCATTCAATGGCCAATCCTCCCCTGGCTTATTGCCATGGCCAATAAATACAAATACTATACAAAATACAAATGATAAAATACGAAAATATAATAACAAGTAATTACAGAGTGGAAACTAGCAGAAACTCAAAGCACAACAACCAAAGACCAAACATCTCAGCCCAATAAGTATTCCATATGACACTGTAAGCCTAGTGGATATTATCTTCCAGTAACTTACAAATCCTGTATCAAATCCTATATCCACATACTAATAAGATCTATCAGCAACATTTTTCTCATCACTGTTCCGCTAATATAACATAGGATGCGATCACTCTTAATTCCTGGGTATCACTAATGGTCAGCATTCCTATAATTTTCTCTCATCCGAGAAAAACTCTCCTTTAGCCATAAGGGCTTAAGCCAGACCTCCCTTAAATTCTCATGTAGGGTACAATATAACAAAAAATGCTTTAAGTCATCTACACCTCCCTCCTTACATTCACAAACTCAGAGTGTGTAGGGCTTTTTACTAAATCGACCATAAAGCACAGCTGAGGTAAACAATTGAAAACTTAATCTCGTAAAAGACCTTCGTTGAGTGAAATTTTCCAATTTATCAAGATATGGCTCAAAGCCAAAACATGGTTTAATTTTCGGGAGAAGGGGTGCCACCCTCCATTGCGCCAGTTGGTCCATGTCCTCCTGCTTTGCAATATCCTGCAAACGGACATAGATCATTATCCTCTGTTGGGACGCGCTTTTCCCCAAAAAACAAGATAAGGAACAGTCTGCCTTTTGTACATCAAGCAGGATCTGTCTCATCCAGATGTAACTTTGGGGCCCCTGATACTCAAGCTGCTCTTGCAGGCATAGTGAGGGCAGTGAGGATTCTTCCAAACTCAGCAACTTGACCCAATACCTTAACCTTTGCCTTTTCCCCAAAGTTGAAATTGGTAAGGTCCCTGCTTCAGCTCTTATCACAGCTGCAGGAACACTCTGCGGAAGGCCCATTAAATTCCTCAGAAACTTATTTTGCACCACTTCCAGTAACTGGCTTTTGTTTTCAGATATAATTTCCGTACCAAAAATTAGAAGAGTTTGGACCTTCATTCTATAGATGGATAATATATCGGAAAGTCGCACTCCTCTTGCCTTTCTTGCCAATCTTAAGATTCCTTTGGCCATTGCTAATGCTTTAATAGCAATTTGTTGCCTATGTTTCCCCCATATACTTTTATTTGCCAAGGTAATATCCAGGTATACATAGGACTCAGTTTGTTGAAAGTCCGTTCCTTTTACATGCCAATTGTATTTCCTCTTTCCCTTCCTCAGAATCATAATCTGGGACTTAGTTGGATTCACTACTAATTCGTTTTCCATACAGTAATCCAGCAGCCTTTCAAGCTGGCATACAAGGCCCTTTCTTGTTTGAGAAAGGATCACTATATCATCGGCATACATCAGGGTACCTATTTCTTCATTCCTAATTTTCAGGGGACAACTTTCCTGGGTACTTAGCTGTCTCAGAAGGTCACTCAAGAAAAGATTAAATAAAATAGGCACCAGCACACATCCCTGCCACACGCCTTTACCAACGCGTATCGGTTGAGATAGTGCTCCGCCATATTTTTCTCTAATTTTAGCACAGTTCTCTGAATGCACAGCTATTAATAGGTCCAGAAGATCCCTATCAATCCCCAGATGGAATAATTTAATCCACAATTTATTCCTTGGGATAGAGTCGAACGCCCTCTGGAAATCAATAAAAGCAAGGAAAAGATTCCCTGCCCTTATTCGACCATATTTGTCAAGGATATGGGAGAGGACAAAACAATTATCCAGCGCAGAGCGTTGTTTCTGGAAGCCAAATTGTTCTCGCGGAATAAGATGGTTAGAACCTGCCCAATCCTCCAAATACCCCAACAGAAGTTTGACATAAACTTTCCCCATAACGGGGAGAAGACTAATGGGGCGGTAACACCCGGGGTCCATGAAATCTCCTTTTTTAAAATAGGAACTATTATGCTCACCCCCCAATTCCGTGGTACCTTTTTATCAACATTAATCTGCATAAAATATCTTGTGAGTAGGGAGGTCCACCATAAGGGAACAGCCTGCAGAACCTCAGCTATGAAAAGTCATGTCCGGGGGCTTTTGCTTTTTTTAGTGAATTAATCACCTTCAACACATCCTCTTCCTTCACCCGTGGATCAAAACTGCTACCCGTTGGATTGCATTGGTGGATGGGGAGTATTAAGTCTATCATCGGGTCATTAGAGTACAATGCCCAAAAAAATTTTACCCAACTATCAGCGCTTATATGGCATTCTTTTTTGGCAAGTTTGGGCTGCAGTCCTTGATTTATTAAGGCCCAAAAGAGCCGTGAGTCTTTCTGGGAAGCTGCTACCCTTACCCTTGCTCATATTAAGTTTGTAGCATGCGCCTTCTTACCTTTAATCAAGGCTTTATAAGCTCTCCTGGCTTCCAAAAAACCCCATTTTTGGATTGCTCCATATTCGTAGAGATCCATATAGCTCTCATATGAACCAGGCGACGTTTTGATTTCCTGCATTCCGCATCATACCACACATTCATAGAAAAGCTACTTTCTTTCCGTTCCTTCCATTCCGTGGAAAGGAGTTCCCTTTCTAAGATGGAAGCAATCCGGTCATAATTTAGATTAAGTTGGTCAATATCCCCTTCTTCTGCCCCGATCATCTCTTCTCGCACTTGTAACCATGTAGAGTCCCAAAGTATACCCATTAGTTTTACCAGTACCGCATTTGTCCACCTAACTCTAGTTCTTAATTCACCCCCATTATACTCTGGGGGGAAAGTGGCACGCCGGAATACTACGTCCACTGTCAAAGCTTGGTGGTCTGATTCTGGGCATGGAAGCAGCCTAAAGTTAGAAAAATAATCTATCTGGGATGAGAAGATGACTATATAATCAATGGTACTTCTACCATTCTTACTAATAAAGGTGAAATCCCCATCTAAATCTCCTAATCCTCCTCCATTTAATACCATCAGTTCATTCTCTAGTAGGAAATTAACCATACATTTCCCTAACTCATTAACAGTTAGATCACGAGACCTTCTTCTACTTACCCCCTGCCCATCCTCTATCAATCCACTTTTATTACCTCCCTCCTCGGGACCCAGCCTCACGTTCCAATTCCCCACGATTATAATAATGGTGGAGGGGAATCGGGACATCAAGTGATCTAATATTTCCCCAAAAGCATCCCAAATAGTTGGATCGTGGAATACCGAAGAGCGAGTGGGAAAATACAAATTTATCAGGAGGATACTATATACGGGTTGTAATTCCCAAAGTACGGCTTGAACTTCTGGCCTTTCTAAATAGATGGACTTTCCACCATAACCATATTTGCCAGAAAGCAATATAGCCAAGCCACCAGAGACTCGACCCCTCTGTTTGATTTTAATTCCAGATTTGGTATATACATGGAACTTAGATATCACCAAAGTATCCTCCTTCTGGCACCATGTTTCGTGTAATAAAACTATATCAAACCCATCTAGAAAATTAATCCAGTCTGGGTCATATAGCTTATTCTTAAAGCCTGCAATGTTCCATGATACAATCTTTAACTGCTGGGTAGTCTTCCCTAATTTATTGATCATGTATATCCCCTTAGGGGTCTCTTTTGCAGCCACGTCCCTTGGGGAATATCCTTCCCCCTCTAACACTGACTGCCCCAGACCATTATCAATTAAACCTACCTGGGGGACCTCCGAATGTCATCCCCTATTTTCCTTCCCCTGTGCCTCCAATGGTCTCACCCCAATATTTGTCTTGGTCACTAGGGATTCTTCCTCCCTTGCAGTTACCTTATCCCAAGGTAAAATTTGGGCAATCTCAGCTTCTTCCCTCACATTTGGACCTTGTTCCCTATGGAATTCTACTTTAGCTTGCACCAAAGATTTCTCTTGCAATATATCAGTATTTGGGGGGGACACCTGACTTAATTCATTCTGGTCCAGGTATCGAGCAGCTGTCCATGCCTCAGCTGAAACCTTTGGAGAATGGGCAGACCCCAACATTAGCCCCTGATCTCCCTGATAATTTAAGCTTAAACCCGGTAAATCCTTCCTAATACGGTCCAGTTCCTGTATAACAATATTCTGTTGAATAATAGAAACCTTTTGCAATCTTGGATTAATGATGGGAATCTAGTTTGGGTTGCCCAGGCTTTCACCTCCTTTTTTATACATGTTTCCCTCCATGCTAACAAACACTCGATCAATGGACACCTCATACCGCCTTAAATTTTTCCTTGTCAGGAAAAGTGTGTCAACTATCCAGGGGGAGGAAAAATAGACCCTAAGACACCTGCTAGATCTAGTATTACTCAGAGACTCCCAATCCACCGCACCCAGCTTCTCTTGCTTAACGGCTGTAAGAGCTGTAATATTAGCAGAGATCTCTTCAATGGAATCCCAGCTTGGCATAATCCCAGACCTCAAGGGTCTAACTTTTAACCAAATAGCAGTATAATTTATGCTAGTAACACACAACCGCCTGTTGGGGGAACCTGTCTTAGTACCAAAACTTTGCTTACAAAAAGTCCTTTTTCCCACTTCCCCTTTATATTGATCCTGAGGCAAAGGTACCTCAGCTGGAACCTCATCACTTGGCTTAAGTCCATCTAATTTCCCCAGTAGGGTTTGCAATTGCCCTCTCATTCCCATCAGAGTACTTCCAATATCTGCAATATTCTTAAACAGAAGCGCTATAGTCTTTGCAATCAGATGGCATTGATATTGCAATGCATCTCCAGTCGTCTGGTCACATGGGGCTTGATCATCTCCTGGCTCAGAAGAGACATTTGGAGCACCCCTGTCCCCACTTCCCAGGGCTGGGTGGAACGCCATACACTCCAGGACCTCCTTCTCCCTGAAGGCCTGGCAACAGTTTGGTTTTAGGGGTCCCCACAGGCAGAGGGGAAGTTAACTGTTGATGTCTCTTTCTCTCCATACCACACGCTTACTGTTGGCAACAGGAGGTTGGCGATTCAGAGTACCAGGCACCCGGAGCAGCATAGGAGAAGGGGCAATATGTTTTGAGGAGCAGGAAACTCAGGGACAGTTTAGGGTAGTGGCAGAGGAGGAGTGAAGTTCCTAAGTGGGAATGTTGTGGGAAACAAATGTAGAAAAATAGGAGGAGCAAGACCATGAAGAAATAACTTTTTCATGGTGGTGGTGATGGGGTTGGTCAATCTAACCTCCCTCTGCCTGGAACAAGAACCTTCTGGTGCCTGCTGTGACTTATTTTTTGATTACTTCACAGATAAAATCATTCATATTCACCACGATTTCAATACAATAGGAGAAACAGAGGCTGTGGAAGCCCCAGCTTGTTTCGTTTCATGGGATCAGTTTCTCTGGGTGTCACCCACTGATGCAGAGGATGTTCTGGGGCGGTCAGAGCCACCTCTTGTGAACTGGGCCTGTGCCCGTCCTGGCTGGTCAAGGGGCCATTGTTGGAAGGGGTGGTCAATGCCTCCATTCATGAGGGCAGAGTGTCAAGTTGCCTCAAGGAGGCAGTGGTGCGGCCTCTGTTCAAAAAAACCATTGCTTGTCATTGACTCCCTCACCAGATATCAGCCTGTCTCTAATCTTCCCGTTTTGGGGAACATAATTGAACAGGTGGTGACTCAGCAGTTGCAGGAGCATCTGAATGGCAACAGTTTTCTTGATCCCTCGTAGTCCAGCTTTCAACTGGGTTATGGTACTGAGACTGCGCTTGTGGCTTTGGTCGACAACCTTTTCTGGGATTTGGATCAGGATCAATTGACCCTGCTGATCTTGTTAGATCTGTCAGCTGCTTTTGATACCTTTGACGACGAGATGTTGGTGACTCACTTGCCGGATCGAGTTGGGGTGGGTGGAATTGTTATCAAATGGTTCTGCTCATTCCTGGTTGGAAGAACTCAGTGGGTGGTGCTCGGAGATTATTCTTTATCTCCACGGTACCTCTTATGTCAAGTCCCACAAGGTTTCATTCTGTTTCCTCTCCTGTTTAACGTGTATATGCAGCTGTTGGGTGATGACGTGAGAGAGTTTGATGTTCAGTGTCATCAATACACTGATGACACCCAACTCTACCTCTCTTTTTCATCTGACCCAGACCCGACAGTCTTGGTGCTTACCTGATGTTTAGTGGCTGTGGGGGACTGGATAAGGGTGAACCGACTGAAGCTGAATCCCGACCAGACGGAGGTGATGTTAGCGGGTAAGGTGGTGGGTGTGACGTCCCATGTCATTGTTGGGGTCCGTCCCCCACTGGTCATTCAGGTTTGTAGTCTGGGAGTGCTCCTCTATTCCCGGCTCTGCCTGGATGTCCAAGTGGAGGCTGTGGTGAGGAGCATGTTTTGCCAACTACATCTGGTGGGGCAGCTTCAGCTGTATATCTTGGACTCTGACATGGCCACTATCATCCATGCCTTCATTACCTCAAGACTAGACTATTGTAATGCTTTCTACATGAGGCTACCCATGGTGATGGTTCAGAGACTGAAGTTGGTGCAGAATGCAGCATCCCGCCTCCTTATGGGAGCAGGTAATTGCAAGCACATTACATAGATGCTCTGCTCTCTGCACTGGCTGCCTATAATCTTTCGGGCCTCATTCAGTGTGTTGGTTCTGACCTATAAAGCCCTAAACGGTCTTGGCCCTGCCTACCTGGGGGACCGCCTCATTCCCCAGACCCTGGAGCGGCTCTTGCAGTTGACCGGAGGCGCCTTCTGGTGGTCCCCTGGGTATCCGGGGGGGGGGGGGCAATTCTGGAAAGGATGTTCTCGGTGGCTGCACCCAGACTGTGGAACTCCCTTCTGGCAGAGGCCCAATTGGCCCCGGACCTTCCCTCCTTTTGATGAAAATGCAAGATCTGGCTGTTCTGCCAGGCATTCAGTGAGGGAGATAGGTGAAGGGTTGGTTAGGGTGGTAGGGTTTCATTTATTTAACCCCAGTTTAATTGTATAGTTTATATTAGGGTTGTAATATATTTATTATTGTATTTATGTTTTATTTTAATGATTGTTCACCACCTCGACCTGCTGTGAGCAGAGGAGGCGGGATAAAGATATATTAATAAATAAATAAATAACAACTAATGAAACTACTTCAATAGCTACTGATGGAATAACTTAGCACTCAGTCCATTGTGAATGACATGTATCAGTGGTCCAAACTAAGGCTGAAATGAGAATCAGTTGTACATATGCAAAATGAACACTGAACCATTCTGTGCATGCACAGCTGTTTTCCAAAATGGCACTGGCAGCACTGCTACCATTTTGGAAAAGAGCTGTGCATGCACAGAACATCTCAGCAGCCATTTTGTGCATACACGGTGGGTTTTTTTGGGTTTTTTTCCCCCTTGTCAAGTTGGTGGGCAATGGGTGCCCACAGAGAGATGGGCAAATAGAGAAGAGACAGACAGACAGACAGACAGACAGACAGACAGACATGGCACACACAGTTCCAGTAAGTAGACTGAGAAAAGAAAACCTCATGAATAAAATGGTGAGATCCAGGGCTTTTCTCAATGCTCATTTCCCCCCTTAATTCTCAATAAGAATCAAGAGCAACACAAGATTGAGTTTCAGCCCCAGACCAGATTTTGGCCCTTGGGTAAGGGTGTAGTTAAAATAGGGATGAACCAATTAGCTTTACCAGGGCCTATAAGTCTGGCGGACCCATGCTTCCTGGTGCATCTGCATCTCCTGTTGCTGGAAGGGTTGTAGAGGGGCCTCCATTCCATCTTCTGCAGCACCAGGGCCCATTCCAATCTAGCTATGCCCCTACATGCTGGTCCATTATACCATGCTAAGTTGTCCATAGCTAGACTGATCAACTGGATCTGTCCACAGAAAAATAAGCTTCAGTTCCCAATGGTGCCAGTGTCAAGGCCATTTCTGGAGAAAAGTGGGTTATGTGCCTGTGATATCATTGGTTTCCCATTGGCCAGCACGTGTGCATTTCAGTCTCCCCTGCACGCCCTCCCTTTGGAGATGGCCACAGCTCCACAAAGGTCCAAAGTCACCCATATTGGGCAGCAGCAGTCAGCCTCCAATGAACATGCTCCAGATTGCATCCAGGGAACTTGGGTAGGATTACCATACCTTCCATTTAAAAGAGGACACTTATGAAAAATGCATGGTGCATGGCTGCACTGACTCCAGTGCAGCCCTGCACCATGTATTTTTCATAAGCAGCATCTTTTAAAGGGGAGGTATGATAAACCTAAACTTGGGACCCTGTACAAAATGGTAGTTTGGGCCCCCTCCTAACATGAAACATTTGGCGGACACACACAGACTCAGCCAATAGAAAACAGAAAATGTTACTGTAATTATTTTTATGTTTAACAATAGTAAATAAAAACCATAAAACAATAAAAAATAATTTGATCACTTAAATGTAACATTCCCTTCAGGGCCCCACATTCCCTGTACTGCCTGTCCTTCTGGCCTGTCTATTATATGTATTTAGTGATTTCTAGTTTACGTCTCCCCCTCCTTGTCTTTTAGATTGTACGCCACAGGCAGGGACCGCATCCATTTCTATGTTCTGTACGGCATCAAGTACATGACTGGCGCTATACAAATGTGTATAATAATAATAATAATAATAATTATTATTATTATTATTATTATTATTAATGAACCCCATGCATTTGAAGTCCCCTCCTGGTTCACTGCAAACACTCCATATCCTGGGACTCCTGTTTGAGGCTGTATTTTATGACTGAGCTTCTCACATTCATGTTGTTATTTCAAATTTATTCATGGACCCCATGTATTGAGGGACCCTGCAGGAACCCCCTCCTTATAGAGCCTGTACGGTCACTCGATCTGCACTTGATTGAATCTGCCCACAGCCATCTCCAGCAGGTACTTAGTGGTCTGCAATTTGGGAAACACTGCTATACGCTGTATTATTCAGTCATTCCTAAAGACTTATTTCTTCCCTAAGTTCGTAATCATGAATTCTTCTCATGTAGTGTGTGTATATCCAAAACACACACACAGAAATCCATACATTATATACATATAATTCAATGTGACAGAGAGCTAGATGAACACTTATTAAACAGCCTAATTCACCATCTCCTCTGGGATTTGTTGATGCGTCTTTTCTTATTTGTGTCCCTCTCACAGATTTTCAGCTCCTCCTGGGAAAGATTATCATTATCTTTGCTTTGTGGAGAGCTGATCCAATGCTTAACAAGCAATAAATAATAGTAATTAAGCCATCAGAATTGTAGACGCCTAAATACAAGGAGTCCAACAAGCTTGCCTCTGTTTGTCATTGTTGGCACATGCCTGTCTCATTTCTGCTTTCTTTCCAGAGGACAAAGGTCGACAGTAACAAACAAATCAAATATTTTAGTTAAAACTGGCTCCAGAGTCTTTGCATTGCATTATGCGAGTCTCCCTTCCCTTTGTATTATTAAAAAAACATAAAGAGCTATGTAATGTATGATGGGGGAAATATTAAACCAGTATCACCCCAAAGAGTCTGGTGTTATTTGTGCTCAATTACTTTCTTTCTTTCTGTTGTCTCTTCTCTCTCTGAGGAAATGTACATTGCACAACTCTAGTCAAGTGAAACCCGAAGTGTCAGCTTGAAGCTGGATAGCAGTGACACCACTACCTACTCAAAACAGCTTATTTGATCTTTCATTTAAACTTGTCAACAAACATAAAGGTTTTTTCCCTTTTGTTTACAGCTTTTCTCCTCACACCTTTCTTGTCTATTCTCCCCACCCTTTTTTATCCCCATCTGTATTTTCTCTGTCTCACTCTCCCTTCAGTAAAATTGGCACCCACTCCAAAAAAAAAGAGAAGTCTATTTGATGTTTTGGAGGAGCAGATGGTATCAGGGCTAATGAGAGAGTTTTGCAGACTCCAGAGTAAGAGAAATGGGGGTGGGGGATGGGGGTTAAAGGCTTGCTGAATATCCCATAGCTGAATGCAAAAGGAAAAGACAAATAGCCCCAAATTCTGCCTACAAATTAACCCGTTCATAGTGGAATATCATCAAACCAACTAGCTATGCTAGCACTTCAAAGAAGATAGAGAGCATGTCAAATTATCAGCTGGTGTAAACTGGCTTTTCAATTATGAATTTATATTGAAGGATGTGAACTCCAATTCTGCAACTGATATTTTACAATCACAATGTTGCCTCTATATGGATTGCTATTTAAATAAATAGACTCAGCATAGATGACAAGTCTGGCCATGCACTATCAATTGTAGAGTTAGAGTCATCATAGTTAGTGTGAAAGATATTCTACCAAATATAATAGAATCACAGCATTGGTGACAGAGACTAATTTGGTCTTAGAGCTCCAATGATCCCTTCATGATAATGAAACTGCTGTCGACTGCAGGACCCCTTTCAACTGGTTGAAGGGTGTGTTGATTATGCAGATCTTGGTCATAAACCTCAAATCACTTACTCTGGAGTAGTCCCACTTGGCTTTGTCTTCTTATTGATAGGATGATGTCTGTGAAATTGGAACCCAGTAGAACTTATAGGCACTGTGCCTATATCAAGATGGCACATAAAGATTTTTTCCAGCACTCAGTATTACCAATCATTTGAAGTTGAGGGTATTTTACCCTTGATGTCAATGAAAGCAGTACAAGTATTCTGCTGAGTGTTTGAGAAACTCATGTCCTATATACTTTCATGCAACACTCACACAAATGATCATATTATAATACAAATGAATGACTGTATAGAAAAATTATCCCTTGCTGGGTTTTGTTCCTTAATCTTAGTTTCTTTTCTTGTAGATTCAGTATTTCTCATCCATGCATCAACAAACACAGTTATAATGCTCCTAATTTACTTACAAAGAGATGTGATGGCTAGGTTACTTTGGGGAATAACAGACAGAAACAGTTCAGATGATATCTTATTGAACCAACTTCTGTTGGTGAGACTATGCAAGCTTATGGACCACAAAGAGCTAGTAACAAGTCAGAACTGTAACAGAACTTTTCTACTTCTGACCTGTTACAAGCATGCAAAATGGCCCTATGCGACCAAAAGCTTGAATACCCACTCCAACAGAATTGGTCCAATAACAGATATCTGAACTACTTTGTCTCCATTCATAACATATCTGTGTGACAAGCAGGCAAGTATTATTTTATCCCCTTTTTATAGAGTAACTCAATTAAGGCACTAAAAGGAAGTATGTTGCACAAAAGGAAGAATGTTGCACAGGATCCTAGAATCGTAGGGTTGGGAGGAATTGTTAGGTCCACCTAGTCCAACACCCTACTCCAAAGCAAGATACCCTATACCCAATGTCAGACAGGATTATGCTTGTACAGCCCTTTAAAAAAAATAAAACAAAACAAAAAACAAAGGAGATTCCACAACATTAACATGAAACTTATCTAATTAGTCAGCTGTACTTAGAGTCAGGACATTTCCCCATATAGTCTGCTAATATTCTACAAGTCAGTGATGTACTAACTCCCAAACTCTCACCATTAAACGCTGGAGCAGACCTCAAGCTCTGGTAGGTGCTGTGTTGTTGTGATTAATATGAAGAAGTAAAAAACAATGGAAACCCGTTAAATGATTAATCATTCCTATCACATTTTCAAAGGGACATAGAAAGCCAGGAGACACAGATCTCTGAATTCTGTTTCAAAACTAGCTTAAAAAAAATAAGCACGATTTTTAATTTATTTTATTATTATTTATTTATTTGTCATGATGGAAGTTATTTTCCAAGATAAATTGAATTGTGAACAGTGACCCCAGCTGCTCCTTTCATTATAATTCTCAGGCAATGTCTAATCTACTGTCACGTAGAACCAACAGGCTGAACTAATTGCACCTGGCCAAGAGGGGAAATTATCTGGTTTGAGGGATTCTCCAATGTTTCTTCCTTTGCCTTTTTCCTTGAGGGTAGGGCCGTTTTGATTTTGGCACATGGGGTAGGGAGGAAGCAAAAAAGACTCCAGGATTCCATGCTAGGATTTCATGAACATGTAATCACCAGGCAGCTAATGACTTCCAGTTGTGTATTACCAAGTAACTCATCATTAATTAATTAGCCTGCTGGGCCACTTTCTCAGCAGCACAAGAAAGAACAGACATTGCCCCAATTTAGGCTGAATATCCACCTCTCTCCAAAACGTCTGAGAGAAATTTAGGACCCTGATACATAAATTTTGAAATCAAATCAAAGCACACCCTGTTATTGTGCACCATCATCCAAACTAGCCCATTGTTAACCCCTAAAGAATACCATGTCTTGTAACCATACAGACTGCATGCACTCACCAGCAAAACTGTCAAGACAACTGGGACTTGCATGGCTGTAATCTTGTCAGGACACAGCAGAGAAACAAGGCTCAATATGAACCCTCATGACTCAGGATGCAAGCCAATTCATATTGCTTGTATTTCTATTTAAATTTTTTAAGTGAAAATGTCTATTTCTTTTAAAATCTTCCTAAACACTTGGACTTCATAACATTATGGGGCAACGTGTTCTACAGGCTAATTATGAAGAACGAAAGAAGAAAAGAAAAGAAAAGGTAATTTCAGACGCGACACACTCCCGGGTTGTCACAGTGGATTCCCAACTGTGGCTAGCTGCCCAACCCTGACCTGAGGTTCCGAAAGGCCCCAAACAGACATGGCGGGAGCGGGACCACGGCGAGGAAACAGACAGCCAGACCATGATCCGGGATAGCGCAACAGACATGACACCGATCCCGGACCGTGGCAAGAACCCCCAGAAGTTACCAGGGCAGGGCGGGATACAGACATGGCCGACCGAGGGCAAAGGAAGCCAAAAGCGCCGCAAGGCACCACCCATGCAAGGAAAACAGGAAGGGAGGGGGAGGAGGGAGGTGAACGACTGAGCCGCACACACATGAACAGAGCCGAACACAAACTACACACATGCTGCCGGGAACACGCATAGCCAAAAGGGAAAGGGAGCAAGGGGGAGACACACAGGGGCACACAAGGGGGGATGGGGAACGCCACACTGGGCA
>QEPC01014310.1:914293-926202 GCA_003113815.1 Sphenodon punctatus | reverse complement strand
TTCACAGGGCCCGTGGGTACCAGCGCTCCTGTTGGGCAGTGTACCACCGGATGTTGGAGCCGGGACAGCTTCCGTGGCCCCCTGCTGCTGGCTGCTGTATGTCGGAGCCTACCGCCGCGGAGCTGTCAGCGCTGTCGGGCGCATGGTCCCATTCGGATGTGCAGTTGGGGCTGTCCATGCAGGATCCCTTCAAGGCCTACTACCTGATCGCCACCACATGTCCTTGTTGGGGTACCTCCGGGGCATGATCCATTGGCACCACCTGGTTAACCGGGCAGGGCACCCGGCCCCTGGGACCATGGTGGCCCCCAGCAGCTGGCTGTGAGTCCTGGTGTGCCTCCTCGTCCCCCAGTTGCCTGCACCCATGTGGGCTCCCAGCCCTGCCCAGGGGCCGGTCTCTGCTGGCTGCTCCCTACCTGATGTCTCTGCCATGCTGCTGTGCTGCCTGCTTCCTGGGGTGCTGCTGCCACTGCCTGTGGCTCCGGGTCCCCTCTGGGCCCCACCCCCCAGTCTGCCTCCACACCTGGGGTTCCCCTCCATGGTTGCCTTCCCTGGTGCCTGGGTCCAGCGCTCTGCATGGCCTCGCCAAGCCGCCTGTGTCCAGTGGACTGTCCCCACCTGCCAGCGCTGCCACCTGCTGCCCTGCCCCCCCTTGGGTGCATGTGTGACCTCGGGGTTCTGGGACCCCTGGACCACCCCTTGCTCCTTCCTCCGGGGTGCGTGTTCATCCTTGGACCTGCAGCTCTGCACCAGCTCTCCTGCCTGCCCTCCATTGGCCCCTCTCCGGGTGTGGGGACTACGTGTGCCTCCTGGACTGTTCCTGGCCACCTCGCTGTGCAGTGCAGGCCCCTTCTGTGCCTTGGTCCCAAGCTCCTGGGGGCCCCCATTCCGGGGCTGCCTGTGTTGCTGTGGGGGTGCCCGTGCGGACAATTCTGCTGTGGGGCTTGTGGTTGCCATTGCCTGTGTCCTGCCCTGCCCCTTTGAAATTTCCTCCCCCCTTCCCTGTTCCCCCCTCTGTGCCCATTGTGCCTTGTGTGTTGTCCGGGCACCCGTGTCCCCCTTGCCTTCCTTTCACTTCTGTGTGTGTGTGTGTGTGCCCGGGCGTGTGCTTGTGCTGTGTGTTCCACTGTGGCCCCACTGTCTGTGTGCCTGTTGTGTGTGGTACCAGCTTGATTCCCTGCCGTGGTCCTGGTCCTGTCACGTCTGTTCGGGGCTTTTATTTGCGCCAGGGGGTGGTTGCTCGGTTCACCCCCACTGGGAATCCACTGTGGTGAACCGGGCGCCCATCACATCTGAAATCACCCTGAGTCCCCCTACATTTACATCTGTGCATGCATGAACAAAGGAACACGCTCTCCATGCACAGATCTAAGCAAACCAGGAATTTCAGCTCCCAGCACGGCTGTGTGAAGCTGCGCTGGCACCGCACCCACCACCGGGACCCTGGGGAGGGGGGAACTAGTTTGTGGGTGTGGAACATTCAATTTAGGTAATTCTTCGGACCCGGAGGCCAGTAGAGATAGTGCCCCTGGTGCCCTTTGGGTGGCACCACCGCTGGTAGGGTGGCCATACCAACCCTTTAATACAGAACACTTATTAAAAATACATAGTGCAGGGCTGATTTGGTTCCCAAGGCAGACCTGCACGATGTATTTTTCATAAGCATCCTGGATTAAAGGGAGGTATGACCACCTATCTCTCAATCTACTGTCCTCATATTTATATATACACAAACACACACACACACACACACACATACACACACATACACAGCACCTGGGCACTCGCTCCTGATACCTGGATGCCTCCCAGCTTTGTCAATGGATATACATCACCCATCTCTCTGGCTTGTCCCCCCATATACACCCCTTCCAGCACTTATCTGCTTGTTACCGATACATACACTTCTACCCACCCTTGCCTGCTCCCCAGCCTCATCCGTGCATACATGTCACCCATTTATTAGCCTTGTCCCCCATAAACACTCCCCCAGCACCTGACTGCACCCTCATGATAAAGACACTTTCTCCACTGCCCAGCTGCCCCCAGTCTTGTCACCCTGAGAGTCTTGCTGGAGTATGAATAAATTTGTAAGAGCCTTAACCCCTCTCTTAAACAGAAATGTTTTTGATTCTAGAATTTATTAGTATCTCTTTTATACTTACTTCAGTAGCATTTAGAGAGCTCAGGCAAATAAAACCAAAGACACTGGAGTGCTGCACAGGTGGGTGAAGGCTGCTAGGGTGCTTTGCAAGGGTATGTATTCAAGATAACCTGCCATAGATCTCTGTGGGCCAACAGCGTCTGATGAGATGCTCTACATGGTTAATTACCTGTTCCCTCTCTGTAGGCCAGGCAAAAAAAGAAGATGGAACCATTTCCCAGTGACGCAAACCTGGAAGGAGTGGGAAGGGAAAGCAAAGGGACTGTCATGCCCCTTTCTAAGATAGCTCCTCCCCTTGTAGAGTGGTGATGTGGTAGAAAAATGGTGACACAAAGAAGCTGGAAACCTCCCCCCCTCCTTTTATGATCTAATGTTTTAACATCATGACACTCCATTGGCCGTATCAAAAAGGGGGTGGGAAAGTCTCCATGTCCCTCCCTATTCTGATATGCTGCCCCATTACCTCTGGAAGTCCCAATTCTCCAGGTTAGCCATGGGTTGTCCAGGAGCATGAGACTCTGAGGCCTCTTTCCGACATGCCTCCCCGGTGCATATTTGGGCTGGGGGGCGGAGGGATACGCAGCCTGAATATGCATGGGGATCGGCCAGTCTGAAAGCTCCCCCTCCCCCCGGTGTGGATTTGACAGCAGAGAAGTGCAGGGATGCAGAGCAAGAAATTGAACTCTGCATCCCTGCACANGTGGCCGCTATGGAACTCGCTCCACCTGGTCGTAGACCTCTCCTCCTTTTGTAGACAGTGTAAGACCTGGCTGTTCCGCTGGACTTTTTCCAAGGGAGATGGGATGGGTGGGTTGGGTTAGGGCGGGGCTTTTATTGTGGGGTTATTTTAATGTGAGATTAATTTTTATAATTTTATACATTTTTAAATGTTGTTAGCCTGTCATGTATTTCCTATAATAAGCATATATTTTTGGCCATCTGTGTTCCAATGTATTGATTTTGTGTTTTAATGTATTGACTTCGTGTTTCAATGTATTCATAATCAGCCTTTGTATGGTCAACTTTTAGTGAACTCCTTCTGACTTGGCTCAGACTGGGATCTTATCAGTCTGTGGCTCAATGATTAATGACTCCATGCACAAGCATCTCCAAGGAAGAGTTTTAGCTTTATCTTAGCTAGCAGTTGGCTTCAACTAATTGCTCGACAATTAATTTTAAAGAAAACCTGCTGAAACTCTGTGTGTCTCCTCTGTAACTATCATCATCTGCCTTGGGCCCCTCAAGCAAGCATAATAGGGAGATAGGCTCTTTGATTCTTCAGAAAGAGATTCTAAACTGACATTGGGATCATTTTCTCACCATGATGACAGAACTGGGCACAGAACTGGGTAATATGAACATATCTTCTTTTGATACATTTGAACCAATGAATTAAGCATATGTCAGCTTTCAAAGATGTTTCCTTAAACAGGAATATTTATTTAGATCATGTACTTGTAGCTAACTTTGATTCTATTTTGCGTAACATATTAATACATTTAATTTGAATTTAAGTAAACTATGCTTTATATTTATAACATTCTTTGTCTCATAGCCTCATTTATAAATAATATTGTCTTTACAATACTTTGCTGATCTGGTTGGCTTTTAGCACAGTGTAAACTCAGCTTCCATAATTTGGAAGAGAGCCGACCTATATCTAGTTCAAGATTATGTCTGGCTAGACCACTAAATGCATTTTGCTTTTGAGGAAACTGAGGCACAATGTGACAAGCTGCCTCTAACTGTGTGTGAAGGAGGGGGTGGCATATAAATGCAAAAATAAATAAAAATAAAACAAACCTGCACATGTTAAAAAAATGGCCATTTGGGCTGTTCTACCCATGTGCTGCATTTTCCAAAATGGTGCTGACACTGCTGGCACCATTTTGAAAAACTGTGTGCATGTGCAGAACGGCGCCAGGCGCCATTTCGCACATACGCTGTTATTTTTAAAATACTTTTATTAAAAATAAAATTAAAAATCACTGCTTAGGCAAAATGGCCACTGGACCATTCTGCGCATGCAGCCCCTTTTCCAAAATGGCACCGGCAGTGTTGGTACCATTTTGGAAAAGGGTCATGCATGTATAGAACCATGTAGTGTTGGTTTTTTAAAATGATTTTTAATAAAATAAACAGGAATAAAGCAAAATAATTTACACACCAAAAAAATGAAGGGAGTTTTATTTATTTATTTTATATTTATTTATTTCATTCAATTTATTAGCCATCCCCTTATGCCTACAGCATCTCGGGGCAGCTTACAGCATCATAAAAACACAATAATAATAAAATCAACAACAATAAGAACACTGGACCCACGACAATTTATAAAACATCACTAAAACCAACCCGCCCCCCTACCCCACCCTCTCACCGAAGGCCTGGGAGAACAGCCAAGTCTTGCAAACACGTCGGAAGGCCAACAGGCCCATTCATGAAAACGGTAGGGGTTCCTTCTGCACACCCCTTATTGCCTTGGTCTTTCAGACCCAATCGGCTTCCTCTGCAGCTTGGAGGCAACACTGAAGCTATTCCCTGCTCCAGTATAATGGACTTGATACCTGTCTCCACTATAGCCACCTTTTCTCCTTCATTTATGGCTTCACTCACAAGTAGCAGATCTGCTTACTACACAGGTGATTAAGGGAAGGCAAGTATTTGTTCTAGTATGTAGTGCATTGGAGTACTATGCTGTATTGGAAAGAGATTTGGTTATCTAGGGGCTGTGGCCCCTGACTCGACTGAAGATTGGCTGCCATCTGTTTTCCCCTCAGGTACAGCCCTTATAAGTAGGCTGCAGGGGCGGCTGGTGGGTTTGGAGGCTGGAGGGGCAGTGGGCGGGTTAATTTTATTATATATTTATTTATTTATTTGTATTTATTAGCCACCCCACTGATGCCTACGGCATCTCAGGGCGGAGTACAATAACCAAAAATACAATAAAAATACTAAAAAGTACAACAATATATTTAAAAATCTTTTTAAAAACCCAAATTTATCCCCAACTAACTACCCCGCCCTCCCCTCCAAAGGCCTGGGAAAACAGCCAGGTTTTGTAGGCTCGACGAAAAGCCAGCAGACCTGGGCCCAGGTGGGCTTCCTCCAGGAGAGAGTTCCAAAGTTGCGGCCAGGCGACCAAGAACTCCCTCTCCATTGTAGCCCCCCGGTTTACATGGGGGACCTCCAAAAAGGTGCCCCCAGTGGACCGAAGGGATTGCTCTGAGGTGCGNGGGGAGGAGGGGAGTGACCTTATTGAAAGGGATATTGCGGAACCTGTTGCAGGCCAGATGAAAAGGGGCAGTGGATTCGGAAACAGCTGGGGTTTCCCTACCCATGTGCTATGCTGTGAATAAATACTAGGGGCTGGAATTCATAACAGGCAGTTACAGATTAACTTGTACTGAACTGTAACATGCCTGTTGCTGTTCAATTTAAAATCTATAAATAAAATAAAAAACTCCACCTGCTCAAATGGCCACCAGGCTGTTCTTCACATAAGCATCCTTTTCTAAAATGGTGGCGGCAGCGTCACTGCCATTTTGGAAAAGGGCAGCCAGTGTGCACATGCGCAGTGGCCATTTTGTGCATACACAGAATGGCTTCCCCTTTCTAAAATGGTGGTGACACTACTTGCCACCATTTTAGAAAAGGGAGCACATGGTCAGGATGGTCTGGCAGCCATTTTGTCCATGCACAATGTTTTTTAATTTTTTAATATATATATATATTATTTTTTATATTGTATATATTTAAATACAGATCCATAATCCAAATCCAAATCCATACTTAAATCCAGAAATTTCATATCTGAATCCATAACATATCTGAATCTATAATTTCATCTCGATGCCCACCCCTGATAAATACAGAAAAAGGATAAAAGCTCCTGCCCCAAATGGGTATTCATTTTCGCTGCCATAGATTCTGCTGTATCTTTTTCTGTTATCTCTAGAATAACTAGAGATAAACAGAATATTCAAAATGCACATTTTAAAATAATGGGCAAATTTGTCAAAATCACCACCTGTTTGAAGATATTTTTTTTCCAGCAAAAAAGACTGTGGGGGATGTTTTCCATACAAAAAACCCTCCAGAATGTAAGAATGTGGTGTTGGCGGTTTCAGTTTTATGTCTGGCAGCTTTTCTGATTACAGCTTAACTACCTGCAAGTGTGTAACCTGTCTGTCTAGTTATGAAAAATTATTAGCCAAATCTATTACACAAAGGTTTTTATTAGGGGTGGGACACCGGGGAGAATACTGGATACTAGATGTACCGGTATCGGATCTCCCTGGTACCGGATTTACCGGGTTCAGCATACCAGATTTTTAACATTGGCCGCGGTACCGGATTTTTTACATTGCGGCTATTCACTTCCATCGCCACAATGTAAAAAATCCAGTACCACAGCCAATGTTTAAAATTCGGTATACCAGTACAGGTAAATATCAGATTTATCGGATTAAGCCAATACACCCAAATACCGGCAATATCGGATCTCGGGAGAACCGGAATTCCCACCCCTAGTTTTTATTATTAATTAAAGACAAGAGTGGTTGTGAAGGAACCAGACCCAGTCTTTTCTGGAAGCTTCTCTCAGTGTTTTTAGACAGATGGGATGCCCTGGTCTTGGCCACGCCATCCAGCTTCACCCTTGTGTGCCTTGTCCATCTAACGGCACCCTGCCATATGTTGAATCAGAGCAGGGTGGTGCTGCTCGAGGACAGCCCCACCAGTGGCAATCCAAAACATTCCAGAGCATTGACGGCGGACCAAGCCAGCCAAACCAGGGGCACCAACATGAAGCAGAGCATCAGTCCATCTGATGCATGGTCCTATGCTGCTGCTCCACTTCCAGCCAACCATTGCCCGGTCCCCCGGGCAACACCATAGTACTGCAGGTGCTCTATTCTGCAATTCTGTGGTGGTGGTTGTGGGGAATTGTTCGGTCAGATTGCCAGCTGGGTATCTGCCGGGTCCACCTGATCTGGACCCAGGTGAGGCTGAGAGCAGGCAGAAGTGGGGATGAACCTTGGAACAGCTCCGGAGATGGGAAGCCCTGTGTCCATCTGAAAACACCCTCTGTGTTGCTCTGTCCACTCCAGCAGCCTCTAGCACCTGAAACCCAATTCCAAATCCAATGTATCCCTTCAGCCAGACATCTGAACAGCACTTCCTTTCTGGATTCTGCATCTAAACCAGTCTGTCTGGGGCATCCAGATTTACCCATTGCTTGCTGTGGGTAGCTGAGCTAGGCTATGCTGCATTCCTAGGAGTGAGAAACTAACACAAATTGGACATTATTATCAGGCTGAGCCAAAAATTTTGAAGGCTTCCAATAAGATGGTATTTTCCTGTCTTGTTTAATCTCCTTTTGGGAGAAATTGGAGATTTGTGCTTGAAGTGTTTGCCTTTGTCCTTGTCTTTATCAATAAAGCAGTCTGAGCTCTTTCATCCTTAATCTGAGGTGACTTGCAGTGGTTGTGTGCACCCTACCCAGATCACATACAACACACTATTAGATTACACACTTTGTCATAAAATTGGCACTTTAGATACTAAAGCGATAGCCTATGATCTGTAGTCATGTCATAATTCTTGTGCTGAGGCCAATGACAGATAAATTAAACAGAATGGGACCTGCTTAATACTTGAACGAGTGGCCAGAGAGGAAATAGAACTGTCTTGCAGGAAGGAGTACGGGCAGTTTTTAGGGGAGGGGGATGCTCTTTTATCTGAGCTGATATGGAATCAGTGCTACCCAATCTATGAATTACTAATCTGTCTATTGCTGTGATATGTTAAAGCGACTCTGGTACTGGCCTCTGGATTTGAGACTGCAAAACAAATGTGCAGTCCTAATCCCATCCCTAAACTGCAGCCACATGATGATGATGATAAATAAGATGCCAGCCAGATCCTACAAACCAATTCCCAAAGCCACAGCTATGCCACACCCCACACATATAGACATGCTTTGGAATGATGCCCAGTTCAAAAGATGGAGCAACACACATGGGAAGCACATGGGTACATGGGAAGCCTAAGGCAGAGGATATAAAGATAGAGCCATTTTGAAAGTGGGAAATAGTCTCTGTGTTTTTCTGAGTGTTTTTCTGCATGTTTTCTGTATCTATAGCAAAGACATGGAGAGCAACACACATGAATTCTCAAAGCACAAATTCACACATGCTAGCAGACATGGGGCAGCGCACACAGTTCTGATGGCAACAGTTGTAAGTTTTCCCCATTGGGTCTACAGGCAGCACAGTCCTCCCAGTTCCCCAGCAGTACCTTCAGCTGACAGATAGGAAGAGAGATGGGATGCTGACCAGAACAGCCCCTACCTGCAGTACTTCAGGGAAGGATGGACTGACCTTCTCCCAGACAAACATCTGATATACGGGGAGTAGACCAGCACCACCCACAACGAACCACTGCGGGTGACGTTTTGTGCTCCTTACTGATCCATTCTTGAATGGGGGCAGGAAGACTCTCCTGAGGTGTTATTAAATGAGATGGGTTGCCCAGATTTACTACCCATGTGAAGGGTGGAACTGGCCATCAGATATTTGCCCTCATTTGGTCTGGTGTAGCTCTGCATGGAATCACCCCCAGAATTATTAAGAATGTGTTCTCCAGACTGATTCTTCAAAAGGGTTAAAAGACTGTGTTGTCCATGATAGAGTCATGGTCCCAGTGGCTGCAGGGGGTGGGAGGTGGAGCACGGAGCAGCTACAAGGTCCGGCGGGCTCCCTGCCTGTGTGTTAACACCCCTGGTCTCCTGTAGCCCACACACTAGGGAGACCCAAACCCAAGACTGTAGCCCCAGATTTTTCTGGAACAGTGGTCCCAGCATTGGTACTAGGGATGGGCGAACACAGTTCAGAGGTTCGGAGTTCAGCCCGAACTCAGCTTGTTCTGATGATCGAACCCGAACCCACTGAACCAAACCTGATTCCAAACCCCAAACTGACCGAACAGTTCAGTCAGTTCGGATCACGTTCGGGTGAGTTCAGGTGGCCAAAACATGTCACTGGAAGGCAAAATGTAACAGGGAGGGGGAGTCAGCTGAGGGCCAGACTTCAAGGCACCAAGAGTGGAGAGGCTTGGAGTAGCAGCAAGCCTGACAAATCATCATCCCTTTTCTCCTCAGACCACTGGCTTCGTAGTCTGTGATTGGCCATGGGCTAGGCTGCATGGAGCCAATGGGGCTTGTGGTGAGGTGGGCGAAGCAAGTAACAAAACTCATTGCCCTCTCCCTTGCCAACACCTTCTGAGCTAGTCACTGTTCCTGAACCGCAGGAGCTTCAGAAGACTCCCTCTCCCAGCAGTTTTGTTCTCCTCAGTCTATTGCAATCCTCCTCCTATTTCACCCATCCAACTCATCTACCTCCAAATGATCATTTATTTAGCTTAGATTATATAGATTTAGATGGGTTTTTTGTTTTTATCCCTCCCTGTGTTCCCTGTGTTCAATCTTTNTTCTGAAGGTGTAGGCTTTGGGACAAGCCTTCCTTCTGGCTTGGAGAACTTTGGAGGACTGAGTTAGCTCCATGTTCTGCAACAAGCCGAATCAGGAGAGAATGAAAGGGAAGAGAAGGACAGGACAGAGGAGAAGTAGGAGGGAAAGGTTTTGTTTTGGAGCATGAGAAGAGGAAGGGGAAAGAGATGGGTTCAGTGGGGAAGAGGTGAAAAGAGTTTCCTTATTGTCTGCAGCCTTCTCTTCTGCCGTTCTCCTACCTACTTTCTCCTATGTTCACAAGGAGAGTGAGGCGAGGTGTGGAATTAAAAGCCTCCCCAAGCACACAGGCCCTTCTTTTTTAAACATTTGGACCCTTTGGGGGCTACATTGCCAGCAAAGCCAGCCTCTCCAGACCAGCATGCCTAGTAGGTAGGGACCCGAGTTGACTGCGTTACTGCAATTTACAGTCATTTTCACAGAATCAGCCAATCCTCACAGAATCAGCCAGTCCTCGCAGAATCCTTGCAGAATCAGCCAATTCTGACCATGACCCAAGGGTAAATAGGCCCCTGGGAGATGAATTGTGGGTGGGTGGGGGTCTGAAGGTCCTATTTTTGCATGAGAGAGGTGCTGAAATTCCAGAGGATGTGAGTTGTGTTTGATTAGCAAAGTTGTGATTCAATGTCAAACCTATTGCAAATTTGCTTCCCAGTATACATAGTTATGCAAATCAAGTTAATTATGCAAATATTAATGCTCATGGTGAATATGCAGAATTTGGCTTCACTGGTTGCAGAATTTAAGATTTTTTTGGTGCAGTTAACTCAGGTCCTGGTAGTAGGTACACCAACAAAATGCCTCTTCCAGCACACAGGCCCTTTTTAAAGAAACATTTGGCCCCTTTGGGGGCTACGTTGCCAGCAAAACAGGCCCCTTCAGACCAGTCCAATTGCCCAGCCAGACTCCCTGTGTCCATCCCTCCCCTCCCACATGTCTCTCAGTGGCATGCACCCACTTCCCCCACTTAGGGTTGCAATAGACACAATTTTTTACAAGGCACTTATGGTGGCGAGTGGGCTCCTTGCGGGAACTGGTGACCGGGGCTTTCTTTCCCTGACAGCTGCAACTGACTAAAGGGGCGGAGTTACAGAACAGAGCCTGGATTTAAAAGGATGTGGCCACCGAAGGTGGAGTGTGGCGAGCGGGCTCCTTGCAGGAACTGGTGACCGCGGCTTTCTTTCCCTGACAGCTGCAACTGACTAAAGGGGCGGAGTTACAGAACAGAGCCGGGATTAAAAGGACGTGGCCACCGAAGGTGGAGTGTGGCGAGCGGGCTCCTTGCAGGAACTGGTGACCGCGGCTTTCTTTCCCTGACAGCTGCAACTGACTAAAGGGGCGGAGTTACAGAACAGAGCCGGGATTAAAAGGACGTGGCCACCGAAGGTGGAGTGTGGCGAGCGGGCTCCTTGCGGGAACTGGTGACCGGGGCTTTCTTTCCCTGACACCTGCAACTGACTAAAGGGGCGGAGTTACAGAAGAGAGCCAGGATTTAAAAGGACGTGGCCGACGAAGGTGGAGTGTGGCGAGCAGGCTCCTTGCAGGAACTGGTGACCGGGGCTTTCTTTCCCTGACAGCTGCAACTGACTAAAGGGGCGGAGTTACAGAACAGAGCCGGGATTTAAAAGGACGTGGCCGCCGAAGGCGGCGCCGGAGGTGCGCACCGGGGCTGTCGCCTAAGGGCTGCGCGTGCAAGGACGCGCCCTTGTGTGCGCGGCCTTAGGCGACGGCCGGTGGCAGCCGGGCTCTTAGAGTCTGTGGTCAAATCCCATCTCCCTGTCTGGTATTTTGATCTTCGGTCTCCACTCCTTGGCATCTCGCATAATATTAAATGGCGACCAGGAAGCGGCAGAGGGGTGAGGGAGATAGGGCTACGACCATCCAACCTAAAAACTCTAAGCAGCGGAAAATAGATCTATTTATTTATTTATATTTATTTATTTATTTTATGGATTTCTATCCCGCCCCATCCTGCAATGCAGCTCGGGGCGGCTAACAACAATAAAACAGTTAAAACACTTAAAATACAAATATAAAATATACCAATAAAACAGGGCAGAGTCCAATAATAAATAAATACATCGGTGGGGGATTAAAAATCACCCCCCCACCCTCCCTCCCAAAGGCCTGGGCAAACAGCCAGGTCTTACAGTTCCGCCGAAATGTCAAAAGGCTTGGGGCCAGGCGAGCTTCCTCCGGAAGGGAGTTCCACAGCCG
>QEPC01014310.1:899221-914169 GCA_003113815.1 Sphenodon punctatus | reverse complement strand
ATACCCCCACCCTACCACCCTAGCCCTGAAAAATAAGCAAGCCTGCACAATAACCCCCTGCCACCCCCTGCCACCCCCATTTATGAGCCATCCGGACACTAACTCTATGATGCCAACAAGAAGGCCCCAGGAGGTGATTAATGA
This sequence comes from Sphenodon punctatus, assembly GCA_003113815.1. Lineage (NCBI taxonomy): Eukaryota > Metazoa > Chordata > Lepidosauria > Sphenodontia > Sphenodontidae > Sphenodon > Sphenodon punctatus. The sequence continues at coordinate 914,025 of QEPC01014310.1, read as the reverse complement.
CTGTTCTCCTCCTTTAATTAACTGCTCATTGCCTCCTAATAAAATAGAGGCGGACTTCCAGCGTTCCTCCACGCCCAGTAATCTGCAGGGCAATGCAGAAAATTTTTCTTTTGCTGTGGAATCCCCACAACGGGTTAATTCCAATTCTGTAATGTCATGCCTAGCAGATCATGTATTTCTAACCGCACCTTCCATGCGTTATGTTTTTCAACATCTGAACAGGGTCTTGTTGGAGTTGGGAACCCTGTCATCCCTGGTTCGTGCAAATATTCAGGGCCAAGGGGTAGGTCTGCTTGAGGGGCACGGTGAGTGGTCTGATGTTCTATTAGGGGGTAAGCTGGAGAGGATAATTACTGTAACCTCTTTGGTAAATCCCCCACTTTTTCAGTCGCATAGAAAGGAGTTTAAAAATGGCCCAGTCATTAGATCAAGGGAGGGGCCGGTGCCTGCGAGGATAGAGACTAGTTCTACCCCTATTAATTTACTGGACTTTGATAAATTACCATTGAACGTAATCTTTTCTATTATTCCCCTATCTAGGGGTCAACTACCTCCCTGGTATTCTCCTTTAGATATTGCTGAGCACCTTAGATTGCTACTAAAGCTTCCCCCCCGATATCAAATTCCAACTAGGCACGACATTATTTCCATTGAACATCTAAGCTCTAGGAAGGACCGTTGGGTCCTTAATGTTTTATTTAACAGACAGGACCTTGTGGACTTAATATTTCATCAAGCTAAAAGTTTGGAACTCAAGAATGTTTTGTGGCTAGGGCCATGTGCATAAAACCTTCACTACGGGACCCAGTAACCTCTGAGGGGGAAATTGGCCCTGAGTCTGGACCCCTACCCCAGGGGTTAGGTTCCAAAGGAAACATGGGAGAGGGGAAGAGAAGTAGTTCCAGCAGGCAAATGGGGCTTTCTAGGCCTTTAATATATAAAGCTCAGGAAGCTGCCTCCACTGAAGAGGTACAAATGGAGTGGGACAACCCAACTAGGGGTAAAGAAAGTGTCAGCTATTCAGTACATCAGAGCTCCCCCAGAGGCACAATCGGAGGTGTGGATCTGGTAAACCCTGCTCTGCAAAAATCCTCTCCTCTTCCCATTACGATTACAAACAGCTCTCAGTTTGCTAGGGAACAGGCGTTAATTATAGAGCAAATGGAGGGCATTTTCCACCAACTAGGGAGGGCCATGAAGCCCCAGAAGTATTGGCCTGGTCGATCTGTGGCGGTGCAAGAACTGAGAAGCACGAGAGTGGTATCTCGCTCTCAATCTATTATGACATTGAATAACACGTTAATCTGTGGTGCCCCCCCACCAGGGCGGGGAGGGGGGCCTACTAACNGCCACCAATGTCCCCCACTGTCAAGGCGATACCCAGCAGTCCAGAGTTGGTGGATCCCACCCCGGCTGCTAGAGGCAGGGCCCGATCCCCAGGCAATGGCAGTAGGGAGAGGAGTACCAGCAACAGCAGCAGCATTAGCAGATATAGAGGGAGACACAGGGAGAGTTCAAGCAGCATGGCGGGCATGGGCAGTCTAGCCTCAGGGTTCCAGCACTTCCCTTCACGGGACATTACCATGATCACGGACAGTGAGTCAGAGGCAGACACTAGTGCCACAGAGGAGATGTCTGTAGCTGAGGCGATGGCTGAGCCTCCTCTCAGAGCTGTGTCACCAGAGCCACCAAGTTCTCCCCCTCCCAGCAGCGCGGGCAGCAGTACATCACCTGGGGTGGGCCAGAAGGCTGGAGGAGGGGGGGAATCCTCTGTCTGGGAACATTTTAAGCTGGTGCGGGCAGATGATCCCAGAGAGTTGCAGTGCACTTTGTGCAATAATCTGGTGAAGCATGGGCAGGTGCTCGCCAACATTGAGACAACTGCAATGGTGAGACACCTGAAGTCATGTCACAGAGCTCTGATGCTGTGCGGGAAGGTAGGGGAAGTGGATGCCAGTGGGTTCCTGACTGCAGCAGCCAGTCACCTGCCTCCTTCATCAGGCAAGCGTCCTGCACCAACTGCTGCTGCCTCTAGCAGCAGGAGCAGTATGGGGGCAGAACAGCAGCAGGAGCATCACCAGCAGCATCAGTCCACTATGTAGGAGCTGGGGTGGGGGCAGCTGCCAAGGCCATCGGGTTCTGGAGGACAGAGTGGCTTTTTTCAGGAGAAAGCCAAGCACCTGTTGGCTGAGATGATTTCTCTGGATGGTCAGCCCTTCTCAATTGTAGAGGACAAGGGCTGCCAGTGGCTGATTGGTTTCCTTGCTCCCCAGTTTAAGCTGCCTTCCTGTTCCACCCTGAGTTGAACTGTGGTGTCACAGCTGTACAGGACTTTGAAGGAGCAGGGGAGGGAGCAGCTAGCAGGGGCTGGGGTGGGGCACTTTCCACTTCACCACTGACCTGTGGTCCTCCAGGAAAGCCCAGCACCCCTACCTGGCAGTTACTTCACACTGGTGGCAGGACCCAGAGGCAGCGCTTGGCAGTGGCAGGAGGGGTCCTGAAGCAGGGTATAGGTGGGCCCTGATTCAGGCACAAGTAAATTATTTATTTATTTATTTTTATTTATTTATTTGCATTTCTTAGCCTCCCCCTCATGCCTATGGCATCTCGGGGCGGCTTACAAAAAGAATAAAAATATACAATATTAAAATTCACTAAAAAGCATAAAAAGAATTTAAACAGAATTTAAAATATCTCCCCCCCAACTATCTCCCCTCCCCTCTGAAGGCCTGGGTGAACAGCCAGGTTTTGCAATCTCGGTGGAAAGCCAGCAGACTTGGGGCCAGGCAATAGGGATACTGCTGCTGCTGCTGCTGCCGCTGCTGCTGCTGCTGCTGCTCCTGCTGGACAGTAAAGCTCCCACAACTCAAGGAACCTCGAGGCAGCCCTGGCCACCATGGTGAGGGAGTGGCCAGGTGCAGCCTTCACCAAGGGGTGTGTGGTCAGGGACAACGTGGCCAATATACTGAAGGCAGTCCATGATGGGGGCTTGACAAGCATCCCTTGTGCTGCACACACCCTCCATCTTGTGGTCAAGGATGCTCTGGGCTTGGGGGATAAGGGGATTGGCCCAGGCACCCTTAGCTCCCTGGTCAACCGGGGGAGGAAGCTGGCAGGGTTTTTTAACAGGAGCATGAAGGACAGCGAGCTCCTCCAGGAGAAGCAGGCCGAGCAAGGGTCCCCGGTGCACCAGCTGGTCCAAGATGTCTCCACCAGGTGGAATTCCACCTTTCTGATGCTTGAGCGGTTTCTTGAGCAGAAAGCCACCCTGCATCAGGTGGAACTGGAAACAGACATCGAGGCACCTCCAGGGTACAACAGGGAGGAATGGGAGATTCTCGCTCACATGGTCTTCATCCTGAGACCGTTCCTGGCCATGACGGAGACAGTGAGCAGCTCCACCACCAACCTCAGCCAGGTGACCCTGCTGGTCCATAGTCTTCAGAGGAGCCTGGACGATATTCTCAGGGGGCGGGATTGTGGCCCTGAGGGCAGGAAGATGACTGATGAGGCACTTGACCTGGCGCGGAAGCTGAAGGTGGGGCTGAGTGCGCGTGTTTTGACCAGCTCCTGTGCCTGGAGTAATATGTCCTGGCAACCATGCTGGACCCCAGGATCAAAGGCAGTATGACACTTGAGACAGTGTTCTATGACGTCCGGAAGGGTGCGCTGGTGCAGATGGTCCATCAGGCAGAGTGGACTATGCAGCAGGATGCCGCTGGGGATGGTGGGAGTGGGAGCAGCGACCCCTTCCAGTCATCTCAAACTATCCCTGCCCCCAATCATAGTGGTAGTATCAGCATCAGCAGCAGGATGAGCAGAAGCAAGACCCCTATTGCCAGCAGCTCCTTCTGTGTGCAGGCCAATCTGGGGGAGCATGGGGCCCAGCACAAAAGGGCAAGCAGCGTGGCTGAGGGCAGCAGGGCAGGTGGTGCCCAACGAGAGCTACCAGAGCGAGTATGATGGCGCCTCAGCAGCACTGGAGACCTACCTGGAGAAGGAGCCATGCATTGATCCCAGCAGCGATCCCATAGTCTGCTGGGCTGGCAAGGTCAACATGTGGCCAGCCCTGTTGAAAGTGGCCAAGGGTATCCTGTCCTTCCCACCAACTAGCATCCCCAACGAGTTAATGTTCTCCATGGCCAAGTTGGGGGAGCAGCTGCTCTTCTTGAAGGTCAACCTTCTGCTGCTGGGATTACCCGAGCTGCCCCTGGACAAGGACTGATGGTGTAGTGGCACACGCCATCCCATGCCAGTGGCAGTTGGGACGGGGCTCCTCCTCCTCAATCTGTGTTGGAGATACTGCTCCTGTGCTGCTGAGGTGCTGTCCCTCCCTCCCAATGACTGGCACCCCCCCTCTCTCTCATACTAGATGGCCTTGGCCACCTTATCTGACTGACCTCATGACACAGGGTGGCATTGGGAAACAAACTGTAAGCCTGCCAGCTGGCCTATGACTACACGATCTCGGCCCGCCTATGTGATGCTGACTGGATCTTGCTCTCCCGCACTGCATAGTCTTTGCTAGCCTATCTGAGTGCCCTGCTGCCAATGTCCCAGTCTGCATGCCCTACTGCCTCTCATGCCACTCTGCCTATCTGCCCACCCAGCTTTCCAATAAGCTCAAAGCATTCCTCAGTCCACCTTCCTGCCTCCCATGCCAAGGTGCCTGTCTGCCCACCCAGGTTGCCTAGATCAAAGCNCTAAGACAGGGAAAGAGCTCCTCGTGGCCAATGCATATATCCCTCCAGCAGCTTCTGTATATTATGTCCCTGATATTTGGGAACAAATGAGAGATGCTATTCAGGGTGCCTTTTCTAGATTTCCAAGGGCGATGTTGATCTTGGGGGGAGATTTGAATACCCGAATGGGCAACCCAGATAATTGGGGTTCTGCAGGTTGCCTAGACTCAATTGTAATCCCCCCTTTCAATAATGCTCAGTCTTCTAGGGATACATTTGCATGTCCGAGGGCGCCGATACTTCATTGGTTCTTAGGGGAGCTCGATCTAATAATTCTAAATGGCCGAGTTCTTGGAGACCTTTCTGGGAATCACACTTTTCACTCGAGTTTAGGTGCAAGTGTGGTTGATTATTTTCTAACTCAGTCCCTTTGTATAAGTGATACCGTTGAGATGAGGGTATTAGTGGCACTTTGAACTGAACACTCACCTTTGGTCGTCAAAATTGGCGATTTATTTGGGCCTGTGAGGGCACTAAGGCAGGATGATAGCAATCAGGTGGGCCTTAGGAACCAACCTCGGAGGATACAAAGGAAGTGGTCCCCAGCTGCTCTCACTGATTTTTTGTCTCGGTTGTCGCAGGCCCAGGGATGGGGATGCTGTCTGCTCTCTAATTGTCGCGCTAAAGGGAATGCCTCAGCCTTTGAACACCTGATAGAGTCCCTTGGGACGATTTTCTCTTTCACCCCCCAAGGTCGGGGGATTTATAATCCCCCTGAGAGCTGGTTTGATGCCTCCTGCCGCAGAGCCAGGAGGGTTTTGTGGCAGTTGGTTAGGAAGATGAAAGAGAATCCATTAAAAGTTGCTAGGGAGAGGGTAGGGAGGGAAAGAAAATGTTATAAGCAACTTATGGTAAAGAAAAAGGCTGAATTTTATCAATCTCAGTGGTTTCAGCTACAACAAGCAGTGCAATCTAAAGACTCTAAGAAGTTCTGGGGATTGATAGCAGGTGCTTGTAGCTCTAGGGGTCCTTCCTTGGGAAGTCGGCCCTCAGCTGCTAATTGGGAGGCACATTTCTCTGCGCTTTTTGCCAATCCCCATCCTAAATTAATTAACTTTGATATTCGCCCTATTGACAGGTACCCAAAATGGCCACCGGTTTCAGTGGACGAGGTTAAGGAGTTGATCATCTCATTAAAGGGGGGAAAGGCTCCAGGTGGTGATTTTATTCCCCCGGAATTGCTAAAACATAGTCCAGCTTTGTGGGCGGAGCTCCTGGCCCCTCTATTTACATCTATAAACTTAACTGGCACAATCCCGAGACACTGGCTCCAGAGTATTGTAGTTCCCATTTACAAAAAAGGTGATACTCTGGATCCAGCTAACTATAGGCCAATCAGCCTGCTTTCAGTAATTGGGAAACTCTATGCGAAGTTCTTACTTGGTAAACTGGCTGGGTGGTTGGATACAGATGCAGTCATCCACCCAGAGCAAGCAGGTTTCAGGATGGGCCAGTCAACTACTGATCAGGCTTTTGTGTTAAGAACGTTGTTTAGTAAATTTGATGGGTCACTGGTAAATTCTCCTTCTCTTTTCTGCTGCTTTATTGACCTGCGAGCTGCCTTCGATTTGATTGACAGGGAGCGGTTATGGAATAAATTAAGACTGACTACAATTGATGGTCGTTTGCTCTTCCTAATGATCAAACTGCATGAAAATAACTCTTTGCAGGTTAGAATGGGCAAAGACCATTCCTTAACCAAGCCTATCAAAATGGAATGGGGTGTCAGGCAGGGTTGTCTCCTCGTGCCAGCTCTATTTAATTTTTATATAAATGATGTGGTCCCTTATATGGATGCCCCGGAGATTCACGACCCAAAGTTGGCCAATAAGAGACTGGCTCTTCTCTTATACGCCAATGACACGGTGTTGCTCTCCTTGACACAGGTCGGTCTGAGATGGGGGATGCAAAGGTTTGCAGAGTATTGCGAAAGAGAGAACTTGGCTATCAATTACGGGAAAACCAAGGTTTTGGTGTTGAGCCGATCCAGAAAGCAACATCGCTGGTTTATAAAAAATGAGGTGATAGAGCAGGTTAGGACATTCAAATATTTGGGTGTTATTTTTGAGTCCTCGGGGAGTTGGAGACATCATTATGAGGCAGCCCTGCATCAAGCAGGTAACACAGCTAAAGCCCTAGTAAAATTCTACTTTTTCAAGGGGGGGGGACGCTGATTGAACCAGCAATTCACCTTTTTAAGGCTAAAATAATTTCCCAGCTCTTGTACGCCATCCCTGTCTGGGGCTTTGAGTTTTTGGATAGGCTTGAACCCCCTCTGAATAAGTATCTTTGCACAATTTTGGGCCTACCCAGAGGTACCCCGGGGGTTATCCTAAGGTCTGAGATCGTACTCAGATCGATTCGATTTCAGGCGACCTTGGCTGTATTAAAGTACTGGCTTAAAATAGTGGTTCTTCCCCTGAATTCTCTGTCTTTATTATTGTGCATTCGTGAGGAAAGATGTGTGAGCCTTTGGTTGCAAACTATTGAAAGTTTACTTTCTAGGTTAGGCTTAGACAAAGATCGTCTGAGGGCACTGGTTCCCGCCCAAGCATTGGCGGAAATAAAACAGAGGCTTATAGATCAGGAGATTCAACGGAATGATGCAGCCCTCCAAGCACAAAGGATTGCCCCAGATTATTTGGCTCTTGCCCACCGCAGGTCCCGCCCAGCTTATTTAAATTGGCCCCAAATGAGAGCCCGGCGGGTGGTGACACTTTTTAGGTGTAATCTTTTCCCTTCCGCCTGGCTGCAGGGGAGATACCTTAAAACCCCTAAGAATCTTAGACTGTGCCGAAGGTGTGAGGAAGTGACAGTGGACTCTGTGCTACATATTTTGCTTCATTGCCCCGGACAATGTAATCTGAGAAAGCACTTATTGGCACCCCATATAAAGACATTGCCTGCTTTTATGGGTGATGTGGAAAAGGTCCGATGGCTTTTGAAAGGAGATGACTTAAGATGAACCAGAGCAGTGGCATCCTTTGGACTTAGTATTCTGGCCAAGGAAGCCCCTCTAAAGCAAGTCGGGATGTAATGGTTATCTCATCCCGGTGTTTATTTTATGTAAGTATACCCCATGTGACCAGCCAGAATGGTTTGTTTGTTTTGGTTGAGCCCTGGTGGTGGCTGATTTAATAATTTTGATGCTTAGCCCTCTCTAAAGGGCAGTGATTAGAACCCAATTGGTCTGGCAAGGCACATTTGTGTTACGATGGAAATTTCTTTTTCTTTTGTTTTAACTTGAATGATGGGCCCATATGTTAGTGGGTCCATATTTCTATTTTACTTGTTTTATTTAGTATAGTTTGTGTGTTCAGATATAATTTCTTGAGATTTTAGCTGTGTCGTAATTAATAAATTAATTTCATTTGACTATTTATACAAGTATTGATTTGTAATGGATATGTTAAGATTTGATAATGTTCATTTGTTTGTCTGTATTTTTTATGCTTCCCAGCTAAGGCAATAGCTAATGCTGATAATAAAACAAACAATAAAGCTGTTAAATGTCCATTGCGTCTAAAGGCAGCCTTTCACACCATGGTACCTACCTTTCATAGCAATATATCGTTTATAAGGGTGGACTGTTTAAAGGCCAAAAATTCCAAGTTCTAGGAAGTCAAGCTATCTCTGCTAGAGGATCTATGCTCAGGCCAAAATCCATTGCTTGGCTTCTACTTGTAAAAAGCATTTCTACCTCAGTAACTGTTACAGAAGAGAACCTGTACATACTAGCTTTAGATGCAGCATCTTCCACTAGTTCTCCCCCCACCCCCCCATGAAAACTCACATTGGGTGTACAGATGAGCAAGTCGACCGCGGCAACAGCTTGGAGGGGTGGGGACCTACCACCCCGCCTGCCTGTGGCTGGACACTCTGCTTCTGTTCCTCCCCATCCACCAGTTCCCCCTCACCCTGAAGGGCCCCACTGCAACAACTTGGGGGAGGGGTTAGGCCACTCTGTTACTGTTTCTCCCCATCGGCCGCCTCTTTCCCCCTCACTGGCTGCCAATAGGAGGGACCCCACGGCAACAGCTGGATCTACTGCTCTCGCCCGTCCGTCACCGGCCACTCTGATCAGGCTGTTGCTCCCCTGCTGCTGCTGCTGTCTCCACTGCCTCCGCCACCAGGAACAGCTTCAACAGAGAGAGGCGCAGGTAGGCATCAGTGGGCAGGGGGGCTTGTGGTGTGTGTTTGTGAGTGTGAGAAAGAGATTTTTCAATTTGAATGAGTGTGTAGTGTGCATGAATGATNGGGAAAACCAAGGTTTTGGTGTTGAGCCGATCCAGAAAGCAACATCGCTGGTTTATAAAAAATGAGGTGATAGAGCAGGTTAGGGCATTCAAATATTTGGGTGTTATTTTTGAGTCCTCGGGGAGCTGGAGACATCATTATGAGGCAGCCCTGCATCAGGCAGGTAACACAGCTAAAGCCCTAGTAAAATTCTACTTTTTCAAGGGGGGAGGACGCTGATTGATCCAGCAATTCACCTTTTTAAGGCTAAAATAATTTCACAGCTCTTGTACGCCATCCCTGTTTGGGGCTTTGAGATAGGCTTGAAGCCCCCCTGAATAAGTATCTTCGTGCAATTTTGGGCCTACCCAGAGGTACCCCGAGGGTTAGCCTAAGGTCTGAGATTGTACTAAGATCGATTAGTTTTCAGGCGACCTTGGCTGTATTAAAGTACTGGCTTAAAATAGTGGTGCTGCCCCCGAATTCTCTGTCTTTATTATCGTGCATTCGTGAGGAAAGATATGTGAGCCTTTGGTTGCAAACAATTGAAAGTTTACTTTCTAGGTTGGGCTTAGACAAAGATCGTCTGAGGGCACTGGTTCCCGCCCAAGCATTGGCGGAAATAAAACAAAGGCTTATAGATCAGGAGACTCAACAAAACAATGCAGTCCTCCAAGCACAAAGAATTGCCCCAGATTATTTGGCTCTTGCCCACCGCGGGTCCCATTCAGCTTATTTAAATTGGCCCCAAATGAGAGCCCAGCGGGTGGTGACACTTTTTAGGTGTAATCTTTTTCCTTCCGCCTGGGTGCAGGGGAGATACCTTAAAACCCCTAAGAATCTTAGACTGTGCCGAAGGTGTGAGGAAGCGACGGTGGATTCTGTGCTACATATTTTGCTTCATTGCCCCGGACAATGTAATTTGAGAAAGCACTTATTGACACCCCATATAAAGGCATTGCCTGCTTTTATGGGTGATGTGGAAAAGCTCCGATGGTTATTGAGGGGAGAGGACTTAAGACGAACTAGAGCAGTGGCATCTTTTGGGCTCAGTATTCTGGCCAAGGAAGCCCCTCTAAAGTAAGTCGGGATGTAATGGTCATCTCATCCCGGGGTTTATTTTATGTAAGTATACCCCATTTGACCAGCCAGATTGGATTGTTTGTCTCGGTTGAGTTCTAGTGGTGGCTGATTTAATAATTTTATGATGCTTAGCCCTCTCCAAAGGGCAGTGATTAGAACCCAATTGGTCTGGTAAGGCACAATCGTGTTATAATGGAAATTTCTTTTTCCTTTTTGTTTTAACTTGAATGATGGGCNAGAAAAAGGGGGAACTTAAAGGGCCCAAAAAAGGGGACATTGAGGAGTTTTGCTTCCCAGGGCCCCAGCAAAGTGAAGTGGAGGGAAGAGCAGAGAGCAAAATGGCGGTGCGCACCACACAAACGGACCCCCAGGAACAGGCAAAAACAACAGTGAAATGCTCTGCATCCTTAAAGGCATTCAAAAAGATTTTTAAAAAGCAGAGAAAGACAGGGAAAAACTGTTCTCTGATATGGCCACAATGAAAAAAGACATAGAGGCTGGGGGAAAAAATGAACTTATTACAAAAAGACTGGATGCAGCAGAGACAAGAATATCAGAAACAGAAGATCAGGTGGTTAAAACAGCAGACCTGGCAGAGAACACACATAAACAAATAGATTGGATCTCACAAAAATTAGAAGATCTAGAAAATAGATCTAGAGGCTGTAACTTAAGGATTGCAGGGGTAAAAGAAGGCATGGAAACAGAGGGCATGGTGAAATTGGTTTGGAAGATCCTGGAAACCATTTCCCCAGAAACACCTAGACTACATAAGCCACAAATAGACCGGGTCCATAGAACAGGGCGCCCCCCCAAGAAATTAAACAGAGCCGGCATGAATGATAATATTCAAATTAACGTACTTCTAAGAAAAAGAAAATATATTAAAAATGGCCAGGCGGAAGAGAACAGAATTAGAATTCGACAACACAAAACTAAAGATTTTTCCAGACTACGCTCAAGAGACCATGCGAAAGAGAAGGAACTGGATAAAATACATGGGAACACTGAAAGAGGAAGGCATGGACCCTCAACTTTGGCTGCTAGCGAAACTGGTGGTAACCCACAGAGGGAAGAGAAAAATCTTCACAGACCCTGAGGACTTAGAGAGTTTCCTGCACAGCAACAGACCCCAAAGAAAAGGGATGGAGCAGCAAGACTGAACACAGTCACAGAAAAGGCCGGGGGGTGAGGACTGAGACAAACATAGAACTATAGATTGATATTCACCAAACAAAAATGAAGTATAAAAAGTGAATTAAAGGGAAGGAGGGGGTGGAAAGGCATAAAGATGGGAGGCAAGGGAGGAGGAGAAGGAACCCCCCAAAAATAAAATAAAATGCACTGCTCGGCAAGCAACAGAGCTCAAAATAGATTAAAGGGAAAAGAAGGAGTGGGATGAGGATAAGACCACCGCCACTAGTTTCTCCAAAAAGGGAGAAAAGAAAAAGAAGGAAAACAACAGAAGGGATAAAAGAAAAAGGGGAAGAAAGAGTTGGTAGGGAAGAGAAAAGAAATGAAAAAGATAAGACAAGGAGACAGGGAAGGGAGACAAGAGTTATAACCTGTCCCGTTGACAGGGAAGTTGGGGTAGGGGGGGATGTTAGCCGGGGACGGAACAGCAGAAAGGCTGTTCCATCAGGCTTTTGGCGGGGGTGTAGGGGTGGGGTGGGCGTGGGTTCCTCACATATTGTATTTTTAAATTGTTTTTATATTTTTGTATTGTTTAATGAAATGTTGTTCGCCGCCCCAGGCTGCCCTGTGGGCAGGAGGGGCGGGATATAAATTTAAAAATAAATAAATAAATAAATAAAAAACAAAAACAAAAAAATATGTGGGAAACAGACTGAAAGGAATAAGAATAGAAGATTATGGCTAATATAAGATTTATATCGTGGAATGTAAAAGGTTTGAATTCCCCGATTAAAAGGCGAAGAGTGAGAAACATGATAATGGAAAAGGAGGCAGCTGTTTTCTGCTTGCAGGAAATGCACCTGCTAAGGGGAGATATATTTAGATTTCAACTGAAAAGATATAAATACATATATGCAGCATGTACAACAAAAAGAAAAGCAGGAGTTATGATTGGAGTAAATGGAGATAGAAACTTTGAACACAAAAAGACAATAACGGATAAGGAAGGGAGATTTTTAATGGTAAACGGGATTCTGGAAGGGGAAAAGGTATCATTAGTGAATATATATGCACCTAATGAAGCAACAGGGGAATTCTTAAAAGAGACATGGGAGAAAGTTGCACTCCACACATATGGAGCAGTTATAATTCAGGGGGACTTCAACACAATACTCACAAGTACATTTTAAAAAATGGCAGACAGAAACATACAAGGGATTAAGAGATAACAACTGGGTAGATGCATGGAGATACTGGAATCCTACAGCCAGAGAATATACCTTTTATTCACAGGTACATAAAACATACTCCAGAATTGAACATGTCTGGGTGGACACACAAACAATAAATAAATGCATAAACTCACAGATTTGCCCAAATGTGATATCAGATCATTATGCCATCACAACAACAATAGCATGGAACATCCAGAAACAAGGGGGCCCTAAAAAATGGAAATTAAATAAAACCTTACTTAAAGACAAAGAGACTAGGGAAACTATAGAGAAATCTATAAAAGAATATTTTGAAATTAATAGAAACTCAGTCACATCACCCCAAATTCTATGGGAGGTTGCAAAAGCAACAATAAGAGGGACATGCATTTCACTAGGAGCAGAAAAAAAAAAATGGGAAAGGAAATACATAACAGGATTATATGACCAACTGAGAAAATGGGAAGAAATTAACAAAAAAACACCCTGAGGGAAGATCCACAGGGAGGTTCACAAAATTAAAGCACTGATAAACACGTACGAAACAGAAAAAACAATGAGCCAATTGAAATATATAAAAGCATTTTATTTTGAACATGGAAACAAAACAAGCAAGGCATTGGCAAACTTGGTTAAAACACAAAGGAAAAACAGTACCATTACAGAAATAATACAGAATAATAGTAGGACCAAAACACCAGAGGAAATAAAGGCAGCTTTCACAGACTTCTATGCCCAGTTGTACGCTTCTAAGAAACCAGAACCTGAAAAAATAAAACAATTTTTAGATAAATATGATATATCTAAACTAAATCCCACATAATGCAATTACTTAAATGCCCCAATTAGTAAAGAAGAGGTAAAGAAAACAATAAAATCACTAACAAAAAACAAGGCAATGGGACCTGATGGATACCCGGCAGAATTTTATCTGGCCTATACGGACATCTTGACACCATTTTTAGTGGATATAAACAACAACATATTAACAAAGGGATCAATGCCAGAAACATTTTACGATGCCACAGTGGTCTTAATACATAAACAGGACAGACCAAAGGAATACTGTGAAAATTATAGACCAATCTCACTAATTAATGTAGATTGTAAAATCTTCACAAAAATACTGGCTACCAGATTAGCAGCAATAATAACAGAAATCATACACCAAGACCAAGTGGGTTTTATACCAAATAGGCTTGGAACAGACAATATACGTAGAGTAGTGAACATGGTCCATCATATTCAAGAAAATAAAATTCCATCTATTATAGTCTCAGCAGATGCACACAAAGCCTTTGATTCCATAGAAAGACAATGCCCGATAAAAACATTGGAGAAAATGGGATTTAAGGGGAATTTCATAAAATGGATGAAGGCCATATATTTAAAACCAAGAGCGCAACTACTAATAAATGGGGAATTAACAGAACCATTCCTATAGGAAAGAGGAGTCAGACAAGGCTGCCCATTATCCCCACTACTATTTGACATTACTTTGGAAATATTAGCAATAGCAATCAGACAGGAAAAAGAAATAAAAGGGGTAACCATCAACAAAAGACAACATAAACTCGCCTTTTATGCGGACGACATGATATTATTCATGACAGAACCAGAGAAATCAGTCCCCATACTAATAAAAAAGATAGAGGAATTTGGAGACATATCCGGATATAAGATAAACTACAGGAAATCTAACACATTAATCTTAGGAACAGAGGGTAGGAGGCGAATGCAAATAAAGCAAATTATCCCCTTCCCAGAGAAAGAAATCAGCATAAAATACTTGGGAGTACAAATAACTAGAAACAGTATAGACCTATACAAGTAAAACTTCCCACCGCTGATCATCCAAATCAGAGAAGAAATAAAGACATGGGCGAACCTGGCAATATCATGACTAGGAAAAATGAGTATTTTTAAAATTATTATACTCCCCAAAATACTCTACAAATTCATGGCACTACCAATCGCAATACCTAAAAAAAATGTTGAGCAATGCAATAAAATCTTAATGGAACATGTGTGGGGAAATAAAAAAAACAGAATCAGAAAGAACTCACTACACGGACACAAAGAAAAGGGAGGGGTAAATTTACCAGACCTCCAACTATATTACAGGGCAGCAGTACTGAATGCACTGCCTAATTGGTATAATGACGATAAAGCCCCCCAGTGGGTGGGAATGGAACGGGACATACAGGAAATAACAAAATTTAAAAAATATTTGACAGACAAGGGGGAAAACCAATAGGCCAAAATGGAAAAAAACATCCCTTCGCAGGGACGGCAATGAAAAAATGGGAAGAGGCAGTTAAGAAAATGAAAAGCAAGAAAGAGTACTCACCGTAAACAGATATTTCCAGGGATTAGTTGGAGGGGGGGGGGGGGG